>QPKB01000008.1:8558933-9055509 GCA_003546025.1 Camphora micrantha
TTTTGAGTGTTGGTTTGGACTGAAAATATGAGAGGTCCTTCTGAATCTGTGGAACTTTGGATTGAGGATTTGCAAATTTCATGGACTTCTAGAATCGAAGATTTCTTGGTAAAAGATTTGTACAGTGTAGGTGACACCCGAAATTTTGCTAGCAATTAGAGAAAGCCTGTGATCAAAGGTTTCTGCTGTTATCAAATAAACCAATAGTTTAACCAAAGTATACAATATACTCAATAAACTATTAAACTATTAATCTAATAGATAACACCATATATGGCCTTCGCATTTTCTTTTGGTAACGAACTTAAAAAAACTCTACAAATGATTAGGTCTGGACAATGGAAAGAAATTATTCTTTTTTTTTTTTTTTTTTTTGCTGAGAAAGATATTTATAAAAACAGCGAAAGAGACAACAGGCCCAGGCAAGAGACAACTGGCCAACCGACTAGCCTGGGCCAAAAGGACTGGGGACAAACACATTTACAACCCTATTTACATTGCTATTTACTCTGTCATACTACCAACAATCGGTTTCATCTCCCTTCAGTCATAACAAAACGCAGCTCTGAAACAATGAACAAGGTCAAATGCCTATATCACTTTTACTTTTGGGAATTGTACAATCTGCTTTACTGTTTTTCCCAGTAAGTGTTAAATGCAACTGTGAAGTGTTATTTATTGATTTACCGAGTCTGGGTAATGAGATTTAGACTTCAATCCATAATTAGCAATTCTGTACTCAATCAAATGCATCAGCAGATATTCTTCTATGTTCCAAGCATGTTCACTTCTCTGGTTCTATTTTATTTTTCAGGCCACTGACACGCTAGCTATTTTTTTGGTCATTGGGGCTGCTGTGTTTGCCTTCATGCCTCTAAAGCATTTGATCATGTTGGTGTTTATGGAAACATTCACAAGGGAGATGCCATTGAGGAAAATTGAGCAGTGATAGGCTAATTAGGCGATTGAAGGAGTGGTGGATCAGGATTCCGGCTGCTCCTGTTCAGCTAATTGTAACTGAAGAGAAGAAAAGGAAATGATTTGTGTGGTGGATAAATGGATTCGGCATTGAGTTTGGCCGACAGCGTTTTTTCCCTTGTATATTTTTCATTTTTCATGGTAAATATTTGTTTGGGCTCTTCATTGCTGCTCTGAACTCTGAATGTTTGCCTGAATATCAAAGAAGTTATTGGATCATGCCCCGCTGGCAAAAAGAAGCTAGCAACAACATCTTTCTCATATTGGTTCATCTAAATTAGTTGGGTTGGATTGGAGAGCAAGAAAATACTTGTTAGGAACGAAAGACGGCTAGGTAAGTGCACCGAGCATTTTCTTTTGGATTGAATTTCTCTTGATTGTCCTTTACATGTGATTCTCTCAGGAACCTGTTGCCTTCATGTGTGGAATCTGTGGATTTTCTGAGGCTTGATTTGAATGGGGATCCACATAAGGACATGGCTTAGACTGTCAGCACCTTCTGGAATTACAGAGAAACAAGTGATGGAAACTGTGGAGCTATTTAGTTGAAGATGATGCATCCCATCAGATAGAGACTGAATGAACCTGATGGTTGATATCTGCTCCATTCATTTTTTTTGGTTTGTCAGACTGTATATTGAAGTTTGTCTGCTGACATAATATTCCAAAAGCATGAAACCCATGCTATTGGTCAAATAATTTAAGTGCTGCCTTTGCATTTGAGAGTTAACTTATGGCCCTTGTTTGCTGTGTAATACACATGTAATTACAGATATCCACTGTTTGTTTTGCATTTAATACCCAGGAATCAAATCCCCAGGCCCCCAATTACCTAGGTAACTGGTCCATTCAAAATACGAGCCCAACCCATGGTAACTGGTCCATACATAAGAAAGCCCCTCTGAAACCCAATCCGTCGCAGCCCTACCTCTTTGAACGAGTTTGCTAAGCCTTCTCAGCATTGCCATTTCATAGTCGCTCTCACTCTAATGACATCGTCATTTCGCACCATTTCGCACCTCTTGTCTCTTCATTGCGATTGTAGGCAACCTTTTTATTTCTCATCTCTCGTCTCAATGCATCTTGTCCCTTTCCTCACAAATCCCCACCCCCCAACCTTTCTCACCTAATGTCTCTGGTCTGTAACTCATGTGAATCTCCCTTGACCCTTTTTGGAATTTCCTATGTCTCCATTCATTTATTACACTTGCACAAGTTGTGGTTTGATCTAAAAAGGTTATGAAATGCATAGTCAAAAATAGAAATTTTACTTTCTGTATCTTTGACTCTATATTTTATGGAGGAATTGACTGGCAGTGCTTTGTTGGACCTGTCTTTTTTTCTGTATAACTAGATCCCAAGCTATTGTTTATGTTAGGGCCGTTGGGCCCCTGAACCTGCATCAAGCTATTGTTTATGTTAGGGCCATTGTGCCCCTGAACCTGCATCATGTGTGTTAGTTTAAAAGCTATAGAGGGCGACATACTGTGAAACCATTGGAGGATTTAGATCATGTTACTTAGGGTATCATGTTCCATTTGTGAACTTGAATACCAGATCAACCATCGGTCTGGGTAGAAATCTTGAACCTACTTTTAATTTAGAACGGGTTCTGAGTCGACTGCCAATGGAAAATAAAGACAAATAAATAAAGATATAATCCGTCCAGCTCACTCTCATTATATTATACTATATTAAAGTCAAGCATTTTAAAGCTTAATTTAGGCCATAACTATTGATTTTGATGGGGAGTTATATCCCTTTTCTACAACTAACCTACACTCAACTCCCATTTCCACGTGCAACCATTCTACTTTCTTCCCACTTTTTACTCGTCTTTTCAACAACTTCCTATTCCGTCACAAGTCTCAAATACGCTTATACTCTTTTTCTTTTCACCCAACTTCTTTTACTCCATTTCTACACCACCTACTCTTGGCTTAAAAAATATATATTGTGATAATCCTCTTTTTTATTGTTTTCTATCAGTAATTATTTGAGAATGATTCTATGTGATTTGAATTCCTTTTTATAATTAATTTTTATACGTGTTGCTGCAGATTTTATTGGTAAATATGCCCGTGGCTAGCACGGGTTATTGTATTATATTATACCCAACGTCCCAACTTTCCAATGCTGCATCTCTGTATCTTACATGTAAATATGTATATTAAGTTATACCATGGTCTTTTGACTTATGTGAATTAACCATATCACGTTCTTAGATGAACATGTGATTTTAATAGACTAGTATTTGGGTCTCGGTCGAGGCCCTTTATTCTGCTCTGGCTCTGGTTTTAGACCTTCAATCAATGCTTGGATATTGGTATTGGTCCTGTAACCTGGACCCAAATTTGATCCCGGTTATTTGCAATTTGGTTCCAGTTTTGGGTAAACTGTGGACCCAAACTGATGCGGTGGGTTTGAATCGATGTTTCTTTCTTGTTCCTGTGTAACAGTTTTTACCTTATCCTATTTAGTAGCGGCCCTAATACATCTATAAACTTTGTGGGAAAATGTTCAAGTGAGAACTAGTTCTCACCTATTATATAATAACTTTTTTGCAGGCCCAAATAGCAACCTATCCAAACCTAGCAACCTAGCAACCAATAGGGAACCCCCTGATAGTCACTAATCCCAAGGATTGGCGCACATCCAAATGGACTAAACCATTGGATTAAGGGTTGAATATTTTTTAAATATGAAGCCCTTAAACTTGTGGACCATGGATGAAGGGGTTAGGGACATAGGTTTGGGGTCAAAATTAATACTTGAGGTGGTCTCACATAGATCTTTACATCCCCCTAGTCCCATCCCCAAATGGGGCCCACAATTGGGCCCTACAAAAAAGTTCTACCTAATTTTGGTATGAGCGGGGGATTCCCATCTGAAGGTAATTCTACTGGTAGAATACATATAGGCAGAATTCGATCTGCGAAAGGGTCTGGAGGTAGCAATCACACTACAGAAGACAAACTCTACTTATATAAGGTGATGCCCTCCTTATTGTGGATGCTTTGCATGGAGGCAAATCTCTATCCTGGGACCTTGTGTTAAACCTGGAAGCGCATCGCAACCCAATTGAGAGGCATCAACAAGTGATCAGCACAGATCTGCGGATGCACATCCAACCCGGTTGCCAATGCCTTATCAAAACTAGGCCCACCAATGTTTACAATATTTAGATCGGCTGTACCACCTGATATAGATTGCTTGTATCTGCAGGAAATGAGGACCAACAGACATGAAGACAGCACAGGGAGCAATTCATACTTCAGCCCTGCCACATTCCTCCAGCTATGGAGGACTCTGCTGCGGAGTAGTTTTGTTGTATGTATTATGGCTGTGTTTTTTCATCGGCTAGGCTTATGTAATCCATACTATCTGAACCTCTTATATACCGGTGGTAATATAATGTCATTCCCCACCCGTAGCTCAGCTAGTTATGGACATGGGTGTGTGAGTTGAGATATCCAATGTAGTAAGAAAAAAAGAAGAAAAAAATCCACTGGTAGTGTCAGAATACAGTAAAAAAATTTCTTTAAATCTGATAAAGTGCTAGTTTGTTCTTGGCCTTGGACATGGAAAGAAGGTAAACTTGGATTTCTTCAGTGAATTCTGCTGGTCCTTTCAGTGTTTCATTATGCAAACTCTGAAATTTATTATCAATGGACTTGGTTATGAAGCAGTGAATATGGAACTTTCAATGTATCAAACTTTCTTCACAAACCAACTCCCAGAATTGCAACGTCAACCTGTATCAGAGAAATTAATGTCAAGTAGAAAACCCTTCAGATTGTATAATTCAACATAAGTGAAAATGAAAAGAGGTGTTTCACACCCTTTTCTCTTTTTTTTTTTTTTCTATAACGCAGGGTGTCCTAGCCCTTTGGGCTAGAATAATCCTTACGGGCAGAGGAGAGAAAGTCGGGTAAAATTCCCCTGTGGCCCCAGTGTGGTAGTGCAGTTTCGAACCCACAACCTCCAGGTGCAAACCGTGGTCCTAGGCCAACTGAGCTACTCCCTTGGAGTTAAAAAAGGTGTTTCACACCCATCCTAATCACACACCTCTCCTATTAGTTGTATGCGGTCTCTCCTTTGTTGTGATCTCTTTTGTGGACTTCAAAGCGACATCCATGCTTTCTTCCTGCAACAATGATAATTATTAGATCAACCAAGATTGCAGTCTCTATACAAGTATCATCCATGGTCCAGAGGCTACACTTTCAGCAAAGCATCTGATCATAAGCATGATAAAACAACTTGTAGTGAAAGCATGCAACATCTATATGTTTCTAGGAAACTTGCATCACACATCTGAACCAGTACTCCCTTACAGTCTTTTTGTGACGCTGCCTCACAATTAGACTTGTAGTGAAGGTGCACATCATCTGTTTGTTTCTGGGAGACTTGCATCAAACATCTGAGCCAGTACTCCCTACCATCTTTTGGTGACACTCCCTCACGAAAATAGATTGAAAGAAATCATAACTTGATGTACACAGAACTATTCTAATTTGGTTTAATAAGTTACGTCAAAGGGCCTAGGAGAAATAGATTTATTGGAGAAATTATAGAACATGTGTAAGTTAAATGGTGTTCGCATAGATAAGCGACTTTGGTAAAAGAAAGATGATCTTATATACATGCACTATGGGTCTAATTTCAGTAATTTAGTGACCATCACCAGGCACTTCAAACTATCTTTCATTCAATCAAACGAGAGAGAGAGAGAGAGAGAGAGAGAGGCAGATTAGATGTTCCTAATTGTGCAATTAGTGACTACGAGTGGATATCAAGAAGGAACTGGTCAGAGGTCCAGATTGTAGGTTAGGCAATGATCACTTATTTTATGGTTTGAGCTGTAATTGATTTGCAACAGGTTCCATGCCATGGCCATATTTAGGTAGAGCATGGGAATTGCAGCAAAGACGTGCTTTGCTGAGGATGAATGCTCAGCTTTATGAACGGTAAGTAGTATTTCTGGATTGGCAGGTTGCCGCTCTGTATTTTTAAACTGTGTCAGAATGCCCTCCTAGAAGCAATCAATTTGTATATTTTGGCGTACAAGATGGAATGTTTGGAAATGTATTTGGTTAAGTGCAAAATGGAAAAACATGTAAGGATGCTACTTTTCTCCTTGAATCACTTTCATGCCATACTTTCCAAAATGTACCAACAATATCTAAACCACAACCAGGAAAACATCCATACGACCAACAAAGTAGTAACTTCATGGAAGGTACAGACAAATTCCAGTAGCAGGAGTTGACATTAAATAATGCATCAAAACATATATAAGAAAAGCAACAGACAAAAAGGACTGTGATGTGTGAACATATTCAAGGAATATGACAAGAACATGATTGGTACCATATGTACAATGACAATCAAGGTGGCTACAGCCTGCTACATGTCAACCTACAGCACCATCCTTAGTATAATGCTTTTTTAGGATTGTTCATCTGAATAGATATTGGAATCATGCAAAATGCCTAGGAATAGATTAATAAAGACTTCATTCAAAAAGTTCAACCATGTCCGCCTATATCTATTTATGGATGGTGGTTAAATACTATCATATAATATAGATATAAACTGAACTTAAAACTGAATAGTAAAATGAATAATTACTGAACCGTCGACGGAACTGGCTTGGTAAGGTGGTGTTATTTAAAAAATGGAACATTAGCTGTGAGCTCATTGCCAGTATATTATTTTAGTTTTTCAAGCTGATGTCATCAATATTCATGAAAATTGGACTTGACTATTGAATTTACTTTCAGATGATTTCAGCTAATAACATTCTATATTGCATAAAGATGTGGGTTTTTTTTTTTTTTTTAAATGGTAATTTGTATTGATCAAAATCTTAAAGATGTTCTTTACAACATTCATGGATTTTAAAAAAATAACTCCCATCTGATTCTACAGATTTTAACATATGATTAGAGTGACCTTATGATCTTTTATTCCGAGTTTCATGTTTCTGACTTGAGAATTTTGCAAATTTTTGCATAACCCAATGTCGATGAGATTTTGAGTTCAGATGTGATGCAAAATAAATACCAAAATACATATAAATGCGTAGGATGAAGACTTACTGAACATTTCAAGGAAATGTAAGATGAGAATTACCTGATTTTAAGGACAGTAAAAATGCAATTATCTATAATATTGGCTCATTATTTAAAAAATAAAAATACAAATCAAGAGAAGTTTCTATAGGACAAATTATGCCCAAAGAAAAAAAGGACAGCAGGAAAAAAACACACCAAGAAATTGTATAAAGAGTAAATTAAATTCAATGATCCTCTCCTTGCAATGAGTCAGAACCAAATGTAACTGATTCGATATCATTGAAGTGTGGTCTTAATAACACATGGATTGGTGATCCTACAACCATCCTTAAGATACCCGGTCAAGAAAATTCCTGATTAGGACCAATCAAGAAAATCCAAGGTTCCTTCTTTCCGAATTTAAACACAAACCAAAAGGTAGGAAGAGTGATATATGAGAAGCAGAAACCATGAGGAAGAAGCAACTTGTTAGTTGTCATTGCTGAGCCTCTGGATCAACTTAATGTGGTTCAGAATGGCAGCAGAGACGCTGGATCCAAGGCTCAACAATGACAAATAAGTGAGCTAAGAAGCCTAGTAGATAAGAGTTCATTCTCTATAGATAATCAGAATTTTGGAACAAATTAACAAAGAGCGATGGACATTATTTCAATTACACTGCAACAATTCCAAGGATGGTAAAGGAACAAGTGAAGACAGCTGCTACTTTACAAAATGCCCATCCACACAAAGTTTGGGCAAACATTTATGCACAATGAAAGCAACTCAAAGACCCCACAAACATTCTAAATGACACAAACATTCTAAATGAAGTGTTGTTAATTGATATAAAGATCAAAACTTTAGAAGAATATGATGGTTCATTGAAGTGTTTTAATTGAACTTTCTAATGGATTATCTGTGTATGGGTTCCTCCGTCGGTGAGTGAGTTAAAATTTAATGTGGATGGAGTGGCAAAGGGAAAGCCGGGGCCAGCGGGTATTAGTGGGGGTGGTTCCTACTAGTGAAGGAATCATGTTGGCAATGTTTTCCAAGAATGTGGGGTGTATGGAGTCTAATGAGGTGGAGGTTTTAGCCATCTTACATGTGATCCGTATTTATGCCTCCTCATCTTTTCATTCTAAGTTAGTGGTGGAAAGTGATTCTATTAATGCCATCTCATGGGTGTCCTCTTCAGTTGTGCCTCCTTGGAGATTTCAGTTTTATTTGAATGAGACTAGAGCTTTATCGTCTTGTAGCAAATGTCTTTTTGTCATGTTGGGAGAGAGTCCATTGGTTTTGCTGATTCACTAGCTAAGCAGGGGGTGGATTGGTCGTCTAACTTGGTTGCTCTCACCTATTAGTTTGTTGTTCTCCTTCTTGTAGTTTGTTGTTGCTTCTCTGTGATTCTCTTTGATATAATGCTTTTATACCTTCTGCTCCCTTCTTGTGTTGGGGCCTTTTGTACTCTTTTATTTCTCCTTTAATATATTTGAGTGGTTACCAATCCCAAAAAAAAAAAAAAAGGATTATCTGTGTATCACAAAATTCCAGTTATGGGTTATCTGTGAATTGCAAAAGCATATAAATACAAGTCTTCTTTTCGAAAGATACCAGAAATTTTGGGATTTTTCCAGAGAGGAAGTTGTGTCATGAAGTTCCCTGATAGAATAACAATCACAAATCAACTTCAGAGAGATAATGAAATTTCTTTCTTTCATTCTTGTCCTCAATCCTTCTGTTATTCTAATATAAATTCATAGAAGACTGGCAGTCTACCTTCCAATTACAGCAGAGCACCATAACCATCGCTGTGCCCAGCGAGAGAGAATACTCAGAAATTTATAAAAATAACTAAAAAATTATTAAATAAAAACTCACCAGAGACAAAAGGCACTTTGCACAGATAGTTCATGGTTGCATCAATATACAAAGCACTAAAATGTTAATTCTCAGCTGATTGAGGAAGAACTGTCTGCATGGGTGCCGGTAATGTGCCCATTCTCGTCAATTGATGGTGCAGCGTGCAGGAACTATCTTGATGAAAGACGGAGGGTTGAATGAAGCTGGCCCAAAAATCCTTAAACTCATTAATAACTCTAGAATATCCAAAAAAAGAGTCCCAAATTAATTTAGAAAATATCAAGACATAGTAAACAAATTCCACAGAGTGCTCTAAAAAATATGTGTTGCTCATCATAAAATTGCCTTAGAAAGCATCAACCATAGTTTAAACATCAGTCGATACACTGATATATACCATGCAAGGATGAAAATAGCGATAGCGGTAGGCGTAGCGGCCTACCGCCAAAAAGCTATGTCTATGTAGCGTAGCGACGTAGCGGTGCAATTTAGAAAAATCGTCAAAAAAATATGAAAAATTTTGTAGAAAATCTAAAATATTGGAAAATAAGAGAAAATGTTATTATTATTTTTTTTTTTTACAAAAGTAACTAAGAAAAGGGGGCGTAGCGGTCTCCTCATTGTATGAGTTCTTATATCATTGTATAAATAGAAAATAATAGTAATGATCATTTTTTTCACATGTATTCATGTTGCTTAGTTATGCTAACTTAGAAACTAATGAAAGGCTCATAAAAGAAAAAACCATGTCAAGAAGTCAAGACTTAAGAGTACCTAGACAAAAAAATACATCTACCAAAGGAGGTGTCTAATAGAATGTACTTAGAGAAGAATCCTTGAGAAGAACTCTGTATCGACGGTAATTCGGCGAGATCATGTGCTTTTTTGTGTTCTTTTAAACATAAAAGGGTAGAAGAGTTGTGTAGAAGCCTTATTTGGAGAGAAGAAGAAAAGAAATAAGTCATATAATGCATTTTAAAAAAATTTGAAAAGTAGAAATTTTTCTCACCCCGTAGTAGTCTCGTAGCAGCCCCTATGGGTGTGACGGCCGATATTTTCATCCATGATACCATGTAATGGCCCTGGTCATTACTATGTATTTGGAGCATATTCTGTGTCAGCCTATATCCCAGTTTCGGCCAATATTATCAGTAGCGATGGCCACAAAGTTTTTTTTTATTTTTATAAAGACCCTTTCGTTTAATGGGTATCCAGTTATTAGGATTTCTAAACAATGCCCTTTCACCAAAGAGGCTAAAATCAAAGGTTAAAGGTGAAGATCCACAGCAGACAAATGATCTCCATTCATGAAATGATTACCTAACCATCCTCTTGATAAAATAAATCCTAGAAAAGTCATGGTCCTCGGCAAACTACTAAAATTATATGGCTTGGGTAGTTATTAAGTGATACAGGGTCGTATCTTCATGAGCAAAGTCATCTGTTTTTATCCAATAAGAGTGTCATTCCAGTCATTCAAAACAATAATTCCCATGAGCACACAAACAACTCAAGATCAACAGAAGATGGGCAAGGAAGTTGTGTCAAAAATGTATTATTGAAGAAAAATATAAAGGGGTTGGTGGATGACAAAACTCATATGGTAAAGCCACTCAGAAAGCAAGAATGCAATATACCTAAGTAATATGATTTCTTGAAAGATCATTCTGCATCATATTGTTGGAAAGCTTCAATACAAAGCTTTCTTCATGGCATTTTCCATGCAAAAGGTCTTCAACAGGTTGACTGCTGCATCAATTTGAAAACATTCTTCGCAACCAGGCCTCTCTCAGCGGCATGATGCCAAAATATATCCAATATGCCATTTTTATCAGCGTAAGAAGCACAGAGCCAGTTGTAAATCTTGGCAGTAATCATCAACCGTTTCTTAAACATGTCATCGAACATCTCTGAAGCTGCAGTTAGATTTCCGACGTTCAAATAGGCATAGGCCAGGCTTGTGTAAACTAGAGCATCACCTGATAGACCTTTTCCTTGCATAAGACTGAATACTTTTTCAGCACAGACGACCATTCCTCGCTTGCAAAATCGCCTTATGAGTGACCTGTAAACAGATCTGTCTACAAAGAGTCCTTTTTTTGTGATCTCATCAGCGAGCCTAAGAACTGCCTCTTCATTGTTTTGTCTGCAATAGCCATCTACAATCCACGAATAGGTGCTATAACTTGGAGAGAAACCTACATTTTCTCAAATGAAAAAAAATTAAATAAATCTATGAAACCTTATCATAGCATAATTGAAGAAATAAATAAATAAAATTGAAATGGCAGTGAAAAAAATGTAAATAGAGTAAAGGGAATGGGAAACTTACCATAAAATACATGAAATATCTGTAGTTTTAATTATTAAACCAAGATAACATATGTAACAGTGGCAAAAAGAAAAAGTGAAGTGGTTGACGCATGTCCACTTGTGTTATGGAAATACCAACAATTCATTTTTTTCCCTGGCGATTTCAACTAATTGATCAGCTCCTATAATAACTGATGAGAAGAGAAGACTGACCACATTTAGGGGCCTGGGCTCATACATGATGGGCCCACCTGATGAATGGCTGGATCTTACACAGATGTCACATTGGAATGGGTGGCCATCGGGCTTAGTGAGCATCTGTGGTCATGTAAGACATTCCAGCCATTCTGGGCATTCCAGGATTATGGTGTCTAAACATTGGCCTTCTGTGTCATCAACACAGCTTGTAGCATTTTCTGGCCTATAAGATTAATTTCAAATAAAGGGAGTTTCTACATACCTGCATCCAGCATCTCAAACAGCATCGCTTTTGCCTCATCTAGTTCTTGGACTTTGCAAAACCCATGTATCAAAGCCTTGTAAGTAAATTGGTCAAGGATTAAACCTGCTCCCAGCATCATATTCCTAATCTTCCAAGCAGAATCCATATCCCCTTTCTTGCAGTATGCATTTATCAATGTGTTGCAGGTGATATTGTCAGGTTCAACCTTCCTCTCACTCATTTCATTCAACATATTATGAGAATCTCTCATTTTCCCCTGTTCACACAGCTTGCGGATGATTGAATTGTAAGTAACCACGCCAGGGTACAACCCCTTTGCCTCCATTTCATTTCGCAATCTGAACACTTCATCCATGTCATTTACTCTACAATACCCATCAATCAGTGTAGTGTAAGTTCTAAGATTAGGAACAGCACCTTCAATTTCCTTAAAAAGCCTAGATGCCTCTCTCATTCTACCTTCTTTGCAGAACCCATAAATAAGGGCATTATATGTTACAATATCCAGATGAATTCCTTCTCTTTTCATACGCTCCTGAACAGATAAAGCTTCATAATGCATACCCTTCTTACAAAATAATGAAATCAATGTGTTGTACGTGAACAGATCAGGAGAAATGCCATGCAATTCCATCTCTTTCAGTAGTTCCTCTGCCTTCTCCACATCCCCCGACTTGTAACAAGCATGAATCATGACATTGAAAATGTAAGTGTTTGCAACAACCCCTATGCGAAGCATCTCATTATAAATTTTCCAAGCCATTGCAGTGAGTCTGGCCTTTGCCAAAGCACTCAAAAGCGCACTACAGGCGTGCAAATGAGGCCTAAGTCTATTGATTTTCATTTGCTCAAATATCTGAACTGCATCTTGTGTCATCTTTGATTGGGCATAGAATATCAAAAGCCAACTTAAAATTTGCGAATTGGAGTCAGGGTCATCGTGACTGCTAATCAGCAAACTCAAAACCGAAGGGGATGAAAGAAAATCCTTAAAAGCAATTCTTTCAAGCAGTTTCTGTGCAGTTTTTAACTGTCTTTCCTTAGTAAGGAGATGGATCATGGTCCAATTAGGCTGTAAAGTATGATGGTAATAGGGAAGGGATTCTGCCCATTTGAAGAAAGCCCAAGAAAGAAAGCAGCTATCTACTGAAAGTTGTATCAAAATGCTGTCTACTATAGATGGAGTTAAGCAAGAACTTATCTGGGTTTTTGATAGAACATTCCAGTTCCCCTTCAAAACAATGGCACATGCAATCCTGACCAATTGGGTCTCAGGTTTTCTTGTAAGTAAGCCAGCCATGTATACAAAAGTTTTTGAATGAAAGTCCTATAATCTATGGCAAGATAATCATTGTTAACTTACCTACCTCATAAAATTAAACTACAACAAAGACAGTCCTGCAAAAGTTATCACAAAAAAAAAAAAAAAAAATGTGATACAGTTTTCAGTAGATGAACTGAAATGGCAATGGATATTGGTTCCAATAGAAGTATGAGAAATACTAAGAGTGGCTACCCCAAAAAGAAAAAAAAAAGAACACACCTTTCCAATAAATTTCAATAGGAATGAACTGGGTCTTTCTTTCAATACAATAATGAAGCTACACAGGCAACAGAAATCAAGCAAACTGCAAATGAACATGGAAATTTTCAGAATGAGACCATGGAAAAATGAGATTTTTTCCACAAATTTGCTAGAATTCTACTTAGAGAAGGTCATATATGCCATTATACAAATTGGGTCTCCTCCATTTTAGTGAAATGAGATCCACCCATGTGAGAAAGTTATCAAATCAAAGAAAGATATGAACATTACAGCAAAACAATCATAACAAAAGTAATCACAAAGAACCGTTCGAGTCCAAGAACGAAAGAAAACCACATAAAAAAAAAAGGACGTGAAGAAAGATCGAATTTTTCAATACCACCGATTGAGAATCGAAACGAAATCAATGATCCGTATTGAGATTAAACAAGTAATGACTAATGATGAAGAACAAACAAGAGGGTTTTCTTCAGAAAAGAATGCAGTGGGGAAGGGATTCATTTTAAAGATGACTGTAAAGCAAGCAGAGTAGGGCGAGAAAAAAAAAATAGGGATTGGAATTGGGTGGACTCAGTAAGGATGTGAGTTGACTCGGACTTTCCGGATGGGCCGGGCATCAACCTAGCCCAAGATTCATATCACCCAGCTTGAACAGGAACCAAAGACCCACAGAAGATTCCTCTCCGAAGACATTACCCAAACATGCCCTAGATGTCTTTGTATGGGCTGAACTTGACTTAGAGGAAATTCATTTGATGACTGTTGTAACAATATTACAAGGGCCTAAATCTGAGCCACTTTGGCTTGTTTGTTTGCATTAGAATATAATATATAGGGGTCGTGAATTTTCAAGATTTTAGCATAAGATAACCTTTTCTTTTATGAAAATAAAATCAAAAGGCAATGAAATACCTACCAAGCACGCTAGTAATTCAACACATGGGAAATTGAACGTCCTATCTAAACTCAACTTTATATCCTTCGCACTTCACCTCATTGTATCTTTTACCTCTTACTTTTTTAATAATTCTTTAGACCAGTTCACTTTGCCATGAATTTAGATGTATTTTTAATGCAAACAAACATGCCCTTTTTTGTGCAATCATTTATTTGCCATGCTTTTTGTTTCTTGAATACAATTGTTGAAGCAAATTGAAATGTAGATGATGTGTGATCAAAATTAAGTCATTCCCATCCGCTAAGAATACTTTGTTGCGATCATTTATTTTCCATGTTCTTTATTTATCCACTGAATATAATTGCCAAATCAAATTGAAATGTAGGTGATACATCATCAAATATTAAATGATTCACATCCAATAATAATTAATGTATGCTGATAGTGTTGAAAAATTGTGTGCCCAAACTGACATTGGGCACACGACACGTCAGATCGAGCATGGCGGTGTGCCGTGGATGAACTCCCAATAAGTCTTGATTTGGTCGTTTTAGATAAAGATCATACTCTTGATGGTAGAGTCTGGATCAGGTTTAGACTCCCGATTTGCAGAAGTCTTATACTGGTCAGGAGATGTGAGATTTCAAGAAAGATAATGTTCATGATAGTCGTGACTTCTAGAGATTGCTCTATATAAGGAAGATGAGAACCATTACTTGATCATCTAATAAATCTAAGAGCATTCGCAAGAGTTCGCGGGATCTATCTCACACCGGAACGTATAAAGGTTCTTGGCGAGTGGGACCAACACTTCTTTCAGGTAGCTTAAGTGGGCATGCTATGGAGAACAAGTTATTACTCAGCTGGTTGGGTACCCCGATTCTCACCTAATTGAAGGTTCAATTTTTGGATTCATCATCTTCCTATGAGAGCATGCTTCTTCTCTCATGAACTTTTTTTTCCTTACGGCGGGCATCAGTTCCAGCTCTTGTTTGGTTACCAAAAGCAGAAAGAGAAAAAAAAAAAAAAAAAAAAAAGGAAAAAGGAAAAAAAAAAAAAAACATGGTAAAGGTAAGTCAAAGAACCATTGTAGTCCAGCTTGTCAGACTTATCATTTCTCCATGTAAATACTCAAAGATCCAACCTGAAAGAATAATACCTCTTGTAAATTAGGCATTTATACATTGTGTACTATTAAGTCATGCTAGAATTTCTGTTAGAAAGGCACACTAGAATTAACTTGGCAAGTTATGATGTTAAGTGTAACTTACAATGTCAGAATATAACAATTTGTAAAGCTCTCTAGACCCATAAAATATAGGAGAGTACGGATTAGTCATTTCTAAATTTCTATCAAACACTTTAGATAATCAATTAATTGCTAACATTCGAGCATCACGCTCTGCATTTTAGTGCCGTTTACAACTTCCACAAACATTTCAGGACACAGAAAATCACACTTCAAACATCATAAATTGCAAGTTATGTAAGATTCTTCATTAATTTAAGCATTGTTAATTATGACCTTAAGAGAGGAATAATATCACACTCCATCGAGATTAAGGGGTTGCTCGGTTGGCAACCCGCACCTCACACAACAGCCTTGAGACCCATCCATGAAGATATGCCACTCTTTCTACGTACGTGGGCCTCCTTCGCACGGTGTGTAGGCTTCCTCATCCCACGTGTGTGGGCTCTATCCACTTGGCTGGGAAAAAAAACTGAAAATAATACCCTCGGTCTATATCGACAGATGCTTGCAAGAATAGGTGTTTCTGAAACACGAGGTAAAGGAAGTATTCATGGATGATACATAAAAAGCTATCTTTTTTAAGTCGTATAAATCGTACAAAGATTAGGTGTTTTATCGCGATCCATACAGTAAATTAGACTTGTTAAGCATCAGAATTCAGAAGCTTCAAAATAACTTTGCAATGATCTTATTTTATCATATACCAAAATTAGCTAGAAGTGAAGTTGAGTCATGCATGCTATTTTATGTACAAAAAAGTCATTGCTCTTGTAGTACTAAAATCCAAACAAAGTCTTTGTAATTACTTGAATCGTAGAAATTTTATTACACCACCAAGCTGAGAATATTAGAGGGTTATTAAAACATATTTTTTTTTTTCTTTTTTGTGGGAAACATGCCAAAACTTCATGCCAGATCAATCATTCCATTTCTGCATTGCCCCGAGCCTGATGGGCTCCTAAGCTTTTTTTTTTTTTTTTTTAGGAAAAAAAAATGAAGGTAGAGTTTATAATTTGTAGGATCTTACACCCCATTGAGCTACCACTTATCTCAAAACTAATTGGTAATGGGAAACGATACAATAATAATTTTATCGTGAGGACAAGGGTTTGACCACAATTATGATCGCTCAGGAGCGAGAGTGAACGTTGACCTCAACATTATTCAAGTCTGTGCTTTGAAATAATTTTTCTCCACTTTCTATTTTCATTTGCGATATTTCCTTTACATCTTATGGACCCCGCTTCGACAAAGAATAACGTGAAAAAATTAGAGTATAGACACAAATGTCCATAGTTCAAATATGTATTGTAAGCGAAATTTTACTCAATTTTTCATGGAATTGAATTCCTCTGTTAAATGGTCCCTAGGTGTTTTTCAATTTTCATCTACCCATCTTGAATGTGCTGTGGAAGAATTAATCATAAGACAGGCCACTAATGATGCTTAAAAAAAAGGAAAAAGAAGAAGCTAAATGCACACACAGCTAGCCTACTTGATGATCAATGATGACCTTGAGATATTACCTGGGACCCACCTGAGTATGGACATGTTTCACATGTTGGTAGTAGGTGAATATACACAGAAATCTGGACTCCCTTGATTAACTTGTATATAATCCCTAGCATGTAGAAGGTGGTACAAACAAGAACACGAACCATATTTTATAAATCGCATTAGGTTGGAAGGGGATACTCGTATCCATTTTAATACTACTATACGTACCACCAAACACACAAATCTAAGAAACCATGCACAAGTGAGAAAATATATGAAGAGATTGCAAGACCCCATTCAAGCCTCTAATCCCAAGAGCTCAAAGAGTGGGAGCTGTGGTGAGAAGTTTTTTGGGCCATGGCTGATCATCAAAAGATCCATCCAGTAGTGGACCGCGATGAGATCGCATCAGCACCAAGTGATTCAATAAGATCTGAGAAAGCTGATCAATTAATCCATCAATCCTCTTCGAATCGCGGTTTAGGTGATCATCAAAGAATCCATCCTCTAGATGTGGAAGCATCATCATCATCGGCGCCGATAGAGCCAAGTAGTTCGTTTCGATCGGAAAAAGGTGAGCCGGCCATCGAGCAAATCGCACCGTCGGATAGTGAGGTGGTGGGGCACTCTGATCCCCCAAGGAGGAAAAAGAAGTGGTGTAGGTGCATCTGTTGGACTTCCATCATACTCTTGATCCTCATTATTCTTATTGGAACTATTGTGGGAATCCTTTTCCTGGTTTACAAACCAAAGATTCCCAGATACTCAATAGAGAACATTAAGATAAATGATTTTAAGATGTTTCCAAACATGACCGTCTATGCCAGCTTCAACGTTTCGATCACTGCCGTTAATCGCAACAAGAAGATTGGGATTTACTATGATGGTGGCCACATGGCTGTGTGGTACACCAACAACAGCCTCTGTAATGGATCAGTGCCTTTCTTCTACCAGAGACCTGAGAACACCACTGTTATGGTGGTGGTTTTGACAGGTAGTACCCAATATGGAAGCACACTGATGAAAGAGCTGTTGGAGTTGCAAAGAACTGGGAGGATTCCTTTGGATCTTAAAGTCAATGTTCCAGTGAGAGTGAAGTTTGGGACATTGAAGATTAGGGTGAAGTTCAGGGTCAGGTGCAGTTTGGTGGTGGATAGGTTAAGTGCCAAAAATTTGGTTAGTATGAAGGCAAGAAACTGTACTTTTAAGTATAAGCTTTGATTTTTCTCCTTTTGATTTTTTTTTTTTTTTATGTTGTATCGTTTCATTTGTTTTATTTATTAATGTGAAAAAATAAAATAAAATACATTTGTAATGTGGCAAAAGAACATGGATCCTAGTTGGAAGGTGCTCATTGTGATCGATATCAAAAATAATAATGCAATTCAAGAGGTGACAAATAAGTAAGGTTGAAATGTCAAAATCCGTCATAAATTTGCTTGGTGTGTATTTACGTGGGTTTAAAGTCTTGTTCGGTCAAAGACTTTTGGGGAAAAAAAATCACAACAATAAAATTGCTTTCTAAAATTAGTAGCACGATGGATGTATTGTAACTAAAACAAGAATTAAGGTAGCGTTTGGTTTCTTTTTTGCCTTCGCTTGTCCAAACAATCTCTCTCTTTTCCTATTTTGAAAGGAATCTCTTCATCTTTTTGTTAATGAGATGAATAATGGATTGTCAGTTCTTTTTATGTGGGGGGAAGAACAATCAAAGTAACGTGTCTAAACAATTGTATCAATTGTAACAAGTTGAAAAAAAAAAAAAAAAAAGCCCATGGTTATTTCTAGTGGTTTTTACCAATTCAACAAGTCTCAGAAACAGATACCAAACCACCAAGTCTGTCAACCATACAAGCATAAAGCACACTCCTGCACTGTTTGATGACATCCCTTCACAGACATGATCATACAGGAAGGGGTTTGAATTGTAGAGGAGCACGTGAAACAATGTCTGAAAGAGACTAAATTTCATAGGTAAATAATTATATTTTGGGTAGCTTGAAATAAAAAAATTTCTAAAAATAAAAAATTCTAACAAGGGTATTTTGGCCATTCTTATGTAAATTTTATTCCATTCTGGGGCGTCATTCCAGCGCACCAAGCGTAGGAACAGGAATAAGAATTCTCTTACTGGATTGATTCTTCATTAAAACCAAACGTTTGAATGGAAATGACGATTCCTACCTAATTCCATTCCAGACTCATTCTACTCTCCATTCCATTCCTGTGTAAAACCATTCCTGCGAACCAAACGCTACCTAATAATTTACTTCATAAAATGTCATTATAAAGAAGGAGAGGGGGGAGGGGAGGAAGCGAGGGAGGAAGAAAGAGGGAGAGAGGGGGAGGGGGCCCCGGCCAGCTGGGGATCCCTCCCCGCCGGAGACTGGGAGGGTGTGGTGGATGAGGGAACTGGGTGGAGGGAGAGGGAGGAGGGGTAGTTTAGGAAAATAATTTTTTATTCTTTTTTGGTGTGGTGTGGAGAGACAAAAGTATGGTGCCAATAGAAGCCCCCTAAATAAAATGGCTATTTATAATGAATTGGCAGTGCTCAAAATAACCAATCACTCTTGTGTTAGGAATGGAGTTGTACTCACTCCAATCAAAATAGGAGCATGCCGGGTTCACCACGTGTAAACCAATCCACCTACAATTAATTAATAAAAATTCATTAATTGATTATTTAGGAGCATTTGATGGGCAATGAAACCTGCAATATGTATGGATGGTTGAAAATCCATTGATTGGTTACTTGTAATTGATTGATAGGCCATGATGCCTACCATAGAAATAATTAGTTGAAAGGACACCATACATAACCAATCATCCATATGAAGATGTGACCATTGAAGGTGTAAATAATACAAGAATGCGAGTTAGGAGTCTGGATCCCCGGACACTCAAGCTTCTCATGAAGGGAGTAGGACCTCATATATTAGCCTACCCGTGGAATATATGTACCACTCAAAACTAGCACTGACTACTCTCAAGTTTTACTGAATAGGAGTTGGTCTCACCATAAGACAAAGCACGTGATATTTCTAACCATACATCTAATTTTATAATGGAACCAACTCCTATTTAACTAAAATTGCTAAGATAGAATTATAAAAGAGTCAATCTGAACACGATCCAAACCCTAACTTTACCCGCATCACACATAGTTTATATTAAAAATTCAAAATAGGTTATTTTCTAAAACCTTAATGAAAATTGTGTTAATCCTAAAAGAACCTTGTCAATAAAACACAAAAAAAAATCAACTTAATGAAAATAAAAAAGGATAAATAACATAGAAACTTTATGGGCACAAAAAAAAAAACCTTGGAATCGATACCACCTCAAAATCAGGCTAGGGCTGATCCAGCCCATGAGCACCCCTAATATTTATTCCTATGTAAGGTTAAGGAAGGAAGGTGGGGTTTTTTTTTGGGGGGGAGGGGGGGGCTCTCCTTAGCTCAAGCTTAGGATAAGGTAAGCTCAAGTGTGTGGTGGGGCCCACCTTGGGACCCACATGGGGATGGGGATGGAGGGGATCATTTCAATTAGGACTCCCTTGGATCCTTGAGCTTAGGAGAGCCTCTCTCTCTCTATATATATAAACGCGCTCAGTTGTACAACGCTGCTGTTTCTTTAGGTTGTTTCTTCTTCCCTTTCTGTTCCATTCTCGAGTGAGTCTTCCACCGAGGAAGAAGGCGAAGAGAGGTAGGGTTGGGTTTCTTAGTCTCTCTCTCTTTCTTACCAAAACGTTTTCTTTTTGTTAATGTTTTCTTCCCATCATGAATTTCAAGGTTTTCTATCCAAATCATGATATGATTTTTCAGATGTTAGTAAGAAGTCCTCCAAAACTTGATAGCAGAACCCTAGGGGAGAGGGAAATGTTTATGGGAGAAGACGAGGCAATCATCTTAAGATCTGTACCAGTCAAGTTCAAGCATGAATACAATATGCTTAAACCCTGGTCCAGTTTTGGTTTTTTTTTTTGTGTGTGTGTGTGTGTGTGTGTGTGGTTATTGAATCTAAGATCCCGTCATGAATGAAGATTTGAGAGCATATGTTTGAGATTTTAAGCAATTTGCATTTTTGAGAAACAAGGGATGTATGGCATTCATTCAAGGGTGAAGAGTGAATGTTCAGTGATAAAAATATATAGATGAAGATGTCCATCTTGTTTCCCAGTCCAGGAGGACATTTGTTAGTTTCAAAGGGTTTGGATAATAAAATGGCATTGACCTGAAAGGGCCAGTGATAAATTTGTGGACAGGAGATGGCATTGATCTAATGAGTGAGAATGAGATGGAAGGCCTAGTAACAACGATATGGGAGTGACCATTAATTTTTTCCATCTTTGATTGTAATTGTTTATCATCCTCTTCCTTGTGAAGTAAATCCCATCACAAATGGGAATTTTTTTCATTGTCTCTAATATTGGTTGTATTCCTTTGCCCTTTATCTTCTATCTTTCACTTTGTCTAAGAGCTATACTTTCCTACGTAAGTGAAAATTGTCAAATGTCCCAGATATAAATCAAATGGTACTAGAAAAATGAAGGCAAAGTTTCTCTCTCTCTCTCTCTCTCTCTCTCTCTCTCTCTCTCTCTCTCTCTCATCATGCAGAGATTACCAGACTCCTTTGTGCTTCGAAAATAGGAGAAAGCAATTTAATTTTTTACTACACAAGCCTTGGAAAAGTGCACTTCATTTTTGTTTTGTTCAAATTGGCTCTTCCATGATTGATTAATTTCTTTTCCCATGACAAATGGGTTGGTAATCACCCCAATTTTGACGCTAATCCAATCATCAATTCTCGCTTGATTCATTCACGATAAAATGCACTTACAAAACCACTGAACTTTTAGTCCAATAAAAAACCATTAAATTTTAAGGTCCTCCAATCAGGGGTTAGGAATTATGATTATCTGGTTGGAGTTATAGTTGGCCAAACTCTAATCTGATGAATATCTATCCCCTGTTGCATGGTTGTCATGCATACAAGTGGGCCCCACAAATTGGGGTTCACTTTTAGATTGTGGGTAGCGGTTGATCTCCTAATTTGTATTGCTTTTATGTTTGATAGTAAAAACATGACTATAGAAGAGGAATCAATTGAGCAAGCAGCTGCAGCTCGGCGGGAGAGGCTGAAGGCTCTTAGAGAGGCAAAAGAACTTCTAAGTACTCCAGATGAAGATTCCAAGGAAACTGATGAGGACAAGTAAGTTATTTTATCTCAGTAGGGCCTTGTTCAGCTGGTTCTATTAGTCTTAATTTTTGCATACATGGAGGGTGCTTCTTCCACTGAATTTCATTTTTTGTATTATCATATTTACTTCTCAACTTCCTTAAACCAACCCCAACCCCCTATCCCCACCAAAAAAAAAAAAAAGAGTAAAAGAAACCTTCAAGCACACCCCTCCCCCCTTGAAACTCCTATATTTTGTGTAAGAATGTTATTCTCCTGAAGATGGAGGAAAAAAAAATGTTGTTTTAAGCAACCACAGTACTGGTAACATCAGAGTTTCAACAATTAAAAAATTTTAGGTTAATCTGATTTGAACACAACTTTGGTGGTGTGTTAAATATGTTGATACTGAAGCTTGATATGATGTTTCCATTCTGTTATCCTAATTTTTAAACTTTTTTTTCTCTAATGAAACCAAACGTATTCAATATACTCAATGTAATCTTTTTGCCTTCAACAAACAGCAGTGTTATTTTGTTGGACTTGAGAATTGAGACCCTCCACTATCATACGGGTCTTGCTACTGTGCTGCATCCTTCATTCCTCCCGCATCGAACTGCTCATGTCCACTTATGGAAATTTCCAATGCACGATCTTACCACCTTCGGCACTAGTTTTTCCCGTGTCAAGGAACATTTTAAGCTCTGAACCCGTCTAATGTCCATTTGAGAGTCCATCTGCCCGGAAATTGCAGGTGGCCCTCTTGTATTGTGTTTGTTCTCACCTTGTTTATAGCCACTTGTATGCACTGACAGAAAACAATGACAACAAAAGGGACTGATGTGACAATTCCAACCAGCTGAGTTTGAGTGGAATTTGGGTCATGGTCCGTTGTTTCGATTAGATAGTGGCTATTTGAATGGTGATTTCCATGATGATTCGGTTTGGCCAAATCCTCGGATAGGATGCAATTCTTCACATCTAACCTTACTAAAATCCTCGGATAGGATGCAGTTCTTCACATCTAACCTTACTACTACTATCTGACGTATCCGTGTCCTTTTCATCCAGCACCAATGTAGTTGAGACAAGGCTTCGATGATGATGATGAATCGATGATGATTAATAAGCATTTTATTATAGATAACCAACATGGATATATGTGGACAAATAGATCAATACTGTTATTTTAGATTTTTCTGGGCATTTTTTAACCTCATTTTCAATTGTTACGAGTAGCCGCAACCGATACGTATCATTTTAGCGACCTGCCAATACACCCACCAAAACCAATATTTTGATCCTTGGTTCTTTCTCTTCATCCAATTGTACTTGTCTCTTCAAGCAGTTGCCATTTTTAAGTTCTTTTTCATTCATTCATTTATTTAATATTTTATGATTTTTTTCAGCAATATTGTAAAAAAAAAAAAAAAAGCTGAATGGTATAAATTTGCAATTCTATCTTGTGTTTTTGGATAAAAACCTATAAAAGACATGTACGTTTGCATTGAAATAGCTGTACACCTTTACGCTGCTAGTTTACTTGTTTGTTTGTTGCATGAACGAGATATATTGACAGCTAGCTTTTAAAGAAGTCCTTTTCGTTGATATGGCTAACTATTGCGCGCTTCAGTTCATGTCTAGCCTTTATTTTTCTTTTAACTTGTTTCAAAAGAGAAAATATATAATTTTCAGATCTTAAGATCTACAGTTTGTTAAGTTTGACTATATTCCATTAGGTGTTGGTTTCATCTTTCAGTGATATATCATTCTGTCATTGTCTTCATACTGTGTATTATCTATAGTTTTACTGTTTTTTTTTTTTTCCTTCAGCTTAATAGACTTAAACTCAAAAAGTTTCTGGTGGGACCAACTGTTGATGACAATGTAGTGAAGTGCTCCTGCATCGAAAATTCAAAATCATAACATTCTGTTACTGACTTGCTTATGGATGGATTGGAAAAACATAATTGATGGTCCATATTAGTCTCAAACAATTCCCCAGTAAGGTGACTGGGATTTTTTTAAGGCAGGAAATTTTCATACTATTACTTATCCACAATGGGTCCCCCCTGATGAATGATATGGATTATGGACAGCTGAAAGCTGGTCCTCATGGAATCAACATTTTTGGTGAGGCCAAGCATCTTATGGGATGCGAGGGGTCTGGTTGGCATTATTAACCACAGTACAATCATCGTCTCTTGTAGGAAACTGAACATGAAGTTCAGGAATTACCTTCCTCATGATAAGGAGCTTCAGGAGGGCAAGTTGGCTCCGCCTGTCTTACCAAAGTTTGAAGATCCAGTGGATGTTGATCCTCCACCATCTGAAAAGAATGAGGTGATTAATCTACAGACCTTATAGTGGTTTTGATGGGTATGCATTTAGCATTTTGCCTGATGTCCTAAATGCAATGAAAGATGCAGGATCCATTTGTTAATATTGCTCCAAAGAAGCCAAATTGGGACTTGCGTAGAGATGTGCAAAAGAAGCTGGATAAACTTGAAAGGCGCACTCAAAAGGCAATCCTTGAACTTTTGGGTAAGTACTATCTCATTGATGAACTGATACTGTTGATAAAGTAAGGATCCAATCTATCCTTTTCTTGAGTTCAATTATCTATTCTCATCTGCACCCATCTAAATTAGGTTTGTATATACCTTACGGCTTACGCAATTAATATAATTTTTTTCAACTTGTATTTTTAGTTCTCTTGCCTCTTCCCACCTAACACACTGTTCTTTTCAAACCCATCGCATTTGGTATAAATTAGAAAATGTCCATCCGGTATTTTGTTTCGACCTACTTATGCATGATTATTGATGCCAAACACCTTGGATCTGTTGTGCATCCAAAATCTCCCATAGGATCAAAATCAATGAGCAGAACTGACTTATTATTCACAATGTAGATCTTCACACTGTCTTTTAATCTTTGTTCAAGTTTTTTCGGGATTCTGTTTTTCCATTGGGATCAGAATGATAAATTGATAGTGATATTTAGGACATGGGGCTGTCAAATCTCCTGTATTTGGAGTGCTCAAATGGTCCTATACTTCTCAGTATTGGACCGATTGCAGCTAGAGTTAACCTGTGCGAGGCTGGCTTATTCCAACCCACTCATATTACACAACTCACCATTGATGTAGGCCAGGGTTTCTTAAGATAGACTGACAGTGTTTGATGATGGGTTGATCAAATTAATCCCAATGATGTCATTGCTCAAATGAAATATGCTATTCACTATCCGTTCAAGAAAAAAAAAAGCTATTTACTACTTAATTGATCCAATGATGAGTCCAAATGTTGTTGATTTGATGTGACCATATGTGGATCAGTTGAGGTGGAGGGAGTGAGTCTACCAAAATTGCTAGCAATTAGCAGTTGGCAGCACTAGGGCCAGCAAAGAGGATTTGATATAAACAAAACAAAGGATGATAACGACAGGTTTGGGTTGGGGAACCAGAATGAAGGTGTGCTAGGAGAGTGGTGGATTTGGAGTTGTTTAGTTTTTGCTTTTTACTCAGTGTATATTTTATGACATACATTTAAATAGTATATTTTGATGACAGCACTAGGACCGACCTCACAGGACCATCTCTCTCTCTCTCTCTCTCTCTCTCTCTATATATATATATATATATATTTATCTACGTGCCTGCCTGCCTAATGGTTTGGCTGTAAAATGCTGATAACATTTCTTTTAAATAAGAAGAAAAAAGGTGAAAATGTGCAAACTAAGCTATTAAAGAGGTATCTCTTAATCATAGAGACGTTTATATTTGTTGAGTGTTAGCATGATGTTTATGACTAAATGTAGCTAATAGAATGATCATTAAAGATGTTATAAAAAAAAAGGAAGGATCATTAAAGAGTATCATACTATCATCACAACGTACAGATTCGTCACTTGAATAGTTCATTGCTGACAATAATGTTAAATTTAAACATGAGTTCAAATAAAAAACTATTGCCTCAGGGTTGGGGGGCTTGGGGCTTTGGGCCCTAGGTGCATATGCAGGGAGTGCAACTTTACCCTCTTTATAGTTTTTCCCCTTTGGAGTTCTATGTATTGTATCAAGTGTTTCTGTATATAATTATATGTTTTTTCTAGTTTTGGTTATTTTACCTTTTTTTTTTCTTTAAGTCAGGTTCTAGGAAAACCTGATGAGAAATTGTCTAGAAAGGCATGATGACAAATTAAGCAATTACACAATGCAATGTGATGTTTCAGGCCTTGAAAAGGACCTTTTTCAGAAAAAGTTTTTAATCATCTTTGGCAATTTTAAAAAATGTACTTATTGAAAATTGATATTTGATGCAGAAGAAGAAACACAGAAACAAGCAGCCATTGAAGATGGTGAAGAAGCTATGATGGAGGAGTAACTGATTGCTGCTGAACCATCAGTTTGGAGGTCTGTCTTAAATATTATGGAGGGAGTGAGAGACAGATGATTGACATGCGTTGGAGGTGGGCCTTTGGATGTGAAAATGCGCAAAAGAAACTGTTATGGTTCACTATGTAACTTGTTTACTTTTGGGTTTTGCTAACTGGACCAGCCTTCCCCAGATGATGCCCGAGGTAAAGAAAAATATGAAGTTTGATGTAGAGATTTGTTCCCTTCTGAAATTGAATCTGTTGAGTCGTTCGAATGTGGAGAAAGCTAATCAAGAGTATTTTCTACATCTCATCCAATTGAGCCCTTAAATTTCTTTAAGACGATCCTTAATTTTCTTATTAGGTCTCTCCAAAATAAGCAACTCAGTATCATACAGATCATGTGCTTGCAGTAGCAGGCTGTAGCCTAGTTGGTTAGGTTACACTGACAGGCGAAATGTGAGAGTTCATGCGTTTTGAGTTTTGTTTTGGGTTCCATTGTCCTTTCTGCTTATCATTTCCCCACCTTTTCCCGCATGCAATGCCATCCATGCCAAGTGCGATGTTTCTCTAGCCCATGTGGATGCATGGATAGGTTTGTGAATGGTGGATTGAAGGTGTGCCTAATATCAGTCTGAGCATGTTTTCCTAGCCCTTGATACAGGAAACTTTTAATTAAAGGCCTTGTATATAACCATTTTTATTTGAAAGCAATGGGATGGTCAGATCAGTGAAATTGTGAATAGTGCTGATTGGAGGAAGGCATTCCATTTCCAATGCAGGTCAAGCCGATAGCAGCAATGGAATGTGCACCCATTTGCATTGCCTTGCTCCAGTGATTTTCAATCATCAAATAGATCAACAATATGACCCACCCACCTTTTAATGGCATTCCTCCTGGACCACTGTGAAAAACCACTTCCTTGCCTAACGTGGAATAGCGGTGAGAGAAATGAAATTTATTCACTTGATTTGCATTTGTACAGTACAATTGTACACAGCTCTTCATTTCAATACAACAAGCCTATGAGAGAGAGAGAGGGGAAAATCTTTCAATAGTCTAAGCCACGCATGGAAGCAGATCGGGATTCTCGCAATTATCTCCTTCGGTGGTGCAAATTAGACTCTCTTACACTCCTGCTGCTCAAATTGAGATGTGGGGGCAGTTGTTCCAGGAGGGGTCCACTTCAGGAAGAATATAATCATCTGGTTTCAGCGCTACGGCAAAATCCGGTAGTGCAGGTGCCGTCTGTATAATCCTGCTAGTCACACCAACAATAATGGATCAATCAATTGACGATGGTCACCTCTGTGTGCATGTACATCAATGAGTTTGTTGTTCAATTTAACATCCATCGATGGGCAGAGATAGCAAAAGACACTGGCATTCTTTCATCCATAGCAAGTCCTTGTGTTTTGCAGCGGCTTAAAAAGAGTAAAGGATCAAGAGTGGCATCTACAAGGGATGACCAAATTTTCCAGCCGCCCTTCATTTATTGATCCTTGAAAATTCGATGGTCCCTTTTACCAACTTTGGGCTTTGACCCTTCATTCTTCACCCCTTTGATGTAAAGCCATTTCCCACGAAATCTTAGGGCAGGAATTTTTCAAAATGCCCTAATGGAAGGAGGACACAATAAAAAAAGATACAACAAGATAAGAATTGTTGGACTTCACAGTTTCCACAAGGCCCATGATTGCCCTAGGAATCTCATAGGGTGGAGGGCCCGAGCTGAACCTATATGCTGACACCTCTAGATGCAACCCACCAAATGCTCAGTACCAGTCAATACCAAGCCATAGCAGACAACAATGGCTGTAAAGATTTAAAGACTCAAGTTAGAACTTAATTAATATTTACTTACTTTTCTTGGCTATAGAGATCCCTGTTAATGCGCTCCCTGCTTGAGGCGTCCTTTGGGATTTTCTCTGAGAGGTATTTCATTGTTCCCCAAAGAGGCGGGTACCTTCAGGGTTAATACAGTTAAAAGGAGTTAGAAAGACACATAATTCAATGCAAGAAAAACAATAATGATCTATATGGATCCTGAACAATTGAAGCTCAACAAAATTTTACTCTGGTGCATAGTGAAATATGAACTTCCCAGATACCTGTAATTGGTCAAGCCTTTTAAGTTCTCTAGTAGTCAATCAAGTTTATTATTTAAGGAAACAGACACCCAAGTGTTCAATCTAGAGTCAAACTTTGAGTTTGTGGACCATTCTACATGTTGCTAGAACCCACAAAAGGGGGCTAACTGGTACCAAAATGAGCTTTCCACTACAAGTCTGCAGTTTAGAAATCTCTGGTACAATTTTTTTTAGTGTATGTCTGAAACCTAAAATAGAAAAGTGAATGGGAATGTTGAACGTCATAGGAAAAGGGGATTTGTCTTGCCATTTTAGGAGCCTGAGAAAACTGTTTACTGGATAGTGGAAAGTACGGAAAGCAGAATTACCAAAAATATGCAAAATCAGAATCAATGTCTCAACTCCCATAATGGCGATTGGCGAGGAACAAAAGTCTAAATGCAGCACAAGTTGCCTCTAAAATAAAAGCATCTTAATGTGTTCCACACAGAAGAATCATGCAAATACAGAACGAAAACTGGCCCGTCGTGCATGCTTCCAGGCTGTGCTCGGGCTTAATTTAAGGCCAGTGGATAGGCCCAGGCCTAATTTTTAGGTCAATGCATAACAGGCTCCCATAATGGCGAGGAGCAAAAATCTGAATGCAGCACAAGCTGCCTAAAAACTGGAGGCATCTGAAAAGTGTTCCACATAATAGAATCATGCAAATATAATCTTGAATGAAAACCGGTACGTGATGCATGCTTCCAGACTGTGTTTGGGCTTATTTTAGGGCCAGTGGTTAGGCCCATGGCTAATTTCTAGGTGAATACATCATGGCCTAGGACACAGCTATGCTTGAAGACACATTCAACCTGACTCCAAACTCAGACCTGATATGACTTTACAAGTTGGGTTTTGGGCAAAATTTCAAGACCAACTAATAAAAAGCATACCATGTGTGGAAGTTAGAATCAATAATAATCAACAATAAATGGGCCTTCCATGGGTCCAGCTTGAACACAACCAACAAATTGGAATATAATGGTATTCGGAAAGGTCTGAAAGGCCAGTATGGAATTCAGAAAAGGACTGAAATTTTAATCACTGGTCAGCATACTCAGGTGGCGGTTCAGATTCAGAGGAGCGATTTATTTTCAAAGCTAAATCAGTTCCAAAACCTACAATGAGCATCTGCAACTCCTCTCCACATCTGACTCTTGCTGACCTTCTCTGGCAAGTAATTTTTTAGCTATGTTGGTACACTATGGGTTCCAATGTAGTTTAGATCTGATGGTTTCCAACTATTTCACCAAACCTTGATGTAGGAGGCGCAGTGTTGAAGGCTTCACAGGCCTTTTTACTTTGTTTGAGAAACTCCTCTGCCGCTTGTAGAGCAGCTACAGCCATCCCATGTGACTTCTCTGTGTTTCCCTCATCGAGGATCAATCCATGAAAATAATATGCAGCAGCCTGAAGAAAATAATAAATAAACAGAATGAGGACAGTAACAAAGTCATTTGATTGATCTAACAAATGAATTTCCATGAATGCACGGCCAATTTTACAGAGAAATCTATAGAATCATCAATACAAGCAAATAGTACAAGATATCTGCTTCTAATAAGTTCTTTTTGCATTGTAGAACTTGCTCTAAATAATCTGACCTGAGACATTCTCCCTTTTCAAAAAATGGTAATAATTTTATTGCCAGAAAACAATAAAGACGACAAACCCAACCTAGAGAGTTCCCTACCAAAAATGCCACTACATCTCCACAGAAATCATCATATTTTGGAAAAATAATGAAAAACATACATTTGCACATAGCTCCTCGTTTTACCAAGCAAACCGCCTCCTCATTCACCTCTAAACATATGCACTGACACCTTTATGGGTAATCACCATCATGGAAGGTCCTCAATATAAAATATCATAAATTTCCTCAACTATACAATCGAATCTCGGGTAGTCACTAAAATGAAAGGCTCATTTAACCATATACACTGAACAACCTTTGACAACTAAATGAAAATGAGACAATCATAACTTTTGAACTTAAAATTGAAGCAATCATATACATTTATATGCTAAGCTTTGCTCATTCAGTATTCCAGCTCATTCAAATGATTGCGTAGAATAATCTAGGGAGACTACAACTTTCATAAAAATACATTGACTACACCGTTACAGGCACCACACAGGATGTAAATTGTAACTTCAATCAGATAAAATAAGAAAAAACTTAACAAGAAAAATGGTGCACCAAGAAATGACAAGATCAGAGAGTGACAGAAGAAAGATAACAAAGAGCAACGGATATGACAAGTAACCCACAATTGTAAATAATATAGGGAAAAAAATGAAAAGAGAACAGGCAACAGCAAACCATACATTTGCCTCAGTATATTTCCATTTAACAAAGAGCAGATGCTTTTCTCCCCAGCCATTTGCTAATCGGAGGTTCATAATGCTTTCATGAGCCTGCATAAGATAGCACTAGTGAGCATAACAGGAATAATTCTGCACTTAGTACTTACAGACAATTCTCCACATGTTTACTATTGCAAATTATGACATGAAAGTTTTTCGTAAGATAATTGATAAATAAAGATGTATGCCATTTGCAAACAACTAAAGATACAAGGGTGTATACAGCAGGAATAGATGAAGAGAAGTAGAGAGAAACCTAGTGGGCAGAACTAGGATGCTTGGTGACAGAAAGTACACCTAATATCAGAAACTATAGTGTCCTAGACACTCACATCACAAGGTATATGGAAATCCTGGACTGTACGCAATGACTAGAGTTATTCAAGGCACACAAAAGAGTTGTTCATGACTTCTTTTATACGTGTTATTGCAAAAACATTTAAGACACGAACCAGGACAGCCCTCCTGTACTTTGACCCAGTAACTCTCCCCTAATGCCTTACCACTTGATTTAATACAATTAAGCATGGGCTCTTAGTCAATGATAAACAAACAAACATCACTCAGCAAATCCAAAGTTCCAAGGAACATGCCGGAGGGCTTTGTGTGCAATCCTACTCAGTGGCGAGCCTAAGTGTAACCACGCGGGTGCGACCGCACCTATGAGGTTCAAAAAAATTCCTTAAATAATGCATTAAAAATTTTCTTTTGTTAGTTTTCTTTCTTAGCTTGAGCATTGCCTGCACCACCCAAATGAAAATTTTGGATCCGCCATTGCTCCTACTCTTTAAGATATTTCATAGAAGTAAAAGATAAGGCAGAGAAATAGAGAAGAGGACTACCCTTTCAATCCCCCGAAGCAAAAGGATTGTGCAAGAAAAGGGATAGATGAAGATAAGAAAGGTAAAAGTCTTCCTAGACAACTCGGGATAGGCCAAAATAGTTTACGACTTGCAACATAAATTAGCAGAAAGGGAATATGAAAGAGACTTGATATATTTAGGATTGCCTTCATTTGCCAAGAAAGGCATTTCTCTGAAGGAAGACAATGTGGTAACTTCAGTTATATCATGGGGAATATGGATAAAGAATCTATAGTACTTTTAATGGGCCCAAGTGGGTCCATAGGGCAGTGCAATTGCAATCCTTTCTTGGAAGAAAATCTTTTGTATTTGACTAAACTTCAAACTATTACAAAATCTTAGTTTTACACCAATAGACAGATTAAAATTAATAGGTTCAGCAGTTTAGGTCCATAAAAGAATACACCAATGCAAGGCCAGCATCAAATACAGCCACTCAATACACACTTTGTATCATCATCATCTTCATCGTCAATACATGCTAGTATGTTACCTTCAACATTCAAATTCCAGCAACTTATAATATCTTGGACCCTCTGTTTTTAAGGATTGAGAATTTTATGTTGCTATAGGCCGATACCTGATATGCAATTATGCATATCATTCCTATTAGTTTGAGCCTTAACTTCATGGTTAATTGCTATTAGTTTTCAAGCAGAAAATATGCTATTGATAGTGCCACTTGTACTAGCCCTTTATATAGAAGAGAAATCTTTGGTACCAAACTTTATAGCAAATGTAATACCAAATCTACATAACAAGCTCAACATGCATATCAAGCAAGTAGATTAATATGGTTTAGAATTAAATGCCCGAAGAAGTTTTTTTCTTTTTATTTTTTTATGATGACAAATAGAGAAGGGGGAAATACCTGATGCCAATACTTTACCATCTCACATGCAAGCCTCCGTTTCACAGCTAAAGTGGCCTTTGCACTATCAATAGCCATTCCAAGATGAATGTCACCACTCTATATCCGCCATGGAGAGAGAGAGAGAGAGAGAGAGAGAGAGAGAGAGAGAGAGAGAGAGAGAGAGAGAGAGAGAGAGAGAGAGATCTGTCAATTCCCATAGAAAAATCCAACAATCTACCATACACTAAAGTCTGCACATATATCCATTAGGAATTGCACAAGCTGCTTTAGAAACATGAAGTAAATCATGAAATATAAGGATTGTTACTGCTCGAGTCATGAACCATATCAAAAATAAAGAATTCAAAGTCCTTAAGAAAATTACACTGACCAAAGTCACCAAACAATATGAAAGAGACCAAGAGATTCTTGTACATTTTTATTATGTAGTTAAATGCCCTGCATTTTTTTAATCGCAAGGGGAAAAAAGATAAAATGCTGCTTCATGAAATACGCATAAAAAGGAAACATACTCCACAAAATGCACAATGCTTCAGCAAAAATCAGAAAATTATTGATTATCACAATCTTCAATAGCGATATTAGATGGCCCCAAACCCAGATTTCAATGGTGTCCAAACTTTAAATATGATGTAGGGAAGAAGCCCATACTTTACTTACGAAACAAATTTAATGAGCCTACCAGACCATAGTTTTTTTCCAACCCCAGAGATTTGACTAGGAACCTGACTAAGTTGGCTTGGCCTGACCACTTATTGCCTTTTTTGGGTACTCCAGCTAAGGGCTGGGTCCTTGAGAGACTCGCACACGCAAGGTAATAGGAACTCACAAATGCAAGGGGTGGACAACTCGCACATGCGAGGTAATTGGAACTCGCAAATGCAAGGGGCGGACAACTCGCACATGCAAGGTAATAGGGACTTGCACATGAAAGAAAGGGGGGAGAGTGTTTCGAAACCTGGTTGCCTCCGATGAGAACTGCTGCGTCTTACCGCTCGAGTAAGACGTTGTTCTCACTTATTGCTTAACTTGGTGATGCTGAACATAAATTGGGTCAGGCTCGTCCTGTCAGACTAAATTGGCCATCTAATCTTAAGGCGTTTGTATCCTTGTATATTAGAAAAAAGAAAATCAAAAGGCATATATAAGCCTTAAATTAGCAGAAGAACAGAAATTAAATAGTTAAAATGAAACAAAAAAAAAAAAAAAACCTCTGAAATTGCAGTTCATTTTGAGATTTATGCAGATTTTTAGGAAAAATAATTTTATACATTTTTATGCTTTCATTAGTATAAATGTATACTCTTATAAAAAATAATAATGATATTGATAGTAACTTACTGAATCATTTGGTCGACTTGACCCAGAAGTAGCTGGGTCAGGTCACCACTGGGAAAGAAAATTAAGTAGCAAGCTATTTCCATTACTCATATATGTTACTAACATGTTTCTTATCATCTAAGATGCAGACAATAGTTGCTAATAGTATAGGCTGCAAAAAATAAAAATAAAATAAAATGAGTTAGAGAGTTCTTTAGCACCTGGCCCAATGCTTGCAGACAAAGAGCTTGCAGCACTCCTTCTGATAGGTCCACTGGAAGTTTTGTCCTACAGTAACATCATTGGTCATGACAGTTAGGAAATTTATCAAGACTTCATTGTGTCATAATTCAAAATATGCCAATTATGACCTAAAACTGAAAACAACCTTTATAAACTACAATCAACACGAAATCCCTTAAATTTGTCTCAGTGCAAATATTATGTGCACCAAACAAACAATGCTTACGGATGATATAAAAAAGGATAGTGATGAAATAGTAACAAAAATAATTTAATAACAACAACAACAACAATAACAACAATAGTAACCTGAGCTCTGGAGGCATTTTAGGGAGAACATTTCTTATAGCACAATCCAAATATCCTGCTGCCTTCAAGAAAATATCAATAGAAATCCGTCTGCACTCTGCTAAAAAGGCACAAAGGAGAACAGATGTAGCATAAGAAAAGAAAACATGAAGCTAACGGCCAACAAATCAAAATGAATGTCTCAGCTGTAATTCAGCTGGTTAGGGACCTCATGTAGTGTGTCAATGTGTGTGAATTCCAGTCTCTAGTAAAACAAAATCACAATGAATTTAAATATTGCAGAAAAAAAAAGTTGCTTCATAAGCTCTTGATTTCCAGATAGAGGTCAGTAAAGTCCTGTAGCTCTTATATTATAGATGAGAAGACAAATGGACTTCATAATGATGATTGCATGATAAAAATCAAAACAGAAGGATAGTGTCATGCATGAGAGATAAAAAAAAAATTCAAGACATTTCTGTTGGTAGCAGGACAAGTTGAAAAGACATGTTCACTAGTTTCCAATCAGTCTAAACTCCAATCATAGGTTTATTAGTTAAGCAATTATTCATCACGAGTAAGGAAAAAGGAACCTTGTCAAGGGAGAAAGACAAGAATGTAAAGTCTAAAAATTCAGATATGTCACCTTACAAGTACTTATTAATTATTTAAAACAATGAATCTCTAAAAGGTCATAGTTCAATTAGCTTCAATTTTGCATTGAGAATAATGTTAGCTCAAGTCAATGGAGATGACACTAAATCATTAGGTTCCAGTCTAATCATTGATGTAACAGTGAGAGAAAAACAGCAGTTCAAATTTATTTAAACTAGTCCACAGAACATATGTAAGGCATGTTCTGCATCAATTGAATAACCAGAAGCAAAACAACAACAATAACAATAACAATAACAATAATAATAATAATAATACTAGCAAGTAGCAACACCTGGCCTTGACATGAACACTCACCATCTGTTACTTTAGGCTGATAACCATCAGTAGATGTTTTAGGAAGAAGCAATAAATTGGCCTGTGATAAGGATAGCATAGCCATCAAATGCAAAACTGATAATACCTCGTACCAAGCATTTGGCAAGGCTGTTTCCTGCAAAAATAACAAGCAGTGTTAGTGCAGGTCACTCATAACTTAAAAGGTAATTTAAAAAAGTTGCAAGCACATCGAGGAATAGAAAGATATATTAAAATGAAAACGTTAACAAAGTATTGATGCCTACCTCTGAATCATCCTCCTGATTGACCCAGCAAAAGTTTATCATGTGCTGTAGCTGGTTTCCTGTACAACCATTCAAGCAACTGTCAAAGATTCAACCAAATTAAGTGGCTTAGATTCTAATGCTTAACAGAATGATTTTTTTTTTTTTAAGTGTTGAGCATGAATTACCATCTTGAACTAATCCCAATAGAACTGGCAAGTATTCTTCCAGAGCCAGCTGAAGATCAGCCAATGTTGAATCTCCTGCATCATCAGTTTCGATAGACCTATAAATATAATGCTCAAGAGACCTACTGTTACCCGGAGCTGCAAATTACACTAACCATGTCTAGTAGCTGTTTTTCTCCTTGACTTGGTAGCTGTTGGCACTTCTTGGCCAGCCATGTCGACTATTCGAGTTCTAAGAGCAGTGAGACGATCCACCAAACTTTTAGGTAAGCAGTTACCCAAAGACTGCAAAAAGTCCACGGCTTTAGGGATGCGTAAACCGGGTACAAAAACAGCTATCTCACCCACATTTCCAGGTCGTCTTCTGTTTCCACCACCATCTCTCGCAGTTGATATCAAGCATCCCATATCCTGGGAGTTCTTTCTGACACAACTATTAAAATAAAAAAAAAATTAAAAAACCATGAGATTAAAGCTTTTCCTATTAAATCTGGATGAACGAAAAAGGCTAGAAAATTGTATTTGGATCATTGCTCACTCAATGGAAAAAAGTGGAAACAGAAATACAGGATGATCCAAAAGTGATGTTCAAAATCCTTTAAATTTGAGGAAATTCAATTCATTGTTTGACAACAAAAAGAGCTCTTTACAGGAAGTAGAGCAACTCCCAAGATATAAATCTTTACTAGAAAATGAGAAATGAAATTTATTATATGCCACTAACGGGGTAGCAGGTGACTCATGAGTGATATCACAGGTTGTTGCCAGCAATTGTAAAAAGATGAGGCAGTTAGTCAAAATTCACAAGCATGTATGAGTTCTTATTCTTTTCCTTTTTTTTATATATATTAATTATTAATTGGAGCGTTTGCAAACGTAAAATTCTCCTCAAACAACATAGAAGCAGAGAAATACATCAGATGAAAAATGCTAAAGTAAGAAGCAAGATGAATCAAATCCAACCAACAAAGCAGCACCGGAAATGGCTGATACTTTATGGGCTATTAAGAGAAAACATCCAAAGATATCAACCATAGAAACTCAAGCCTCTTCCTCTACTCTCCCTTCCCCTCCACCCCCACCCAAAAAAAAAAAAAAACACTGAGTATTGCTCGCTCCTTTCACTGATTTTCTAAAAAGAAAAGGCATCAAGCAAACATATATATATATATATATATATCTGGATGCAAAAAAAAAAAAAAAAAAAAAATCATAGACAAAGATTAAACCAATGCCCATATCAACAGACAAGCAGGCAGCACAAAAAAAATTTGTAGGTTATTACAAGAATTTAGCTCAAGTAATCACAAAACTGACAAAAATTAGAAAAATAAAAAAAATAAAAAAATAAAAAAAACCCAATGTCAATCTCCTTTTTTTTCAACCAATTTCTCCTCACCTTTTCCGTGTCTCAAAAAGCTCAACAACCCCTCGACACTTCTTTCGATCTCTGTAGAAACACTTCACGGGTCAGATCATGAAAAAAAAGGAAAGTAACAATAACCAACTCACAAGAAAACCATGACTACAAATGATTCCTTTGAATTATGAAAATCAAACAGTAACATTTTTTTTTTCTTAAGTACAAGCCAAAAGTTGCTAAACTAAATAATAATGAAGCATACACTAAAAAGTAGACACCAAGCATATCAGACGCTCTTTTTCTAATATAAAATTCACAAGCCCAAACGAAAAGGTTAAAGTGGCAAAGGAATGTAAGTAAAAGTATTTCCCAGCGAATCAAAAAACAACCAAAAAGAAAAGTGTAAAGTCATATGAATTCAGGTTCAGGAAATCAGAATCGAGGAGTTTTCATCAACTGCAGTAACATTTACATTCTCAGAATACTCCGCCGCGCCAGAAGCTTAAAAAATCCAACAAGAAAGAGAAAAAAAAGTATCAAATGAGCTTAAACTAATCAAGTAAACGCTGAAATTCAAGAGTTCTTGAAGTTCCAGAAATCAGACAAAAAAAGATACAACTGATCGTGCTAAAAATGAGTATGATTAAACTGAGGAAAAACAGAGACAGTAACAAAAGATCAAGGAACAGAGAATCTGAGAAATTCGGGAAAATGAGGAGATCAAACGGCAATCCAAACAGAAATTGCACATCAATTCTCATTCTCGAAATCAATCCGATACTTGAAATTCTCGCCTTGGAACCGCTCAATCCTCAAAAACACAGAAAAAAAAAAAACACAAGATCAAGAAGCAGAACATGCGAGAAATTCACGAGAACAAGGAGATCAAACGGCGATCCGATCCGAGAAATTCAAACAGATATTCGTTATCAATTTTCATTCCTCTCATCTTCCACAGAAATCAATCCGCCGATACTTGAAATTCCCGCCTTGGAACTGAGTTTTACCTTGTCCGATACGCAAGTACCGAAAACTCCTATCCAAGTCTCTTCTTCTTCTTCTTCTCCTGCTACAGAGTTGAAAACGGATATGATCACAATGGAAAATTCAGATGCAGAGACTCTGGAGAAGGCGAATCTGGTTGCAAAGACGAAGGCGAAAACACTGAAAGTGAGGATTTTTTTTCAATAGATTCAAGAGCCAGATCTCAAAAACCCTAGAAATGGAGCTTTTGCTCTGAGAGAGAGAAAGAGAATGGGTTTTGTAGGTGCTTAAGAGTAGAATTTTGGAGTGCTAGAGTCCAAATGGTCCCTGTTTGGTTTCAAGAAGAAGAGGCTTTTTATTATGAAGGGCGACTTTTGGGTTTTGCGGAAGGCGTAGTGCTCGTGTGCTTTCGGTTTGAGATCGCAAACAAGCGTCCCTTGGACACAAATGAAAACGTTATAGGAGTGCGAATATATAGCTTCCATCCTCTATATATATATACACACAAATGATTGGTGAACAAATTATTATTCGTGCTCCGCCGGACTATGATCATTCCTGTACACGCGCACCATCGATCTACATGGGATGGGATCTAGGGAAGATGGACTCTTCCAGACAGCATTTTCGTAATATGGTGTCCAGCACATGAGGCCCACTTAGATGTCAACGAGGAAAAATTGGCACTGTCAAATTATCATAGTCCTTGATTCAACAACCTTAAAATTCTAATGGCATTTGGTTGCAGATTTTTTTTTTCTTTAAAGACGAGTGAAAGACCAATGTGCATAACATTAGTTCTAATGTCAAATCATGTGATGACAAAATCAAAGGCATTCAAATTACTATATTAAGCTAGAGTTTTGGGGTTGGATTTTGATCAGTTACAGTTTCTAAAGTAAGTCGGCTATTTTTAAATTATCAGTTTTCTCCACATTGATCTCATACAACTACTTTGAAAACCACTCTACTATGGCATTTTGAAAGTTCCTCCTTTCTGTAATACCTCGGTATTTATCCGGAACTCAATTTCCTTTCTTCTCCAAGACGAGTGAAGGTCCTCTTTGTGCATAACATTAGCTCATAGAATACATAATCATACTTGATGATAAAAGTATTATTATTTTCTTTTCATTGATTATAAATATTTTTTAATGCATCAACGCCAATCATACCTGTGCCGAGCACGGGTTCTAATGCTAGTTTGTTCTTAAGTTTAGCCCGAGAGTAGCAAATGTGATTTTCTCGTAGGAGATTATTCTCCAACATCATAGTGGCTATCTTCTTATCGTCGCACCTAATTAAGGGTGGATTATTATAAGCGGACCATGAGAACATTGCATGATGATGTGTAGGCCATCGATTGGCCATACGCATTTGTACTTCTCCCGCAATAGTAATTAAGATGAAAACTAAGGTTAAAAAAAAAAGTCTAACTAAGCTTGACTTTCAACGTGCATGGACCTTCGTTTTACTTTCTAATAATGTTTTCACTGCTTGATTTAGATCCAAGCTTAATCCAAACCCTTTAGACACAGATAAAGCTCAAACTACAAGGGTTTAACTTATGATTTGGGTTTTAACCTAAAAAGGACTTGAGCCCCTAAATTTCGAGATGAAGTGCAGCTTAATGGAGCCTAATCGACAGTAAGATATCATGCTATCAAGATAGGGCTTACTTAGGCATATTTGGGCCAAACCTAAGTCTATTTGATAGCCTCTCCCCCAAATATACCATGAGGGCATTGGAGACTACAAAACGACTTTGATCTCGTGGGCTACCAGACATGCTTTTATCTTTTGTGTTTGAATTTTGAGAAGAAGGGAAACGGTTGCTTCTCTTAGAAGGGCGGTGTGGTGTACTCATCTCCTGTTTTTTTCTATACATGAAGGAGCTAATATTCGTCGCGCACTACAACACGGTCTCTATTTTGCTTGCCAGCGACAGCGACTCAAGTCACCCCACTCGGCCGAGTCATGTCATTACCTTCTGCCAGAGTAAGTAATAAATCAGACTTTCCAAAGAAGATTTCAAGCACGAAAGATTTACTATTTTTTCCCTCCCAAAAAGCACCAATTTTTTCTCTCAACACAAATCTTTCTGACGTGATTTGAAGCAATATTTTTAAATTCAGAAGATTAAAAGTTTAAACTGAATTTTTTTAGAGAATTTTATGTGAAAAGTAGTGGAATTTAGTCATTCCTCGCGAAAGATCCCGGTAGATTGTGTAGTACAAACGGGGTCCATCAAGAACCTCTTCCATTTATTTTAGTAGCAATGCTAGCGACGCTATGCGATATTTATAAAATATAAAATTCCCTTTGTTTCTTATTCCTTTTATATATTTTTCCTCTTCTCCTACATATTTCTCTATCTCCCCCCACTCTATTTTCTCCATCTTCTCCATTTTATCTTGAAAAGTGAAAGAGACGGGAAAAGAAAAAAAAAATGACAATATTATAAAACTTTGTATTCGCAGCTTTCTTGCCCATATAAACCGTGGAAATTTTGTTTTTGAAAAGTTGGAAAACTTGTATTCACACCTTTTCTACCATTATAAATAATGAAAAAATTTATATTCGCACCTTTTTCACTAATATAAATAATGAAAAAGCCTGATTTCAATATAGAGAAATATAAAGGAGACAAAGAAGAAATGACGTGAGGAACATAGAGAGAGAGGGTATGTGGATATCACTTTTTCACCCACGACAAAAACGAACACATAATTCCAACGTCAGGCGGTCATGCAAAAAAGATAGAATCTTTTGTTGATTTGGAACATGAGGCAACAATTATATAGAAGTCAGATTGTGGATATTTGACTAGCAATATTGGAGCAAACTCTACTTTGCCTGATCAAGGTCAGCCTCATGTACATTGTTCATATTGGATAACTGGTTTGGTCCTATACAATGTTCTTATTTGTATCTAAGGACAAAGCAGTGGTTTTGCAAAAAGAAAAAAAAAACTAAATAAACCACTAGCAAAGCCGTTTTTAACTCTCGGGTCATTTGAATGGGACATTTAGGTTGAGTTGGATCTTTGGATTTCTTAAAAACTCATAAATATTCTACAAATACAAAAATTTACATTTGAAAAGGAGCATTCCTTCAACTCATCTCCCTTTATTTCTTCTTCTTTTTCTTCTTCTTTTTTTTTTTTTTTAAATCATTGAAAGTTAAATTATTGAGAGGAAAATTTAAATTGACTTCTTCTTCATTGTAGAATTCTCATGCCTTTTAGAAGAAAAAAAAAATTATGATAAACCATAAAACAGAAGACCAATTGTCATTTTACTGGTATTTCAGTGGTAAGGCATATCTCTTTTCGTAAGGTGATCAGGAATTAATTCTTATCTTATAATGACCGGAGATTAGTTCTTCTGTATGGCATATGTTAGGTGTTGTCCAATGACAGTGAGCATGTGCATGAGTATTTATTAGAGAAAAAAAATAATGGAAGACCACTACGAAGTGGTTATCAGCACCATGTTTATACCCTAAAAACTAGGTATGATTCTATAATATTTTAAAGTGTCCCATTTGTGATAATCCATTTATCTTGGTTGTAAAGTTTACATGGTCTTGTCAGTCCAGGGACAAAAGGGAGTGAAGAAACAGTTTACATTTGAAGCTTGCTTCTGTCATTCGATTAAAGATAAAAGGGACTATCGTCACCTACGAAAGCTCACAATTGTATATGAAACTTTAATGGTACATGAAAGATCACAATGGGATTCTGAGTTGATGATTGGCTGATTATTATATTAATGGTTTTTGACATTCATTCATTGAACTTTAACTATGGGTAGCTAAGCAATGATTAGTTAAGAATGTGGGGGGGAAATATTAGTTTAAAAAATGTTTGGTGGTTACTTTTCATGATCATTAGTCTCAAGCGTACCTGTCATTTCCATGTATTATATGTTAAATCAAAGTTAGAAATGGCACTATTAGACAACTTTCTGGTGTAGGCACACTGATTTGGATGTGTATACAATGGGAAGCCACCATTAAGTGAGAGGATGTGGAGCCCACATGCATGGCTGAATGGAGATCACTTGGTGGTCCCCAAATGGAATGGTTAATTGCCCACGTACCAGTTTTTTATTTATTTTTCTTTTTTTTTTTTTTAACAGAGGGTATCCCAATCCTTTGAACCGGACTAGTCCCTACGAACTCAGGGGGAGCCGGGTAAATTCCCGGTAGTGGCCCAAGTGTGGTAGCGCAATTTCGAAGCCTCAACGTCTCGGAGCAAACCGTAGTCTTAGACCAACTGAGCTTAGTTCTTCAAAAAATTTATAAATAATCTTAGATCATTACCGGATGCGAGTTTAGATTGTTATTGGGACCTTAAGCTTATTGCTGATACTTAGCAATACAGCGCAGTAGTGGGCAATTTAGTCTTTAATACAATTATTTAGTACTATAAAATTATGTAGTACTTTAAGATTCTTAGATTAGTATAGATTAGCATTGTTACACAAGTGCGCAGTCAGGAATTTGTCCTTCAGGGGCTATAATATTAATGGGGGATGAGATTGCCTTATCAGATGGCAAAGAATTTATAAATGGGAGCTCAATTATTTTAGGAGGGGCATCGCCCTTTCCTACCCCACTACTACTCCGCCCATGCTTATAATATGCAACTAATATGGCTGATGTGCAATGGTTTTGGCTCAACTAATGCAAGGTCCAATATTACAAATATTCAAATCCTTGCTATGATCATGATAAGATAATTTAACTCATTTAAATTGAACCATGACGAGCCTACATCAGCAAGAAGGTGGACCCTGATGAGCCCCATAGATCCCATTCATAGGAGAGAATCCATTCATAGGAGAGAATTTTGCATAGAGTACTTAGTTTTAAATAATTATGTATACAATGATCTGATTGAGATGTTTCTTTTTTACCCAAAATCATATACAATGAGTCGACCTTTCTATCGCACTAACCCTCTATGATTGACATACATCTAACCGGGTCCCACAATGAAACACTATGGGACCCACTTATATATATGCATGCTAACCATGGGAGCATAGTGTGATGGAAATGTCTAATTATGGATATAACTTTAAGTAAATACCATCTCCATGAAACAATCTCAAACTATCAAAATCATCGATTTAGTGGCCTCAAGATTCAATGGTTTCTTAAGTTTTCTTTCTATAAAATCTAATCCAACCGTGAGTCCAATTTATATTAGTGTCAAATTATAGTGTTTACCAATTCATGGGGGGTTGGGGGGTGGTTTAGTGAGTGTAAGGAGAGTGAATTTGTCATAGGGAATCTCATGTGGCGGCTAAAAAGAAATGTATCACCGATTCATATTTAGTGAGTGTAAGGAGAGTGAATTTGTCATAGGGAATCTCATGTAGCTGCTAAAAGGAAATGTATCAATATATTAATATAGGGAGATGCTCCTGTGAGAGATATCTTTCACCTTATATGAGAGATATGGATAAAGGCCCTCACATTTAAGTTGTTAGCATTGGATATGGATGTGAGACCCCCTCTCCACCCTACAATTTCTCATTTAAGGTGGGAGATATTTTTCACAGGAGCATCTCTCATTGATATATTAGTATATATGTATATACACATCTGCTCTTGTGTGAATATCTCACATGGCCCTAAAAGGGACTTTATGGGAGGGTCCATAGAGACATCTGCACGAGAGAACCAACCTTATGTGGACTCCCTTGTGAAGCCAACTTGAGGTCACGTACACGTATCAAAGGATAGTTGAGGAACACAAGAACAGAACTTCAACTCCCTTTTAGATCATCCTAACCTCTTGAAATATGGCCCTCAAGTTTAATGATTTTATAAGACATCTTTTTTTTTTTTTTTTTTTTCAATCAACCTCGAGAACTGTTAGATGAGAATCAAATTTGGGCTTGTATTAATTTATGGGGTGTAAGTGAGAGATGTTCTCACTCGGGACATATCTCTCTCATCTCACGAACCCTCCTTGCAGAGTCCCTGGTGAGGCCAGCTGATGACATAATCCGATTATTATATGTATGTATGTAAATCATATAACTTTAGAACATAAAGCATATGCTTGTGACATAATCAAGTTATTATATTTATAAAGATTGTCATTATACTAATCAACTTCTGGAAGCTACTAACACAAAATAATCTTGGGAATAACCAGGCTTGCTGGCCTTTATAAGAACAAGGCATCTATGACCAAGTGCTAGAAAGTATGTTCCTCGAGCAAACATTTTTTTTTTTAGAACCTCGTGCAAACCTCGGATCAACTCCCAACACAAGAATTATTCTAATGCGAGCAATATAAAGACACTTATCGCATCCAGACAGACAGTCCATGAAAACCAAGACGTAGATGTTGATGCTTCTGATTTCAATGAAATAACAAGATTTGAGGTAGAACGAAAAGAGAAAATAAAGGGAAACATAGGGGAGTAAAGAAAAATCAAAAAATCGTCTAGCCGTTCGAAGCGATCCGATTACTGTTAATAACTGTCTTGTACTGTTCAATTATGGTTACGACTATGATTATTAAAATCGAAAAAAAGTACTTCATGATTTAGTTTCGATTTTCAGTCTCTACTCACGGTTATTAATCAAATCAAACCGTCTGATATGGTTAACAACCGTTCGCTTTTTAATGATTTTTTATGGTATAATTACGGTTACGGTTTTTAAAAACTGAAAATCGTAAAATACAATTCGGTTAACGGTTTTTTCAAAACAAATGGTTAACCGAATTGTTATACCCTTGGGAACATGTTTATCATTTATATCACTTAACGCTGCCAATCTTCATTAAAACAAGCCAAAAATCTGTGTCAGGCTGTACTTATCTCATCACTAGGATCTCAACCTTCTCAATAATCTTATTAAGATATGGAGTATGGAGTTCTATATAATGGGTTTGATCTTGCAATTAAGGTTAAGTTATTGAACTCCCACAGCATTTATCTCAGGCCTCTCGCAATTTTCATTGGACATGCTCATTAATTGGTTTACATCTACAGTAAACTCATTTGACCAAGTCTTGAAATGTTAAGTACATAAGATATTCGATGATTCGATTTAATTTTCCGTTAGTAGCGCATGACCATCACCATTTAACCAAAAACTATGGCCCCACTAATGTAGTTGGGTCAATGTTAGTGCTGGAATCAATCTTTTCAGCTAGAATCTAAAATTAGGGCTCAGAGATCTGGGATATTCTGTTCAAGGGATTTTAGTTGCCTATTTGGTTAGTGGTATTTTAGACTGAGAAAAGGGTAATGTTGGGGATTTCTAACAATGTTTTAGACCACGTCCCGTGAGCATTCTTAATGCTCTGTTTGATGCATGGAATTCTAATACTATTGAATACTAGCCTACATGAAAAGCCACTTTAGAGTTTGGCCTCTTGAGTCATTAGATTTCCAACATTCTAAATGATGGAATGGGGCCTAAGTATTTGGAATTCCACTTGAAGAACAACTTTGAGTGAATTTAAAATTCTTTCAAACAAGAATTCCCAACATTCTTGCAACCAAACAGCCTTTAACTAAGCATCTATTTTTGAGAAGATACTGATCGAACATGCTATGACAATGTTAAGCACCCCCACTACTTCCTTTCTTAAAATACCGTGTTAGGAATTTTATTAAGTTGGCTAATTCACGGATTGGATAAAACTCTGGGTCCATTGGAGTTGCATTTTCCTATTTCTTCTAGAATGGATTGTGGTTGAGTCGCCGAAAGATCTGAAGCGAAGATTGAAGAGTTTTAGACCCTAGAAGCCAAAATCCAGAACACTAGTTCGCTATAGCTAACATAAGTTTGCTAGAGCGAAGGTGGAACGAAGGCCAGAGGCAGTGAAGGTACTTCCTATAGCGAGACCTCCTACTCGCTATAGTAAGCATGGGAAAGACGCCCAATTTGAGACTAACTTCTAATTCTAATTTGAGTTGAATTGCAATTCTGATTGGATCATTATTAGAATACTCTTACACGATTTCGGAGCTATATAAAGGGTGATTCTCTCAACCCTAAGTACACACAAGAAGTTGCTCTCTTTTTTTCTAAGGCGAGAAAACCCTAAGAGAGATTCATTGTTCTCTAGAGCTATACTAAGAGATTGGGCTGAAGATGGTTTGTGCTTCTACTTCTTTGTAAAAGGTTTGTGCATTTTGGTTCTCAATGTGTTATTGGAGGATCAAGCATGGGTAGTGGTGCACGGGAGTAGTTGTGGCAGTGAGGAGTCGTGCAAGAACAACTACAGTTCTTAAATCGACGTACTAACTGAGAAAGATAGATGTGAGTGTATCTTATAACCGTTCAATAGTAATTAGTTTTTTCGATTATGGTTTTTCTTCCTAAAGTGTGTTTTCAAGTTAAATTTATATCTGCCTTTTGTGATGTGTGATTGGTATATTAAATTGCTAAGTGTGCATTGTTTTTAATCCCTTGCATTGTTTTTCTTGAACTAACATCCATTCCTGTAGAACTTTGGTACTGTTTCATGCTTCTCATTTTTCATAACTCGAGAGTTGCAAACAATTGATTGATTACTTGTTTTCGAGTACGTCCCTGTAACGATGAGTACTTTTCATGACATCTTCTTCTGCATTAAAAACATTATCACAAAGGACCCAGATATTGGGAATTTGAGAGACAAGGAAAGCCAGACAACCAGAAGGGGCCTCTAATATTTTTGAAACATGCGATACCTGCCATACACTTGGCACTGTCAAAAGTATAATATGGCAGTTATGTTACTACTCAATTATTGTTAATATTATATTATCATTCTTCTTGTTGTTTCTGCTATATTGATGGCCCAACAGAATGCAATCATCCTAAAAACTCAAACAGAAAAATGAAGCTTTTGAATGTGGTGACCTAACATGTCTGAACTTGAAAATGCTGGAAGGTGAGCAATTCATGACCATACTCTCCAGAGTCAACTCCAGACAATGTGCCTCGGCCTTGATTATTAGGCTTCGTGGGTGGATAATGAATTGTCTAGGGGCCAGCTTATAAGATCTGAATGGTTGAATAAGATTGGGAACTCAGCTCCTGACCTTCACAGCATATATACCAATCCATTTACTCCTTGTTGTGCCAATCATCGATTATAGCTTACATATGTGCTTAATAATTGCATGCATAGTAGGAAGTGCACAGAGAAACGTAGTACTGATGGAGTTTAGACTTGAGACAATAGGCAGTTTGTGTATAATGTGTATGATCTATATGTGTATGTGCATGTCTTATCTTTTAAAATCTTATAAATATCCTTTTCTTTTCCTTTTTTCTCTTTTTTTATAATACAGGTTTCCAGCCCTTTGGGCCAGAATAATCCCTACGGGTATAAAATTCCTTTTCTAAAGCTATTGATATCCTTAATGAATTAATGCTATATAAGAATAAAATATAAACATAATTTAACGTTATGTTCAGCTCAGAGGTGCCTCTTGTAGCTTGTATGAGTGATGGTTGAGGATATGATTTTGAGAATAGAATCATATTAATCAGATCATCATAACCCTTGATGTATGGCATTAAAGTTTAAATTTTTTTTTTATTTCTTTTTTATATGAAATATAATATGACGGTGATTATAAATTACACCGGGGTCTAACTAGGGGACATCCACGTGAAGTTAATGCTCACACAAACTATGAGAGATGCCTCTTAGCATAATGAAATCCTATAAATAATGCATGCTTATTATATGTACTTATTTGTAAATATACACAGCTTTGGAAATTCCTCATATAAAATTGTATTTAATCTGCATCTTTTGAGAAATTCTCTCCATGAAACAAGTGCTAGACATTTCATGACCAAATAAACTTGTCACATATAAATAATATTGAATATCCTAAATCTATAATTTATATTGATAGAATATAAAATACTGATTGCCTTCTAACGGGTAGTGCTATGCAAAGAGGAATGTCTCACGGATTATATAAGATGTAAAATTTTAAACCCCTTATGTGAGAGGTATGCATATTTTTTTTTTTAAGAGCTACCTCCTCTAGCTTTAAGGATGTAAAGGGGTTGGTTCTGGTCCAAGTTCATAATGGACCCAAAACCAAAACTTTTTAATGAGAAGATGGAGCCAGAACCGGTTTCTTGGTTTTGAAACTAGACTCGGAACCAATTCCGTTTATGGTCTGGGTCCCAAGTCTAAGTTTAGATAGAGAATGATATAAGAAAAAAAAACCTTAGTTTTTCAAAAAGATCATGAAAAAATTGAGGTAATACGTCGGATCCTGAGTCCCAAAAAAGACATAAACTCATTTATTTATTCATACCTAAATAAATATCTAAATCCGATTTTTAATGGATTGAAACTACCCCCATTATAATAACACCATCAAGGAATTTGCCGCTCTCAACATCTCCCCCCTACACGTATCCCCCTGTGGGACTACTAACGTCCCTAAAATACATCTTAGTCTAGGCCCAGGACAAAAAAAACTAGATCCGTTTATACGAAGTAACAACAAGTGGCGCGTCTTAGGCCGCAAAACCCGTCGGATTCGTTCCTTACGGGGCAGGAGATTCAAAAGTGGGCCCGGGATTCTGCCGAAAGTGGATTCTGAATACAGATGGGGGATTAGGGAAGGATTGCCAACCAAATTGAATGCGAGAGACAGCTGCTGTGCACGTGGCACGCATCGGAGCTGTGTGGGTGTGGCCCACCTAATTTTAGATTAATAGTGATTGCATTGGAGACTTGTAAGTAGAGATGTTAATGTTGCACGTTGGATGTCTATGTCTTTGATTGACGATGGAGAGAGCCCTCTTGTCACGTCATCAATTGTTTCCATTCAATCCTAACAAAGCCCGGGTTAGCTTTTTGCAAAAGAGTTGCCTTGCTTGGTTTGGACACAACCTTACACGTTATTTAATAATGTCTACGGGTGCACATTCGAGGTTTGGATAGGAGAAACCATCAATCAGACTGAATTTATCAGTTTCTTATTTTTTCAATCACAACTGAACCGTCCGTATGCTCAAACCAAATCGAAAGGAACTGGTTCGATTTGATTATGGTTTCTTTTCTTTTTTTTTTTATTAAAAAATGATAGTTCAATTGGTGAGAGACGTTGGACTTCAAGTAACGGAGGGAGTGAGGGTTCGAGTCTTTTTCAAGTGATTTTGCATATCTCTTTCTATATTTTAAAAAAAAATTTGAGCGGTTTAACCACACATTCAAACCGAAAACCGAAACGAACCGAACAGTTTGAAGGAAATTCAAACCGTGACCGAACCGATCTACTACAAAACCCATTAAAACTGCCCGGTTCGGATCGGTACGGATCGATTTAGCGGGTTTTTTTTTTGTGCACCCCTAGTAATGTCAATTCAATGGTCTCTAATTGTTGGTTGGTGTGTGCCTTGTAGATTGGGTTAATAGGATCTGTCTATCTAACTAATCCAAACACTAATTACTTGGATGGTGAAGGATTTTCACCTCAATTTATATATATGAAAGGGACTGTTTCCAATTGAGTTCAATTGAGAAATCAGCTTCTACATTTTGACTGCTAAGTGATTTTGACAATTTCTTAAATGAGCTCCAAAAATGATGGCCCATTTCACAGTCATTTTTACTGCTGGCCCATTGAGGCCTGTGCTAATTTCTATGCGGACTGGTGGTGGTGATCTAGATTTTTTTAATTATAAAAGTTACTTTAACCACCATGCTATTATTTTGAATTCAAGCCCTATTAACATTTTAGAGAAATTTTGTTGAGAGTCAAAGCAGAAGCCCGTGCTTAGCACAGATTTCTTGTCGCTAGTATATTTGGATCTGAACTCACTTTTGTCAACCCAATGACTATAAGATTTGAGCCTACCTTATTAATAATGTATTAGATTGTTAAGTTCAACTACTGATCAAGAGTGAGACTTTAAATTTGAAGACTTGGGGCACAATCCCTGGACATGTGAGTGATATATTAAGGTGTCAACAATACTCAATCATGTGATTTACTTTGATAAAATCGAACCCAATAATAATTAACAGATGGAATCTTGTTGTCAAGGGGAAAATAGTATTTGGGACAATGACTTGGATCGAGGTTTAGTGATTAGGTGCAAAAAGACACTAAAACTGTCAAATCCAATTGGGTATTAATCACATGTCGCATTTGTACACTGATGATAACTTCTAAGGTTACAGAGGGAGAGGGAGAGGGAGAGGGAGAGAGTGATGTTTGGCATTTGCTTAATCCTGGGCTCCAATTCTAGCAATCCTGACTCGGGCAAGTTAAAAACACTCCCAGGACAGTGAGTCAAAGGAGTATAATTGCATACTAGATGTACGATTAGGTCCCAAGTCCAACAGTGATTAGTGATGCATTACAATTGAATGTTACACAGTCGATTTGAAGAATGACTTGAGTTGGGCCAAGATGGTTTAGAGAATGTGTCAGCCCAGTACTTCACAATTGAAACCTTAGTTTTCTGCACTCATTACTTAGAATGATTTTACCCCATCACATGATCTTGGTTGTGCTTCAGATCACATGGATGATCATGGTGATGGTGGGGGCCGATGAGGTGGATGGTATGATCAACTCAAGGATCCAACCTTAATGTTTGGTACGAAGTTGGTCCAATCTGCAGCATACACTTGGCACACATGGTGATCAACTCTTTGACAATGATAGCTCTTAGGTGAAGTAAGATTTAAGAATGATCTCAAACAAATTACTTGGACATGAAATGTGAGCAATGGGACACTGATTACAACAATACCCACTGCCAACCTTCCCTTCTACAACATTCAGACTGGATGTGGTCGACCCAGCCCAGTCAAAAATATCAGAGTATCCATGCATATCTAGCCATGTGGATTGTGGATGGCCTACGACTAGGCCCACATGTGTAGCAATCCGAAGCAGGTCCATGATGGACCCAGATCCAAACTAGGGTTTCGTTCCCAGGCCCAGACCCAACACTGGTCTAGTGTTTAGGGACTTGGCTCTAACTTGATTAAATAAAATCAAAATGTTACCTAACAATGACCAACTGCATTATCCATTTCACAATTGCTTCATAGTCGTTTCTCATGTCGAATCTCAATACATTTATCACTCGAATTTTCATTTCACATTCACATACTATTAATCCAGCCTCCCAATTTCTGTATTAGTTTGCTTCCCACCTTGGTGTGGACAGGCATGCAAAATGGTTAGATCTGCACGCATAGGCTTTGGCAATTGGTGAATCTCCAACTGCTACTAGTACCTCTCATGTAAAATAATTTATCATCCAACCAGCACCAATTTTACCTACTCATCTTCAATGATGTTGTTTTTTTATTTGAGTATGTTCAAAGTAGTTATTCTTAGTCGCTGATTTATTTATTTTTTCGAATGTCATGTCGTGGACAACCGATGCAGATGGTGAAACCCTGTTACACTAAAATATCCTCCTGGGGTGGACCACCCATAGCAAATTAACCAGCCATGGGACCGTGTCCAACTCAAGCCCCCAGGAGGGTAACCTTGGGGGCTCGTACTCAGAGAGGTTAGCAGCACCCAGTTTGGCACCCACAGTTCAATCCGTTCATGCATCAGATTCAATTTTGAAAAAGAGAACAAATGAAAAACAGCCACACCCCTGCAAAATTCAGGAGACTAAAAACTTGTAATTTTAGTCATCTGACTAGAATGACCCACCCATGATCCACATGCACCTATTAGTCACATAGACCACAAAGTCTGATGTGATTTCAAAACTAAGCCAGGCTTCCACTGCCTGACTCCTAGAATGAGGAATGTTTAATTAAACTCCCTTACCACAGCTTAGCTCGATACAGCATATTATAGCCAAGGAGAATTGGTTCTCTTGTAACTTTTACAAGGGATCTAAAAAGGCAAAATGAATACACTTCATTTGATATCTGTCAGATTGCTCTGTCGTTCACTTCCTCTTTTGGGGCCTATTTCTTCCATGTAGTTGAATACATAGGAAGGGTAAGGCTTGTGTTGTAAAAATGGTTAAAATTGAAGCACTCTCTTTTTTAAATGAAAACACCCCAATTGACAATATCATCAATTGGATTGACTTATCGTCTTCTTCGACTTGGTGAAGAAGATGACAATCCTCACAGCTAAACCCAACACAATCAATTGTGGGCTCTACACCTGTTGGGGTTCAGATTCCACTAACCTGCTCTTTGTAAATCCATGCCTCGTGAACAAGTAAGCCTAGAGGCCGCATCTTGCTCGTTTTGAAAACCTTCTCTTCTATTGCCAAGAAAATTCAACCCTTCAAAGTTACTATATCTAGGCAAGGGCAAAGGGGGCTCTAGAGAAGAGCTTGAAATTGGAGAAGTAGATTTTGGATTAAAAATTGGAGAAAGATTAGTGAAAAGAGGAAGGTGGGCAGTATCACATATGAAAGACAGGGTTAGTGAGGATGATCATCTTCTTCATTCACCAAGTGGAAGAAGTTGAAGTAGATTGACAATGTCATCAATTGGGTTATTATTGTAAAAGAAAAGAAAAACGAACCACCAACACACTGTTTCATTGTTTTTCTTAATAGAACTGTTTAATTAGGCTGTAAGCTTAATTATATTTTGTTAAAAAACCCTTGAAAAAAAAAATGTGAGTTTCAAAAAATGACCAAAATCCTCGAAAAGTGAAGGCTAGAGATACATTGGTGCCTCGTATCCTACAACCCTGGGCCTTATATCCTTCAGCCCTCACATCTTTAATAATCCTCCTGTAGAGCTCACTTCACCATGATTTCCTATTTAATCAATTCCCATGTATCTTATGCAAACAAAGAGGCTCTTCAAGTTGTGTTTGGGATTGTTCTCCGATCACTAGCTTTGCCTGAGATAATGTGTTATACAATGCAGGACCATCTGGTGCACTTTCAAACCGAAGGAGCTTTACATGAAGACCCTACCTCAATGGCACAAAATTGTCGTCCAATAGAAGGATTACCATTGGCAATCCATGAAAACCGTAACATGCCAAACACTCATTTGATGGAAACCCCTTCAGAAGTTGGACCATTGTTGCAAAATTAAATAGACTTTTGCTCGACTTTTGGGGTTTTGATTTGAAAGTGCACTTTCTGCAGCGTTGTTTACACTATATCATCTTCTCATCTGCGTGAAAAGTTCCGATGGTGGTTTTCCACCAAATGAAGAGAAGCCACCACTATTGCCGAAAGCACCAAATCCACCTGCACACAAGCAAATGTAATATGGAAATCTATTTTGAAAAAAATATATCTGAAGTATTGACAGATTAGACAGGCCACAACAGATGGTCTGAGTTTTAATATGCCTGGTGGCCTGGGCTCAGTCCAAATAAGAGATTACCAGTGGCAGATCATCTATGCTCAGAAAGAATCAGATTCAACAAGGCATCTTTCTTATCAACAAGTATTGAGTTCCAACTAGAAACTTGCTGGGCAGTGGGCACCGGAGCCAAGTGTGACTTGGGCAAACACGGGAGCCAAGTGTGACTTATTGGAACACAGATAAATCCATGAGCAACCCAGTATAACTCATTTTCAGCACAACACTAATAAGTGATTCCGCTGGTCAAATTGGACCTGAATTTTAATTTGACCAGAATTTTTTAACTAGGGAAGCACCATGCATTGATCTTTACAACAGCTTAAATGAATAAACTCATGAGCATTGCAGCAGTGCAAATGAATCTAACCTGTTGGAGCACCTGGAGTAGCTCCTGCAAGCCCGCTGCCAGCAGATGCAGCTGCAGTGAAGCCGCCACCAGGAGAAGCAGCTGCAGCAAAACCTCCACCAGAGGTAGCAGCTGCAGCAAAACCACCACCAGCAGAAGCAACACCAGCAAAACCACCACCCTTAGAAGCACCAGCAAACCCACTACTGGTAGCAGAACCAGCAAACCCAGCGCCAGATCCAAATCCCCCACTCATTGCAGCGGGGGAAAACCCAGCACCACCAAAGCCACCCGAAGAGGCAAAACCCACCCCCGGTGGACTGGGGCCTAGTTGTCTTGACTGTCCAAAAGCACCAAGAACTGACCCTAGAGCCTGCTGCCCAGAACCAATTTGTGCTGGACGGCCAAACCCACTGCCAGTTGATGGTGTGAGAGTAGGCCCAGTACCAAAACCAGAAAACCCACCATGACTCATTGGTTGAGATGGTTGTGGAGTAGGAGATGAAAAACTAAAGGAAGCAGGTCGAAACAACTCCCCACTGGGAACTGTCAAAGAAAATTGAGAGCTTGCAGGACTTGCAGCAGCAGCGCCAAATGAAACACCAAACGGGTTGGGTTTAGGTGCACTTGGTGCAGGGGTTGATCCAAGCCCAAATCCACCAAGGGCTCCCAAGCTTAGACCAGTTGTCTCTGGAGCTTCCTCTTCCATCTCATCCTCTTCGGTAACAGTAGAATCCAATGCCTCAGTCTTTCCCTGAGTTGCACTCACAGATTGTGCTGGGAACAGAACCTGTGCAGCAGATGATGTTTCAGGTTGAGAATTCAAAGCAGCAGCAGCAGCACTTGATGAGGCCCCATAAATGTTGAAGGTGGAGGTGGTAGTATGAGAAGTTGGTTCGCTTCCAGAAGATGAACCACCTGAAATTTCACTTGCAGAATGTGCTGGTCCTAACTTAGAACTGAGTTCATCAAGTGCCTCAGGCTGCAAAGATGGAGAATGCGGTGCCACATTTTCGGTAGGGGATGGAATAGGTGGTGAAAACTGCTGCTTTTGTGTCTGAAAAGAGAACGGACCAGAAGAAGGAAGGAAGGAAGAAGTTGATACTGATGATGAAGCCGGCAGTGGAACTGTTTTTTCAATACCCTTACTGGGTACTGATTGTCCAAAAGGCATGGCCAATGGAGAGGGTTCAGCCGAAGATGACAAAACTGATGCTCCGACAGATGATGAGGATGATATAGATGATGCAGAGAAAAGTGATGAAGATGAGGAAGTAGATGAAGGAAATGGTGGTGTGAAAGGCTGAGGTGGTGATGATGAGATTATTGAAGATGTTGCAGTTTCACCAGACTGGACTGTGCTTGCTGTATCTGTCTGAAAAGAAAATAGTGAGGCATGAACTTTTTGTGGTACAGAAAATGAGCTTTCCAGGGTTCTCGCCCCAGGATTCATGCTTCCAACCATTTGTTTTGACTGAACAGATTCCCCACCCTTAAAATTTGAGAAATCACTAGCTTGAGTTTTCATGTGTACTGTTTTTCTCGGTGATGCAGGCTTTGTGGCTAATGCTGTAGAGGAAACTCTTAATGATGTTTGGTTTAGAGTTTCAGACTGTACACTATATCCTGTTTCATTCATAGAAGTATCTTGAACCATGGCGGTACTAGACTGAGCAACATAAGTTCCTGTAGTGTTTGAGCTTTGAGAAGAACTCATATTTTCCTTCACATTATTTTGAAGAATGCTTAGAGGAGATGCCGCAACATCTCTTGATAATGGTGGGATATTAACCCTTTGTTGCACCAAAGGAGATGCTGATCCTACAGGTAAGGATCCCACCTTGTCCTTGGCCCATTTGAAAGGAGAAACTGAAGGAGAGATGGATGTCTGTGTCGAGGATTTCTCTTGAATGTCTACAAAAAAGATACCAACGAAAAAACAACAATTGTTAGTGAAAAATCCACTTGGACCAATTTTTGATACCTTGTCAAAGTTCACCCCATATTAGCAAGTTAATGCTTGGAAAAAAAACATTTTTTTTGCAATTAATCCTTGCATTTGGACTTGCAGATGGAAGAACTTGATGCTCAGAGCCTTGCTGGATGGCTTTACAGGGTGGAATGTCCTGCAAATCCAACCAGCCACTGACTCCTAACAAAGCTGCGTTTCCAGATTTGAAGAAGCCCTTGCAAACTCCTCCTTTCTCTCTTTTTCAGCCCACGGTGTAGGCAGCTTTTCTGAGGCCTTTTTAGGCTCCCTGTTGTGCCACTCTTTGTTCCCTCCCCATTGTGCTTGTCTCTTTGGTGGTGTCTAGTACAACTAGCCACTTTTACCAGCAAGGGGTAGATTGGGTAGGATCCAAAGAGTACTCTTTCTTCTTGTAATCTTTTCTCTGAGTTTGTTTGATGCTTGTACTATGCATCCTAAAGATTAATAAAGCTGTACAATCCAGAAGAAAAGAAAGCAAAAAAAAGAACACACTTCCGCATGATACCTTTTTTTGATGGGTGTGAGTTTGGATGACTTCTGTTTGTGGCTGTCGGCGAGGAAGAGAATGATGAAGCTGTACGATCCATCTGGCGGGAAACAGAAAACCCTTCTCCTATTGGAGAACTAAAAATCTCCTTGCCTATCCCAAAAGACGGCTTATTTGCACTGACCTTTGATTGTTCTTCTAGCAACATTCTTTTCACAGTAGTTTTCTGAGGCTCAAATCTAGCCAAGCTCTACATAGAGGCAAACAAATATTTTCACTTTAAGCGTATGCTTTAGAACATGTCTATCAAATACCAACAATGAATATAAGTTTTTAGGAAATATTACCGTATCCAGGGAATCTCTCCTCCTCCTCGCAGTTTCTGGTTCAATCCCCTTCAAGGAGCCTGACACATTTCTTCTGGGATGCTCCTTGATAGCACTAAACGAAGATAGTGGAAGTTTCTTACTAGAATCTGGTGTAAGGTCAGCTCCTTTTGCATCTGGTGATTGGAAACTGTCTCCTTCATAAGGTAGGCCAATTGATTCAAACAACTCTTTTGCAGCACCCTGTTTCTTTACAGGGGGTGATTCTATATTCAGCACAGCCATTTGTTTTGAGAGGCATTCAGACAGCTGCTCGGCGGCTGCTAATTGGGAATTCATTGTGTTGTACAAACTTTGCAAGGATTGAGTTTGCCTGCAAAAAAAATTTTTAAGAAAATATTAAAAAAGAAAAAAAAATAAAATAAAATAAAATAAAATAAAAAACATCAAGTTGATTGAAATGGAAAATGAACAATATATCCTGATTCGCAGTTGCATGTGTAGAGTGAATTCAAAGCATTTCCATCATACTGTAACTGAACTATTCTTTTGAATATCTTCAAAGAAGAATGTAGACCCTCTAATTTATGTTGGGGTTGTAAGTCATTGATGATGCACATCACCATCATCCATCATTCTAGGGTCAGCATAATGAGTTCTACTATTTAAATATAAAATCATCTTAACTTGGTAAAATACTGAGTACCAGCGAAAGATTAAAGGAAACATTCCAAAAGGAACTTCTAACAGCTCTCATCCCTTAAAAAGCACATCAAGATATGAGATATCTTTTGTAACTGATGGTTGTTATTTGTTGGTTACGTTATCATTTCTCCATCAACGGAACATCAACTTCTATACACTTAACCCATCTAATGGGGTTGCCTCTATGAGTTTGGATTTTCCCACTGAGCTACCAATAGTTTTCTTCTGATTCATTGACTCCTTATTTTACCATTTCTGCCAGCTCCATCATTCATCTCAGCATATGCTCCTCAGCCATAAATACTTTAGTTTCCTTTTTTATAAAACACATGTACTTTAGTTTCCTCTTGGTTTTTTGTAGCCTAACATTCAACCTTAGAAGGAGGTCAGACCATCTTATAAAAGTTCCCATTAATCAAGATGGCACTCAACAATCGCACAACACCCCACTAGCTTGTCTCTACATTGCCCATAATGCACTGATCTGATTTGCCATATCCAGCTCAAGCCCTCTATTTTTTCGCTACAGATGTCCAAGATATTGAAATCCATCACATGATGGCACCGCCTAATTTTCAATTTTGATTAACTCAATGTCTCTACCCTCAAAATTCACTGAAAGTTGCACTCCATATAGTGTGCTTTGGATTGCTAATTGCCAACCTGTTTGACTCTGACACCTTTCTCCAAAGTTCTAGCTTATCTTTTACTTGCTTTCTTGTCTGATTAATTACTACCACCATTGTTCTAAAAATCAAAATAATATTGCAAGTTGTTCAAGGGGTTGAATCGAATTGTATCGTCAACCATCTTCTGAATCATAGGGTTTTTTTTTTTTTTCCTTTCTTGTTAATTTTTCTCTAAAAAACTTGTTATTCATAATCCATCCATTTTTCAATGGTAGTAGCATCAATGTAGTGACAAATAAGGCTATGCTACAATCATATGAAGAACATCCTTGACATATATTAATATATCATAAATGATATAAATGGGAATAATTAAATATTTTTAAGATAACTATCATCATCATCATGCTCAAAGCCTTGCCCCAACGATGCTTGGGTCAGCTACATGAATTTTGTTTCTCCATTGTGATCTACCCTGAGACCAATGGTGGAGGGAGGGGAGGTCTCCTCGACTTTGTCACATTTTCTTTTGTGTAAGATGAGAAAAATAAGGAGTATAATTGTCATATGTTTTTGCCCCTCCTCATGTTTCTTTTTCTTTCATGACTTATGGAGATATTCTCTAAGTAACGAGGGCATTTTTGTCTATCACTTTTATCTAAAAAGATAAGAATGGAGTCATGTGTCTATCTCCTTAGTAACTCCAAATTCCATGGATATCCATCTCATAGGAATATGAATAAAGAAAATGCAAATCCATAGTGGCCCCTCCTATTGAAAATCCTAATCGCCTCAAAATGATACCCCTTCTAGTGAGACTTCTTAAATACAAGATCGGCCCCGCCTTAGGTTGAGCATATTATTAATAACAAAATTAACTCATAAAATCCAGAAAATAGAAAAAATCTCGACACTTGTGAAAATCTGAATCCCATGGAAAATACCCTCTTTTTATGAAAAATTAACTCCAATAAGCCCGCTTTCAAGTATATGCAATATTTAAATTTGTTTTATTTGAATGTTTTAAAAGTTACTGATCATGGTGGGCCATTTAAAAAAAGTCTGATAAGGACTATACACTACATGAGGAGGCTTTTTTTCTTTATTTAGACTTTTCATAAGTGGGCCCCACTGAGCGGCTTCATGAAATCCTTGCAGGACTCTTATGTAGGGATTTTTTTAAGTGTAAAGGGCTTTAAAATTAATAGCGGGTCAGAGAAGAAATGACTGCGTTAAGAAGTTTCCCTTCAATATGATTTGACCCCATTGTCAAATTTTCTTTTCGTTTGACATTGATGTCCGTCTCTTGCCCTGTCTGAGGACTCCGTTGCTGCTTGAGACAAATCCTTAGATAGACTGCACTTCTTCAAATCTATCCTTAATACTCCCATACATACCCTCTTCAACCTACCCCTTTTCCGTGGCAGTCCATCAACCTGCAAAGAAAAAATTTTCCTCCACGATGTTGTTGCTGGCCCACATTGGACTAGTTCAAGCCACTCAAATGAGTCTCTCTTAATTTATTACCTATTGATACTACCCTAAATACTCAACGCTCATATTGTGGATGTGTTGCTCCTTTCTGCCGTTGTGCGTCACTTAAAATAAAAAAAGTTGCATTTTTTTATGTTTTCTTTAATATTCAAATCATCCACGCATTCCTTTAAGTTAAAAAAAATGTCAAAGAAAAAAGATAGATACGCTAAAAAAAAGTCAGAAATTTGTAATATGTTCTATTTGGTGGTTACACTTAAAAAAGGTCAGAAATTCATAATATTTTTCATTTGGTGGTGACTATTCCCACTCATAGTAAAATCACTTGAATAGTGAGATTCGATAAAGTAAGTATCGAAGCATAAGATTCAAATCTGAATCCTATATTCATTGTCAAATGGGATACATTGTATCGATACGATTCTTCTTCCTAGGGCTGATACAAATTGAACAATTCGGGATACAAATACTAAGATTTTAACAAGTATACAACAGAAACCATAAAATTTAATCTGACATATTCAAGCAGCCACAGATCCAAAAAAGTACCCAAGTGTCAAAGTAGTTACTGAATGACAGTAAAACAGTGGCCGCTAGCCTCTTCTTGGCTTGAATGCACAGAGAAAAGAGGATCGATCTACTCTACAATGGTAGATCTCAATGCCAACTACACACACACCAAGAAAGATGATAGGAATAATGAAAACAAAGGCACATAGCATTCTCAAAGAGCTACCACATTGAGGCCACGGGATTTACCCGGCTCCCCCTGGGCCCGTAGGGATTAGTCCGGCCCAAAGGGCAGGGACACCCTCCGTTATAAAAAAAAAAAAGCGTTCTCAAAGAGACTCCAGTCTTACTTTAATCAATAAAGTATACTGTCATATGCTCACTGCCTTTCACAGCAATCTATATAAAAGGCTTCAAAGCCTTTTAACAAGCAATAAAATCGATACTTTCTATCTCTACTCATTAATTGTCAGCAAATAAAATCTTATTTGAAGGAAATCAAAAAAAAATAATTGGAAAGGGAATTATTGAGCGTTTTTCCTAAACAGAGTCGTGCAAAGTGCAAACCACTCTGGACAGATTGTCCCTGGGCCCCACATGGCACACCTATTGTGATGGTAGCAATACCATCTACAAGTTAACCTCTGGGCGACCCAGTACATCTAGTGCCCAACTGGAAAAATAGGCCCAATAAGCCCAGCCAAAAACCCAGCCACGTTGCGCAATTCTGGAATCTTTGAGCATTCAGAATTTACAGAAACCTCCCGGTCAAACTTACATATGTTATAACAGTCACTATTTGTTTGAATTTCAGCAACTGTGAGACTGTTGTGCTCCCAATTTCAGGAAAACTCTTCATACATGGGTTAAGACCCCATGTATTCGATCATATGCCTGCATGAGTGTTAACGTCTGTTCATTCACACAATCATCAATCTCGATTGGGCCATCCTTATCAGATATCGGCCTTAAGTTGTTCATAGTGAAGGCGAATAAATAAGTACTCAATTTCTAGACCCTTGGTGCAATCCAACTCTTCTAGGAACTCAAATGGCACTAGGAAGAAAAAAAAACTGAACAAGTGTTCTTTGCAAAATATTTTGTTCATATTGGGTTTTGGTAAGATGACAATGAAATGCTCCAAAGCTTAAGGGCTTGCTTGATTGCAAGAATCTTTTTATTGAAACTTGATATCGAGAAATCTGTTTAAGGGAAATGGCCCTATGACCTATGGAATTCTCGAAATTCCAAATTTGAATGCTTGAATGGGGACATGGGTTGGCACTAGAGGAATTCCAACCAGAGAAATGGCTAGCACAAATTTGGGACATAATGGAGATCAATCAATAGGATGACTTTGAATTCTCTCAATCACAAAGGCCCTAAAAAGCAACAAGGAACCTAAACAGGTATGGTTTGGGTCCCTATTCGACCTAAACTCAGAGTCAAATTATAGAATTATTATGTATTTATAGTACATCATATTATATCAATAATGTTAATCAAATATTTTATTGGTAAAATCATAAGGCTATGTTTTGCTATGAGGTACCTCTCACGGAACAGTGAAAGGTAAAGTCAATGGTTTCTTAAGTTACAATTTTTATGAAATTTAATTCATGGGTGGTCAGAGAGTGAGAAGGGGTTGAATTTGTCATGGCGGGTGGTGCAGATGTCCAGATGTACTAGAAAATGATATAACTGGACAGGAAATAGCCTACATGGAGGTGAATGCATGGGATCCAGACCCATGTGTGAGATACTCAGATGTGTTTAGGGACCCAAACAGAAATACCCCCAAAAAGTACTGAACAACACAATAGCAGGGGCTGTTTTGTCAAAACAGAACGCCACAAGCGTTCTGTGCAATAGAGGAATTTCTAGTAGAAAATACAGCAACCGTCTATTTGGACAGAGTTTTCATACCCTTAATAGAGGCCTAAACTAAACCGAAACCACATCCAACCAGGTCGTCCATGGGTCAGTTTTCAGCCCATATAATTTCTTTCCAGAAATAGTGACTCGTGTGGAGCCCACATGTGGAAACATCCAGACTAGTCTGGAAGCCAGGCAAGTCAAACTTTCTGATTATGGATTTCTTCTCTAGCCACCAGTTATATTTAAACATTCCAAAGCATCTTCGAATCACCCAAATGAAAATTCAAGAAAAACAAGAAAAGGACTCTCTCATCCCAATACTTCATGTGTGTACACTGCACTGGTTGATCCCTTTGAAAATAAGAAATTCAATTTTAGAAGAATTTCTGATGAGATGAAGAACAAGACCCTTCAAATCCTTCAGAAAAAATCCATTAAAAATCACAACAATTCTCAATAAATCACCATGATATGAGTTTTTTTTTCTCTATCAGACTATGATGTTGGCGTGATTCTAGCTTAACCAGACTGTCCCTCTCATGTGGATATCACTACTATAAAGACATCTTCTACCCAAATATAACACTCAACTAATGATAATCATGTTAATCTTCTCCTTAATGTAAAATTAGTCAAGATGCTCTTTATATTGATACAAATTATTTCAGTTTTTAAATTATACTACTGTGTTTCTTGTTTCCCTCATAAAGTGCATTGCACATTTTCCAGCCATGTCCTATCAGGTGGTAGCAGTTCTTTTGGCTCAGACAAATCCTAGCCTTTTCATTTTTTTGACCTCAGAAACCAGCCATTAAGAGTTCTGTGCTTGGCTCAGGCTCGGGGTCAATAGAAGATGTTTTCAAATCTAGGCGAACTCACTTTTGGGAAACCATGAAAGTCAGGAGGTGGCAGTATACTGTGCGAGGAAAAATCAAGTAACTTTCATACCTTGAAGATTTTGAAGTACTATGAAATGCTCTCTGGCCCATAGGAACTCTTCTTGTATCACCAAATTTGTTGAGCTCGAGGGCATTAAAATGCCTTTCCAACTCTATAATCTGATTCATCAAATTCTGGGAAAATATAGAGAGCAAAGGGACAGAAATTAGCAAATGAAAATAGCCACTCAAACTACAAAGTTGTCATAAATTACCTGATTTAGCTTCAATATCTGGTGTCTTTTTAGTTCGAACTCTGGACTCAACTTCTGGCAATTCCAAAGCTCCTGATACTGAGTATTAGAAGCTTGCTTAATGATGCCTTCCACATAGGTTTTCTTTGCCAGAACTGAAAATAAAATGTAAGGAAAAAATTTTATATATATTAAACATAGTAGTTAAAAACAATAATTATCAAAAAAAAAAAAAAAAAAAAACTTACCATCATAAAAAAAAACAATAATTAACCTAAAAGTGCAGCCTATGGAAAGTGGTTTTTTTTTTTTTTTTTTTTTTTTTTTGAACAAAATAGAGCTACACTAAAAGCGGCAAGACTCCTTTTAATCTGTCATAGGTAACTCATGCAAACATGTTCTGTAATTTTCGGAGCAGAGAGAGAGAGAGAGAGAGAGAGAGAGAGAGAGAGATTGCCTCAATATGAGGGGTCTTAAAGTTCTAATAGCATTCATGCAAGTTTATTGAGGGGTCTTAAAGTTCTTATAGCATTCATGCAAGTTATTATAGCATTCATGCAAACTATTTACATCAGGATATTAGGTTTAATCATAATTTTGGGTCATTGGGTTTACCTGTAATTTTGGAAGAAAGTTTCCTAAATTAGGATTAGTTTAATATGCTAGAGTTATGATGTTATTAGAGTTTCCTAATTAGATTTCCTAGTTTGATTAGGATTAAGCTCCCTTGTTTGAGCTTACATCTTTGGTTGTACATAGTAAATAGCCATTGGCTACCCTTAATGAAACCACCACAATAGATCAACCACTATCACCATCATCATCATCAAAGCCTTGTCCCAACTATGTTGGGGACCACAAGAGGTCAACCAATTCATCAAAAAGTGATCAAAGAATTTTGTAGCTCCAAAATATCAACTTGGTATTGGAGCAGGTTCCTTAGGGTTCCCAGCTCTTTCTCCTCTTTTATATTCCATCCCAAAACCATTGTCAATTTTTATCATATGCAGATCTGAAAAATACCTTAAAGGACAGACAAACCTCCTTGAAGAAGATCCCAACCAATGATAATCACCGAGTAGGCCCCCGTGTCCCACTCAAATGCACAATAACGAGATCTGGACCCTTTGCAGAAAATGACCAAAGGAAACCTTTTGCAACTCTAATACCAAACAGCAGAAAACTAAAAAGAGAAATTTTGATGTGAAGTCGGTGCCTCGAATGTGAAGGGTCCTCCTTTCTCATAGCATTCATGCAATCTATTTACAGCAGGATTTCCTGATTTACAACAATGATTTTATGCAATTGCATCCCTTTAACTGAGGTGAGATGATTTCAATCTGTTCGAGATTACTTTTGAATACAGTACATGTATGTATTTAACACCATGCTCCTGCTTAGATTATATAGTAGTACTCTACTCAGCACTATCTCTAATATCTATCAATAGTTGAAGTAAAAACAAAGCATACCTTGCATAGTTTTATCAAGAAGAAGTTGGATATCCTCAAGCTTTTCTTCCATTGTACTCTACAAAGACAACATAGATTTCGTATGTGAGAGGGAGAAATACACACCGAGTCCTTATCACCAGCACACAATGTGCATGCACCTCACTATGGGGCCCACCTGGAACCCCACCTGCGGATGGGACCAGGGGGAGTGGAAGATCTAGGTGAGCCCTACCAATGTACGGTGGCAGAGGCTCAGATGATCATCCTAACCCCTTGATCAATGACCCACAAATTTTCAATATTAAAAATGGGTGCATAGTCTATCCAACAGTCCGATCCATTCGGATGCGTGCAAACCCAGTGGTTCGATGACTATCAAGGTCCCCGCATGTGGCCCACATGGAATTTCCAGTGCACACTGGATAGCAGGCAATTTTATACATATAGATAAGTGACGCAGCACAAGTATGGGGAGAAAGCCATCAGGCTAAAGGCTTAGGGATAGGGATCCATGAGGATCAAAAACATCTTGGTCTCACATGAGACACCACCGAGAGAGAAAATCTCAACTCAATGAGAGAAAATTTTATTAATCAATCAGCTTGTTCCTAAGGAGGGATTACAATCCTTTAAATGGATTCATACTCTAATCTACTCTTGGAAACAATTCTAATCAAATAAGATAGAACTTTCTAATTAATCTCATAACCATCCCTAAAATTTATCTACTACTAGAAAATAGGAAATTTAGACTTGGATGGAAATTTCTGGAAAGATTTGAAAATCTTCTTTAATAATCTTTTAGTGGGGTTAGACCCAGCGGCTGGCCAATCATGGATCTGGCCTGCATCCATAACGAAAACATATATAATGCCTACATAATCAAGTTATTAGAAAATCATCTTGCAGAAATTGTGACAATTAGGAACAACATAAAGTGAAATGGATGGAAACAATAAAATTTTAATGCTATTTTGCAGGTGAGAAAATAATTATAGAAAACATAGATTTGACAACCTTCCAGGAAGTTACAGATTTCCAGTGTCACTTGGGGGAAAAAGGAAATGGTAGATGAAAGAAATAGGGAAATATTGGATTTAGATTGAGAGCACTAGCATAATGGTAGTATAAAAGCATAAAATAGATAATACCTTCCAAATTCTGCATCTCTCTGATAGGTCTTCCAGACCCGCCTCTAGTTCCAATACTGAATGTTCCTGAAAGGCAGTGCGGGTGCCCCCCAAGCCACCCTCTCCCTCAATGTTCGACAGAAGGATATCCAGTTCCTTCACCATCTCACTAACCTGAACGTAAGGTATAACTTAGAATCCTTGAAAAGAAAAAAAAAAAATACAATCACATAAAATTAAGTGGGTCAAACCCTAGCAAAAATCAAATATATGGAACTTAGGGGCCTTTGAGAAAACATCAAATAAAGAGTTACCACCAAGGTAACTGACCACAAGCATTTCCTTTTAAAAAAAAAAAAAAAAAAAAAAACAAAACCACCACCACCTCCCATTTGTTGTGGTGGTTGAAGAGGGGGGGAGGGGGGCGGCGCGCTAGATTATATAGCTGTCAACCACCCCATCCTTTATTCAAGGTTGGATAAAAATTTATAAACAAGTAGGAGAATAAAAAATCCCCTTCAGATTTTATCAAATCCTTTTAATGCCAGATAGAATTATCATGTCACATTTATTGAAGATCCTACTAGTAAAAAAGGAGGAAACCTAATCATGTCACATTTATTGAAGATCCCACTAGTAAAAAAGGAGGAAACCTAGAACCAAGATGGGGAGAAAAAAAACACTACTGGCGCATACTGTGATTTCCTGACAAAGGAATTGAGATGGCAAACAAAAAACTAGTAGTATAATATAACATCACGAATATGCATGATTAACAGGAACGAAACCTCTAAGAGAGTAAAATGTGAGAAGTAGCTATTACATTGCAAAAGCTCTTTGATAACTGCAATTCTGAATCTAACAACCCTGGCGATCTGTGAGTTTTAGAATTGTCGAGGAAATGGGTTCCCTTAGACAAATGAGACTTCCCCAGCTTTGACTCTTCTTGTGATGAACTTAGAATTGATTGGCTAGATGCATAATCAGAAGTTCTTGCCCCTGTGGTAGCAGTCCTCTGTCCTAAGCTTTGAATGGGTTTACTAGAAGTAAAAATTGAAGGTGATGGGCTTGCTCTGGGGTCCTTCAAGCTGAAATTTTTGCCACTTGACTGAAAAGTAGATGGAGAACTCTGGCTAGGAGGAATAAGTGTGGCTTTCCCAGTCTCAAAACCAGTACTGCCTTGCTTTTCACCATGAATGAATCCACCAGAGGCAAAAGATGAAGCCCTTGCACCCAAGTCATTGGACACTGAGAGTTTTCCACTAGACAGAGGTTTGGATGCAACACTCTGAAAATTATTTGAACCCAATGTTTCTGTGAGCCCTTTACCCCCCTCACTCCCTTTAAGAGAATCTTTGAAACCTTGCTGTATCTTTGCAGATGTATCACTTAGTAAACTTCTGACTGAAGTACCAGGATTCAAAACAAATGCTCCTGGAGTTGGCACCAGTTTCTGGCCTTCTGTCTTTGTCGTGTCTCTAAATGCTGAACCAAAGCCCTGTGTAAGGGGAGGTTTTATATGCAACTGCTCTGATTTTGAGACTTCTTGACTGGAAACCTCTAGTTTTGTACCAGAAGTGTAATGCACTTTACCTGTTAGAGAGCTATTGCTTTCTGCATCTATCTCAGACTTCTGGATCATCCTGAGACTTTTTTGTTCATTATTTGCAGCAACTAACAATGAATCACGATTTTTGTTGCCAGAATCAGATGTAATGATGCTCTTACTAGTTTCAATTCCAGATGTTTGTCTAGAAACAGATGGGAATTTTAAAGATTCTTTTGGTTCAGTAACTTGTGAAGTACTTTCCTTTAGACTGTCATCACCTCTATTAATGTCAAATGCTTTTTCGTTCAATGGCATTGATTTGTCATCCAAAACTACCATCGGAATCGAAGAAAGCTTCTGGCTTCCTGTCTTGGTGGCATCTCTAAATGGTGAATCAATGTTTGGTACAGCGGGTAGCTTTATAGGCAACTGCCCCAAATTTGAGTTTTGTTGACTGGAAATACCCAAATTTGTACCAGAATCATCTTGCTCTTCTTGTCCTCTTGAAGAGCTATTGCTTTCTGCATCCACCTCACACTTCTGGATGGTCCCAACATATTCTGGTCCTTTATTTGATGCAACCAGCAATGAATCACAAACTTGGTAGCCAGAATCAGATGTAACAGTGCTCTTATTTGTTAGGATATCAGATGGTTGACCAGCAAGAGATGGAAAATTTAAAGATTCTCTCAGTACACTGTTGTCATCCCTATTTATGTCAAATGCTTCTTTACTCATTCGGCTTGATTTATCGTCAAAAACTGCCGTTTCTATTCTGCTATCCTCCACAGTTGGTTTCCGAGATGCAACAGCAGAAGAATCTTCTTCCACACTAGTAATACCACCAGGAGGCACAGTAGGCAAAACAGAAGGATCCGAAATCCTACAAAACAAATTTTTTTGAAGAAAATACAAGAAAAATGACATGGTGATAGAAAAACAGCTCACTTTAAAGTAATAAACTCGTCCCGATGTATTTCAATACAAATGGAGTAAGTCACAATTTTCTACAAAAACACTTAAATGCAACAAACTTTTGAAAGCCAGCAGAAAGAGAATCTTTATAGAAGTACCTTGCAGCATGGAACATAATAAGTTTCCCATCAGATGTAAGACATAGCAGGACACAATATGGATAAAGTTCCTTGTGCTCCTGATCACTCTTTATATATTCAATTTTCTCATATAAGGAAACTTTGTCAACACCAAACCCCACAATCAAATTATCATCTCCGTTTTCTGAAACAAAGGAGATATATTTTTAGTAAAAATTGTAATGATACATAAAACCCTTCTTACCTATTGGCATGTTAGTGCTTAGATACATTAGTAAGGTCATATTGTTTATATGTGAAGGGTCACAATCAAACTATGAAAAGAGCCTGCAACACAGTTGGAAGGTGCTCATTGTTGTAAGTTGTAACAAGAAGGTTGTTAGTTCGGGTCATGTTACCAATAACACAAAAAATCCACAACCAAAATATTTCAAATCATGCTACTTGGTACAGCAAGCACATTGAAAATTTGTTGATAAGATAATAAAAGTCATAAGAACTTAGGGTAATGAAGTCATGGCTACAAGAAAGCAGACTGAATTAACAAGCGCCACAATTGATGGAGGACTTGGAACAAAATCGTATCGCATGTTTGTACATGCAGTTTTTTCTTTAAAAAAAATGAAAACCAGAAAGCTGAGCTGATTGACTGGAAACGGCAGACAGCTGAGTTGATAGATTGGAAATGGCTTCGAGGATGATGATGATGAACGGTGATGACATATTAATATGGGGCTTATGGTGACTATATTAAACTAGGTGGAAGTTCACACAATGAAATTCTTACCATTGATTGAATCTAGTCAAGCCTTTACCCTGTGCTACAACAACAGACCAGTTACAAGGGTCAAAATCAGGAAAAATCTCATGATCATCAACGAAAACCCCAGGCATTGTGATGAGGAGACCTTGTACAACAAATAGAGAAATCTGACACTTTCAAGGCTGTCGGTGATGAATTAAATGGGGCACTACAATCCCTTCAAATATATCACTAGATGTAACTGTTCTCAACAAAGCTATAAAATTTAACCTTACTGAGCTTCTACCGATTAAAACCTAACAAGAGTGTTTTGTGGCTATCCCAACAGTGTTATGGTTGACCACAACCTCCTAGGGTTTTAGTCACATTTCGTAATGGACTTAGATAACATTCTTGAAATGATTTACAACATTAAAGCAAACCATCACAAACAATGAAAATGCAGAATTCATGGGTAATAATTCTTCCACTTCAGGTATGCTTCACCAGTATGTGGATCTACTATAGAGCACATTTAAAGCCTAATTGGTATTGCTCATCCATATTTGGGGCAAGAAAGTACACGGAAATATTTGTTTTGCCCCCGAGGGTCCTTTGGGTCCTCTTTGGAATCTACATGTGGTTAAAAAAAAAAAAAAAAAAAAAAAAGCCAACCTAGATTTATGGGACAAGGCTGTGATGATAATGAGACTAAATGGGAAAACAATGCTAAATTTCTTAGATTACACACAAGGAATGGCATCTTGTACTGACTATATTTCATAATAAAGTAAAAGGAGCAAGCCCTATGCATATCCATTCTTAATTAATTTGTTGATAATAGGTCTCTAAGTCTTCATCACAAGCAAAAAAAATAAAAGTACGGATATGGTGAGTCATAGAATATAGAAACGCTACTCACATTCCAAACAATTACAAGAAATACAATTAGATTTCTTAGTTTTAATTAGAGATACAAAAAACAAAAAATGTTGGTTTTTTATACATAAATTGAAAGATGCTGCACCTGGAAGCTCAATCCTTGGGACTTCTTTATCGTTGAGAAACTCAATAACTGCAGCTTCCCTATTGTTATCATCTAGTGACCAGCCTAGTGAAAAAATATGTTGATCTGTATTCTTTCTATTAGAAGCAAGAACCAGCTGCCTGTTGCAAAATAATAACAATGATGATGAATTTAATAAAGATTCTAGAGGAAGGTAAAAAAGTAACAAATGGACAAATACCAGTGATATACAATTTGATAATTGATATCTAAGAAGCATGAGTATCTGGAAATAGCTCATGTTTAAAAGTAATTATTTCAAATGTTATCATATCAGAAAGAGGACACTTGTAATCAAGTTCTAAACTCAAAACAAAACAGGTAGTTCAAAATATACTCTCAATACAGGCTTTGGAATAATGAGAATGGATAAAATTCTGTAATTGCTGTTTTTATTTCGTACAAAAGTAAAGTGCGCACACATGCACAGACATGCACACACAAACACACGCCAGCGCTGCCAGAAGGAACCATGCTGTAAAGGGACCATGAGAAATTTTTAATGGGGCCCAACTAAAATGGGGGTCAGGACGGAGATGAGCAATTCTAATGTGAATTAAATTGGCATTCATTGAACTATTATTTTCAAATGATCAGTGATCAACAAAGAGGAAGACACAGGCCAAAACATTATTTTGGAGGTTAACATAATAGTGCTGCTAGAGGAAAGCTAGGCCTGGCAGGTATTGGCGGTGTCCCTCGCAACCATGATGGTCTTACTTTGTTCTCTTTCTCCTCTTCCATTGGTGTTAAAGAATCTAATGAAGCTGAAATTCTAGCCATCCTAGAAGCTTTAAGGATTTCTAATGTTTCATTTCGTCAACCTCTGATCGTGGAAAGTGATTCTCTTAACGCAATATCTTGGGTGTCTATTGAAGCTAAAGGCCCGTGGAGTTTCTACTTTTATCTCAATGAAATCAAGTGTTTATCTTCAGAGTTGGATGTGGAGTTTAGGCATATTCCAAGCTTGGTGAATGAAGAGGCGGATACCTTGGTTAAGAGAGGAGCCGTGCAGTAGTCCTTTGTGGTTTTCTTTGTTTCTTCTCTTTCTTATGTTGTGTGTGTTATTTTGTATCTTCACCTCAGTAGGTATTAGCTCATTTAAACACGCCCCCCCCCGTTTTGCTTTTTCTGTTTTTTCCCTTCGGGTTTTTTGGTGGTTGTATTGTGTTCTCCTTTGAATGAACTTTATGTTCTCGTTCAAAAAAAAAAAAAACACATAATATAACCAGCCAAGGCCAACAGCTGGGAGGAAAAAAAAAAAGAGGAAAGAAATCAGAACTAAAACCTCCATAAAAGAAGCACCCCTTGACAAGGAAAAACCCTGTGAAAGATAGTATAGTGAACCACTTCATTTTTTCTGTTTTTTCCCTTTGGGTTTTTTGGTGGTTGTTTTGCATTCTTCTTTGAATGAATTTTTAGTTCTCATTTAAAAAAAATAAATAATATAACCAGCCAAGGCCAACAGCTGGGAGAAAAAAAGAAAGAAACAGAACTAAAACCTCCATAAAAGAAGCACCCCTTGACAAGGAAAAACCTCGAGAAAAAAAGAAAGAAACAGAACTAAAACCTCCATAAAAGAAGCACCCCTTGACAAGGAAAAACCTCGAGAAAGATAGTATAGTGAATGGGCATATATGGAAGCTGAGGGTTGAAGAAGTGATCAGTGTTGATCAGAATTAACTATAACGAAGAAAAATGGGGGAAAGAGGAGAAGAGATGCTCGAATTATCAATACAATCAACCCTTTTTCAGTACCACAAGTCCCTTCTATGTTCAACTAATGTACTCGATTAGAATAAGTAAAAAATAGACAGAAAATAACTTACCCCCCCCCCCCCCCCCCCCCCCACAAGACACACACACACACACACACACAAAAAAAAAAAAAAAAAAACACATCTAAACCCAAAATACCGCTTTGGCCACAAGCCTCAATATAATATTTCTACAGAAAGATGTGCACAAGCTAAAAAGAGGAAAGTGAAAGACAAATTGGACCAAAGACAGCACAGGACAAACAAAAAGTTCAAATACAGTCTAACAGAACAACCAAAAGCCCTCCAAAAGAAGCCCAACCAAAACAAGAACCTCCCAGCAAACGGTAAAAGAAAAGTCATTGAAAAGTCCATGGAAATCCTTGACAGTGGAGAGAAGGGAAAACTTGAGGAGCTTCCAGATGATCTCAAGGCCCAGCAGTGGAGCTTCCAAGATAGACAACCCCCTAAACTGGATATGCTTTCACAAACTGACCAGTTCTTTCTAGGAATCTATGCTTTTTAGGGTAAAAAATGCAATGAAATCGGTGTGAAGATATTTCTGTTAGAGAAGTTACTATATTATTTTTCATGCAATGTCAAGCATGTGGTTAGAATTGTCCAAAAAAAAAAGAACAACTAGCATTTAGAAAATATAATCACCCCTTTTTAATCCAGAAGAAAATATTATGGTTTTAAAAAAAAAAAATGCCAACAATCAAATATGACAATTAATACATCTATGGAACAGATAAAAAAAACTGCATCAATAATGGCTGATCATTGATAGAATAACCAAGCATTTGAATTAGATCTCCAGCAGGAAACAATATTACTGGGGCAATGATTTCCAGACCAGAACTTGACATGAATTGGACTATAAGCATTTGCTTTTCTAGAAATGCAAAGTGGTGGGAGAGAGAATCCAGCCATACCAGCGCTCTAAATAGCTTGCAAATAAATATGGACCACTTCCACAGGGTACTATCTGATCATCGAGACCAGCAAATAACTCGCAAAATGAAATCACACAGGGCTTGGAGGAAGCCTACAGGAAAAGACATAGCAACACACCTTTAGTAAACAGCATTAAGTTCATATGCAACAAGATCACCATATCTACTTGCCATATGGCCTGAGAACTTAATTCTCTCATGTTATTGCCTTCTATTTGGTGCATTTAAGTTGTGTAACATGTTAACTAGTAAATAGGCCGTTAAATATTCCTTTTTTCAATTAAATTTAGTAGTTTTCTGTGTGAAAGCCATAGAAAATAACCATGTTAAATTGGATGCATGTAGTGATCAACTATAATAAATAGCATTAAGTTCATATGAGACAAGACCACCTTTAAGTTCATATGAGACAAGATTACCTTTAAGTTCATATGAGGCAAGGTCACCTTATTTACTGACCATATGGTCTAAATATTTACTTTTCTCATGTTATTGCTCTTCTTTTAGGTGAATTTAAGTTGTGTAACAAGTTAACTAGTAAATAGGTCATTACATTTTCCTTTTTTTCAATTAAATTCAGCAGTGTGCTGTGTGAAAGCCATAGAAAATCACCATGTTAAATTAGATGCACATCAAACGTGTCACTACAATAATGTGTGGTGTTCTCCATGCATTAATTTTCGATCATCTGTACTTTAAAACTGCAGAAACATTTAAAGTATCCAAACAACGCAATATAAGATGATATCCCAGCCTTAAGAGGACTCTTGATTTCTTTTAGTCTGTCAATCAGCAGGATTGCCCCATTTATCTTCATGCTTTATAAGTGTGTTGAATTCAAATTTCTGTAAATTTTTTCCTCTTGTGGCTTTACTGATGAAATCAAAAGCTGCTCTCTCTTTATCTGTCTTTCAGGACAATCATGTGCCTAGGATCAGAAAGCACCCTCGCAGTCACGATGCAACAAAAACTACCTAACCTATGTTGAAAGACTAAAGTTCCTTCTCAAAACGAGGTTATAAGACCGAAGTTAAACGAATCGACCTCACAAGAAACCCTTCTCAGGGCTTTGGCATGAATAACAGTCTTCGCAACAAGCCTCGCTCGGGGCCACACTAACCAGAAAAACTAGACACCTCCACAGATCTTCTTCTAGATCTTGGTTCTGAAAGCACATAGTTTCACAATAAGCCATCTTCAAGGTCGTGGACTTACGAATAGCCAGATCCAATAAGCTTTCTTCAGGGCCAGACCCGACAACCACCCCTGTGCAAAAGCCTTCTTCAGGGTCACCGACGGGGGGAAATCTTGTCAAAGCATTGATTCACAATAAGCCTTCTTCAAGTCCACGTGTGCGGTATCATAAAACTTCTTTAAAGACACGGACCCAACGAACTCATCAGCTCCACATTAAGCCTTCTTCAGGTTGTGGACCTGTAAAACATTTGGTTGGACAATAAGTCTTCTTATACGTCGTGGACCATCACACTGAATGGTTTCATAATAAGCCTTCTTTGAGGGCGTGACCTACGAAAAATCAAACCCATCCATATGCCTTCTTCAAGGCCAGATCCAATGACAAAGACTGTCGTTCAACAAGCCTTTTCAAATCAACTAAAACCAAGTTGTGCCTCCTAATTTGTTGTATATTTCAAAAAACACCAGTCAATTTAATCCAGCCCAAAGCCAACCTGAATTCCAATTAGGTTTATACTTTATACATTCAGGCCATACCCAAACTGAGCCCCAAAAATACCCAACTCGATCTCCAGTTCTGCCATGGTTTGGTTTGGATCCTACCCACCAAACCAAGTTTCACCCTAGTGCAAACTAGCTTCCTGCTTTACAAACAATGAAAGCCCACAAATTTTGACAGTTGCCCAACCATTACTAATATTACTGGTTTCCTCAAGTTTATATTTCAATTTGCTCCTGTGGCTTATTTACTACTTACCTTAAACTAAACACAAATAGTTCATTCCTTGCTTGAATAAAAGAGATTAATCCTCCTGAACAACAATTCAGCACAAAAAAATTGCACAGCCAATAAATTAGACATTAGAATTAAAGATCAGGGTCACTGATATAACATCTATATACACACATATATTATACATACATACATACACAAATACATATATATATATATATATTAGAATAAGAAAATTTCAGTGAATGTTGCATGTCTAGAATTATAAAAATTATATAACAAGTTCAACTTCGTGAGAAAATGGAAGAGAGCATGAGTGTTATGAAAATGAGAAATTAGGAAAGTAAGCCCACAAGTAAAAAGGATTAAGAAATAAATCAGAATATCAGTTAGCTTGCAGAAATAGGAAAAGGAAGAACAAGACATTAACCTTAATAGGTCCTTCTTCATTGTTGGTGATCACTTGAACCAAATAACCTTCCTCGTCACCATCATCAGTCAATTGCAGGCATCCGATGATGATGCTGTCACCCCGTACCCACTTGATAGAATCCACTAATTTGGACCAAAAAAAAAAAGGATTTAGCTGCTAAAGATCATAACATAGGACAAGTAAAATAATAGGAGTGATCTTTTCCTTTTGTGCATGGTGGGTTTCAGTAGAAATAACAGAACAAAAAAAACGATGATGATTACAACACAATGACCGGAATCAAACAAACCGCCATGACACTAAGCAGCTTCCAGCTGTGCTGAGTTCAACCCTTCCAAACTCCTTTTTCGCCATTAATTTGTTAACACATACATGTATGTCAAGTCAAAAATGTCCAAAACTTCAGACCTATGGATAGCTAGAGGAGCAAAATCAATCAAATTCTTAAACACCTGATCTCAACAGTTGAGAAAGTTGCATGCTTGGGAGAAGCCACCAAGTGGAAGAAGGTTTGGGATATCCAATTAAACAACTTTTGAGTAACAAAAAGTCTACTTGGACAAACTTTTTGGACAGAATCTTGGACAAACCCTATGGTATGACTTGAATATAATAGTGATATTCAAGTCATACCATAGGGTTTGTCCAAGATTCTGTCCAAAAAGTTTGTCCAAGTAGCATTACTCTTTGAGTAAAGCCCCATGCACATGGGAACCATTACTTGAATGAATGGACTAACATAGATGTAACCAGAATTTTGTTGTCCAACAAGCCTTTTCTTTTTGTTTCCAGATCCAGATTTGTGGCTGCCTCTGGGGTGCCTGTTTACCATGAGTTTTGGGATCTGCCTATAGCTATCATTCTTCTTAATTGGAGGGAGGTGATCTCTTAATTTTTTTCTAGAGCCTGCATTCCTATTTTGTATGGGATCAATTTTGTCGGCTTGGTTTTTTGCATTGCTTTTTCTCTTTTGGATGATTGTGTTTTTTGGTATTTCTCTTTATTTTCCAGTATGTCCCTTTTGTACTGTTAAGTCATTTATTAATACAAGTTATCATTCAAATTTCAAAGAAATAAAAACATAGATGTAAGCTCAGCATACTGTAGAACAAGGAATTAAGTCTCAGAGCTATCCCCTTGGGAGAAGCCACCAATTGGAAGAAGGTTTGGATCATCCAATTAATACAACTTTTGAGTAAAGCTCCATGCACATGGGAACCATTTAAAGTAAAATGTATTAAACTTGTTTTGTTATATAACAATTTAAAATATAAAATTCTATATTACATACACACCAAGCAGAGCCAAGCTTGCATTGAGCCAATCCACACAGGATGTAGCTTGAGCTTGGCTCATGAAACAATTACGACAACAACACATCCAAAGGTAAGCCCTAATTGAATGGAAATCCAAAATTTTGAACCCTAACTAATCAAGAGCAAACCATGCAAGAAAACAAGGAGACAAGTAACAATACTCACTATAATTGATTAATAATCCATTGAAATCTTCAATCCCAAAAAGAACGACTCAATCCCAGTGGAGAAGAAAGATGATGATCATTCAAAAAAAGAAAGATAATGTAGTAACTTTTGTTCAATGTCTGAAAACTAAATAAGGAACAGTCTTCCAACACTTTTCTTATAAGCATGCATATAACACACTCAAAAACAGAAATAGGGAGTGCAAAACAAATAGCCGGCAAAATACCTATTGTGATGTGACCAGTATCATTGGCCCATGGTTGAAACAAAAGAAGCATATGCAATCGTTCCTTGAGATCAGATGACAAGATTCTCAAAGTATTCTCTCTTGCTACTGCAATATAGTCTCCCTTCACACTCCAATCAACTACAATTGAGGGAAACAAAACAATAGCAACAACAAAGGAAAGAATTAGTAAATTTACATGATAAGTGCATACTTCGTGTGTATAAGAGCAGCAAACAGGTCAAGTTGTCATTAGTGATTTTATGCCAGACCTACACCTGAAGCGGGTCAACGACCCAACTTTCCTTAGCAGTAGTCTTTTTGCCCCTTTGTTTGGCTACTGTTACATTTGGGCAAAATTAGTTTGACCATCAAATAGGTCAGGCAAGTTGTTAGGGAAATTTTACAGTCAACCCATCAAACAAGATCATTTTAACTGGGTTTACACTGCGAAGGGATTCTTTTTTTTTTTTTTGTAAGAGGGGAAAGGGGGTTGTTAGGCAGGTTTAACAACTATTATGAATAAAATTAGCCACATTAAAATAAAACTACAGTACTATTACCCAACTAGTGACACGTGTTTGTCTTTATACACCCAGACATAGATAATTATTCCCAACTACTATCTGTTGCTCATTTTATGTCGGCTTCGGAAGCAGAATTCATATTTTTGGAGGAATCCACTGTACACTGCTATTTTCTTTTCTGCAATGTCATCATTATGTTTAGATCTAATGGAGATTTGGCCTTAAAAAGGCTTCTCTTTGGGCGTTGGGACCGCTCTTAACCTTTTGTCAATTGTCATTATAAAAGTTGTAGGATTTTAGAAACTAGATGCTTGACTGAAAACCCTGTATTATATAAGATTTGCTTTAATGAGTAGTTATCTAGTTTGATGATGGCTTGAGTGTTAGCATCACTCACAATCATCGACTAAATATCTTTTCTTTATTTTTCTGGTAACAGACATGACTCAAATAACGAGTTGTAATTATCTACATGCAAAAACCTTAATTTATGGTAAAGGGGCTCTGGCAATTGGGGCCCATCTATGATCAATCTAAACCCTTCACAACCACTACAACCCAAACCCCCCCCCCCCCCCCCCCCCCAAAAAAACAAAAAATATATATAATAATAATAATAAAAAACAAAAAATAAAAAAATAGGTGAGTGTCCGACCGTTGCTCAATTTGTGGGAAAATGCAATTCATCAAAGAGCTTTAAACAATAGTCTAATTTTAAAGAGGTTAGAATGATTAGATGACTCGATTTTGGCACAACCTTAAGCCATGGGTCTTTCCATCACCCCGCCTGCATGAATGGCATAATCTCAGTGGGCACCTCCAATGCTAAACTGCTTTTTGCTGGTAAGAGGTCTGGCCTCTCCAGATAATTTAATTATGTACTACACATAAAAACTCATGCTGGCATTTTGCTATTGTAAAGAGTTAGAATGTTCCTCAAGACCATCATACAACAGCGAGGTTCAGCAGTTTGCATAGTCTGCAGACTACCTTACCTGCATTGTAGTATCATACCAAATTAGAAGATTGTAATTAGGGATTGGGGATTATGATAAGGGATACTCAAGGATATAATTGAGTGTAATTAACCCCAAACAGCCATGCATGTGGCGACGCATAAAGCCAGTGATTTAAAGTTGATAATATCACAGTACAGTCATGTCAAAGTCAAAACTGCCATATTTTGGCCTTCTAATGGCAAAATATTGGACCTAAACCTTCCCATAGGGCAAAAGCTTCCAATTTGTTCAATTTTTTGTTCCAAGTCTATCCATGCTATGCCAAAAAGTTACAGTGTGCCTCCAACTTTATAAATATAGGTGCCTATCTAAAATAATGATATTAATGGTGAAGCTCAAGGAGAAGTAGAATAGAAATCTATAAATAAAAAAGGTAAACACTAACCAGCATCAACACGGTCCATTACATCCTTCAGAGGGCTCTCCAAATCTCCATAATACAGCTTGCCATCAGTTGAAAGAACAACATAAGAATTTTCCTCATTTTTTCTCCATCTCAAGTCCTTAACATGGCTTGATTCACTAAGAGAATGTGAAAAGGATGGCTCTTTCTCCTCCATGACAGTGATGAGAGCAAGAAATAGAACAGTTTAGAAAACATGCACAATAACCACTCAAAAAGCACAGAAGAGAGGACATATTTTATGAGTTATCATTATTTATAAAAAAAAAAAAAAAAGAGAAAAAATACATTTGCACATCAATACAAGCCAAAACAGGACTCCCTGTATCACCTAGAAGTTCATTTAATAGCTAAAAAAAAAGCTTATAACCAGGGTTTCAAAACTCAGACTAGACCCCCAGCTCAGACATGCTTGAGTCGGGACAAGTCTGGATTTGGGCCAATTTTTGGCCCCACAAAAAAATCTATAAAAAGCAAAGATAAAAAATAATGATAACCCCTTTAGTTAGTCAACCGCGCCCAGACCCATTTGCTCCTGATTTTACAAATCACCAAACATCCGGCCCAGCAATTAGGCCTGAACCCAGCACTGCAAAAGCCTAACCTAGTCCTGACTGAAGAGAAAAAAAAAACATTCAGGTCTCAAAAGCCTATCTGGAACCTTGTACTGACTGAAGGGAAAAGGGAATGAGGCATGAGTCCTAATTATCGTAACAAGAGGAAGAAAGATAAAAGAAAGGAAGGGAAAGGAAGAGAAAGAAGGAGAACTACATCAGTATTGTTTTGGATTTCATTAATTACACCATACTAGCCTCCATCAGGGTAAAACTTAAAATAAAAAAAAAAGAAAAAAGAAAAAAAAAAAAAAAAGAAAAAGAGGAAAGCATGCATTCAAAGCCGCTTGTATCCCAAAGAAGACAGCATATAATTCTGCAAAGTTGTTAGACTTTGATCCAAGATGAACAGTGAAGCCCATTTCAAATTGTCCCAGATGCGATCTAAAAATGCCTCCAGCTGCAGCTGAGCCTGAAGAGGCAGGACCATCATAGTGGAATTTGACCTATGGAGACCTCAGCAATCTGAGGAGCTTTAGAGAGGGGGACAGGCATTTTCAGCCAACTAAACACTTGACCGATCACAGCTCCCAAGGGTGGACGCTTGATTCTAGGAATTACCTCCGTCAATTCAGACATCAGACACCTGCCAGTTCTCACAATATTGGGCTTCCTTCCAACTGTTTGAACACCATTACATGCCTGCCAAGGAAACAAATCTCTTGCTGATTTGCAGATTCATCATAGAAGTGTGCCTCATTATCACCATAATGAGGCAAATCCATATACACTCCAGCCCTCATATCAACTGTAAGGCCAAGTGCACGGTGGATATGACTGAAAGAAAGAAGAAATACTTGTGCACCTCAGATTTCGCAGTTTCTGTTTTTCGTGGAAACTTCTAATGAAAGTAACTGAAAAATGGCAAGAAAATTCAGGAATCTTCAGTTAGGAGGAATTCCCAGAGGACTCAGTCAAGTCCTTCAATCCTTTAGGACTCATAGATAGTGACCGAGTCCGAGTCAACTCAGACTTGGATGAGTTATATAACACTGCTTACAACTCTTCAATCCCCCCAGCAAGCTAGAACTCCATTTTAAAACAGAAACAGTGCCATGCTGTAACTTCGGTCACCATTGCCTATTGGAACATGTAGATAGACAGATGCCAGCAATTCAAACACAGATTTCCAGGACTCAATGATTGCCAGCTCATAAGTTTTAAGACACCATAGGAAGATTTTATTAGGGCTATAGCTGGTGAGAACAAACAAAATATTTTTATTGACCTAGATCCAATTGCACTTTGTGTCTGCTTTGCATCAGCGCAACCCAGAGTTGTAGCTGCCTAGAATTCTTCAGCTGCCTGTTGACTTCTAAAGAAATTTTGACTACACAACTGAACAACTGTTGTTGCTTATTTCCATCCATTCTGGAAATTAAACATATGCACAGTAATTGAGGTTTTAAGCTGAGATCTTCAATATTCATCTCTGTGCTTCCGCACTTCTATTGAAGATGGCTGACCTTGCTCCGGCCTCTTTTCTAGGATAATCATTCCACACAGGTTCTCTGCCCCACCAAGAAAGATGAACCTAATATCTACTAAAAGCTCAACCCAATCACTTCATTCCACAGGGGGGAGGCTCGAATCTCATGCACAAACCATACTATTGGTGCGCAACACAGGTATGTGACCCGAGACCTAAGGAGTAAAGACTATATATGCCATGGGGGTTGACCGAAATCAAATTACGCCTTCATCACGATTGGATGCAGTAAGTGGCATACTGAGAAGCATTGAGGAAGGCATTTCTGAAAGCTAAGATTTAGATTGGACACAACGCTGAGGTGCTGGCATGGGACAGAAATGTAGAAAGCACTATCCAACTTGGTGTGCTTTCTGCTCTCCACCCCACCCCAACCCAAAACACACGAGAGTGGTATCCATTCGTTCTCCAGCGGTATTCCGCCCTCTTGGATCATTAAAAGCATACTCAATATGCAAAACAAGTATCCTAAAAGGACTAATGAAACAACACCATCAGCTACAGCAGCAAAAACAACAAGAAGAAAACCAAAATACCTTTTTTATAAGTGAAACCACAGAAAATAAGTGAATCTCCCCACCAACACAAGCAGCTAGTGTCGAAGAGTCCGTAGACAAGGCCAATATAGAAACCCTACCAATAGTAATAGCGACAATACTCAATTCCTGAATACTACCCGAACCCTTTCCCTTTTCCTTAATCTTCTTCGCCAATTCAATAACATCCTTCGTCTTTGCAACATAAAACCCTAGATCAAAACCCAAAAAAAGCAAATTCCACATTCAGAAACAAGCAATAATAAAAGATCAGGAAGATGAGATCAGATTCAGGAAGAAATGGAGCTGGACCTTCGGAATGCGCGAGAAATACGACGCCAAAGCGCTCGGAGACCGCAAGAGCCTCCGAAGGAGCGGTTTCGAAGTCGAAGCTGGAATCGGATGGCTTGAGAGGGACGGAGCTTCCGATCTTTCGGAAGATGAAATCGCTGGTTCCGATGCTGTTTCCTTCGGATTCTTCCTCTAATCGTATGAGATTTTCGCTTTCCTCTGGCGAATCCGCCATTGGAGTTGCAGAAGATGTGTGTGGAGCGTTCGAAACCCTAACCCTAGAAAGAGATGGAGAAGACGAGAAGTTTCGAAAAGGAAGAGTTTTTGTGGGTTTTTGTAGGGTTTAGAGGGTGTGGGCGGGAACGGAGAATGGAAGGGCAAGGGAGAAGCAAACAAAGGTCAGGGAGGTTACCGCCAGTGTGAAGTAAACTTTTAGCCTGACTTGCATAAGTCACGATGGAGGCTAACTTGCGAATTTCACGCGACGCGTGGAACGGTTTTATTGTAAAGGATTCTCTGCGTCTATTTTAAGCCATGGTGTAACTTAAATCGGGATCCTATGCAAGGTGAGTGAGCCTCTTTGGGTCGGGTACTCGTGGAGGCTGCTTAAGGTGACGTCAGGTTCAATTGTGAAAGATCCACTTACGATTATTTTAAAATATTTTTTCATTAATTTTAGACTTGTCGGCAAAAATAAAATTCAAAAGAGATGTTGGACATCATCTAATAAAAGGATGCAATAATTATGATCTCCTCCTTTTGTGTCTACATCCTCCATCTCATAGCTATTGATCAGTTGGTTATTGAAATATTCAAAGTTCTTTTTTTTTTTCGGAATGGCGAATATTCAAAGTCTTTAGTTCCAAATAAAAATGCGCATGGTTATTATTTTTGAATTCAGGAGTGTGCCTTTTAGCATCCCTTTATAAGAAACCACCGTTCTTCTTTGTTTATGTTTTTCACTTTGAATTTATACGGAAATGATCCAGTAACGACGATCTTTACATCCTTACAGTATATATCTGTTGTTGGATTCACCTTATGACTCATTCAAATAGACCACACATATTGAATCCCCTTGATGGTCACCAATCTCATGGATTTATACAGTTTCGAATAGACTGAACGATTGGATTAAGGGACAATTTTTACTATCTTTTTTTTTTATAAAGCTATTAAATTTGTAAACTACGGATGAACTGGTTAAAATCATTATATTTACTGACAATTTGATATCAAAGATGGTCCCACTTCGAGCTTTCTCTCCTTTCCTATTTCATGATTTGTAGGGTCACAAATGGGACTCAACAGCTGATAAGTACCGTATGGATGCAAGGACAATCCTTATAGGATCATTTCCCTAATACAGTGAGCCTGAACTTTTAGTAATGCTACTGTTCCCACTTGTTGATATGGTGTTACACCCCTACCCGAACTAATCGCGATTAAGGCTAATTAATTGTGATTAATGTTAATTAAGCATGGATAATTGGATTAACTAAGGTTAATGACCAAAGAGGGACAAATCAGTCTCTAATGACACATTAGGCCTAATGAAATGGATTTGAATGAGATAGAATGGATTAAAATGAGTTTAGACTCAAACAAGGTGAACTAAGGACTTTTTCGTAAATACGGATTTATACGTATTTCTTCAAATATGGAAATTCTTGATACCAACGTGTGTATCTCGAAGAGTACGTCGACTTTCATAATAGACGCGATTCCATTTGACATCAAATGGGCCAATTGAGGAGTCATTTGACTCAAAAATGAGAATATGCTAAATAAGTGGGGGTTTTGGTGTTGAGAGGCTTATATTGGAATGAGAAGGGAGGAAATGAGTCCATTTCTCATTTTTGGCTCAAGAACCCTAGAGCTCTCCATTTTCCTCTTTTCCCTTTTCCATTCCTCTTGGTTAAGAGTGAGATTTAAGAGTGATTGAAGTGGTTTTTGAGGAAAGCATCTTCAACTTCATCTTCTTCCCCAAACAAAACCTCCATTGTTGAAGAGTGGAGCTTTAGAGAACCTCAAGAACTCTTTGCTTTGGACCACAAGTAAGTGACTAAGTGTTTCATAGGATTTCCTAGTCATATTAGTGATTTTGTGATGGTTTCTAGCACAAATGACTCATGGGAGTCCATTTGTTTATTTTTATTGATTAGGGTTTGAAAAGGGATTAGTGTGTCCAAGCCCAAGCTAAGCAAAAGAGGGTTTTTGGCTAATAACTTTCAAAAAGGCAAGTATAAACCTTGCTTGTGATTAGTATTAACCATTGTAATTGTTCATAGAGATTGCATGGATTATATGCATTTTTATTGGATTTTGGATTGATTATGATTGTTTAATGAAGTGATTAAGGGATGATTAGAAGTGTAATTATGAATGAATGTGAATGGATGATGTATGAGGGGGGAACAGGAGGTTCCATTTTGCCTTGCAGGTTGTAGAAATGTGATTAAGAAAGGAGAGTAGAAGGAGAATGAACTGCACAGAATTCGGATTGGAATTCTACACAGTTCGCTCGAGCGAACTGGGGGTTCGCTCGAGCGAACTAGACTCTATCTGGACGAAGTGAAACCCTGCGCAGTTCGCTCGAGCGAACATGGTTCTGTGGAAGTTCACTCGAGCGAACAGTGAGTTCGCTCGAGCGACCAACATTCTGCCCGGGGTCCGCTCGAGCGACCCAGTTTCTGGCCCAGTGACATTATTTAGCGAAAATTTTGGAGTACGACTCTTAAAGATAAATGCATCCCCGATTAGTTTTGAAGACTAATCGTGGTTAGACTAAATTATTGAGAATTAATGACATTTTAAGAAGGTTCCTTGAGTGAACTATAATTGACAATTGCCTAAGCTCCATGGGTGTTAATTAAGGGGACTTGAAATGCACATACTAAAAATACAAATGTGATGTCCATCAAGAATAACACGTGCATTTGGAAACCAACGGTTACACCCGAATGGTTGTTTAGGATTGAGATAGGATTGAGATGGGATTGAGTAAAACCATATGTGGTTAGTATTATTCTCATTGTGTCATTGTGATCAATCTAATGAGATTGATGTTATTGTTATTCATTTCCTTTGTCATGAAATGAATCATTGAGTTTAATTGGATCCATAAAGAGGATTTCTCACTGAATGTTATTGAGTCTGGCACTACCTAGCGATTGTATTAGAACTCTAAATGAGTTCAATGATAATGAATGACTAATCCTGCTGCAACAGATGAATATTGGGGTGTTTCGGAGCTCCGTGGTGATGCTAGTGTCCCTGGCCCGGACACTGGTAAGTCCCACTATAATTCCGATCATATCTTCGGGTATTGATTGAAGCCTCCCCTTGAGGGGAGATGGTAAATGATAATCCTTCCTTTGAGGGAAGATGGAAATGAATTGAAATGTAATGCAATGAATGCTATGGTAGTTGCCAATTGAAATATGTATACTGACTGTCATTGTTTATGATGGTTATTGTAGAATTGTCTAGATTTCTCTAGCATTGGAAATTGTCATTATTGCAATATGAATGTATTGATATACTATTGCAAGATTATTTGTACATTGTTGAACCGTTGTGTTCATTAGTGTTATTGATGGCATTACAGGCCCGGTTGCCCCTGCCGGTATTGTAGCGCCCCCGGCGCCAGCGGAGGAGACCGCTCCGGTTCCTCCAGGAGGTTTGATAGAGTGGAACCGGCGAGATACCATCTGATTGGGTATCCGAGTGCGAACAAACTTTTGATAAATGTTTTGGGATAATATTTTGAGCAAATGTTCATAGATTCATTTTGGAAATGTAATTAACATTTGGGAATGTAACTAATGGTTGTCTGCATAGTATTTTGTATATGCAGCATTGGTCAAATGTATATTGGAACAATACATGTATATAAGGACTTTCTTTTTGTATACATGTAAATGATAAGTTATTATTGTCAAATATATATATATATATATATATATTGTTTCCGCAAAAATTTTATATTTGATAGGTATTTGAGATTAATATCCCTTGTGGATCTCGTTTTAACTTCGGTTAATTCGGGGTTTACGGGAGTAAGTATGATGATCGCGGCTCGGGTTTGCCGAGTCCTCGGGCCCGGGTCGTGACATATGACCAACTATGCACGGTGAGGGTGTTTCATGCATTTTTGTGCAACATCTGTACCTACTACAAACATGGGTTTGATCTATAGTACTGCTTGCCTATTTTCTTTCACTTTAAGCGGCCATCTAGTTGATGAGGAAATGTAGGGGAGGAGAAAGGTTTTCTCTAGAGAAATATCTTTTTCTCCTTTAATCCTTCTCTTATACTACTTCTACTTGCTAGAAGTTGGTGTAGTTACACACTTATTCTCAAGTGAACTTGTCTTTTTTTTTTCTTTTTTTTTTAATTATTGTATAGGGAAAATTTCTTATTTTAGAGAGTTTTTTAAATGATTTGAATGTGGAGGAGAGCACACTTCTTTCTCGACTTGTTTGTTTCTCATCAGGACAGGCCCTTGGGAATCGTTTGGATAGAATGGGTTGAGAAACCAGAAAGTGGAGGTTGAGAAATCTGAAATTGTGACAGTTTTCTTCATGTTCTAATCCAAACAACCCGCATAAAAGGGTCGTCACTTGATGTGGGTGGTGAAATATCTCTCTTTCTCATTTCTTCCTACTTCATTTAAGGGAGGAGTTCAAGGATGAGGAGATGGTTGATAGAGCAGTCGCATGGAGCAGCATTGTGGCACGTTTCTATTGAACAATTCCCTCTCACGATGGTGCTCCCGTGACTCGAATCCGTGACCTGGAGTTTTAATATCACTTGTAGGATTCTATGTACTCACTGATCTACCTTTTTTAAAAAAAAAAAAATTTGATAATATAAGATGCACAATTCAATATTTTACATGGCATTCAGCATTGCACACGCAAACCTATTTTTATAGCGGTAGCAGGAAAATGCACTATGGCACTGCCCAACAGTCTTAAAAGCTTTTTTTGTATACCTCAAATAATAATTTCAGCTGGCCCTCCATGCCATTTGTGACAGACATGTCTGCTTCACCAAGCAGATTTTCTACTGTTGGGTTCTGAAATGAAGAGAAATTATTTATGGCGACAAAAGTAGTGAAAACTAGCAAGACGAGCTTCAAACACCTGTCATTTTGCACTGTCACCCATCATATGTGGTGAACTCAGGGTACTGGGCGTTGATCTGGTGAAATAGCATGGTTGTCAATGGTAGCGCTAAGGTTGATATGGTTAGATGATTTTTCTCCCTTGTCACGTTTGCTGCGGGATCAGTTTGCTGGTGATGATGAACCCTGCCTTCCATCAAAACCATCAATTATAAAATCAAACCCTGTGCCCTGAAAATGTCAAAGTAGAACCCAAGTTTCACATGAATCAGAGAGTGAGTTGTCATCTATCATGTGTAAGAACTTCATTTACTCTCACCTTTCCAATTTCCCAAAAAAAAAAAACATATTTAAACTTGATTACCAGCAGGTGCAAGACTCATGCTCTGCCTTTTTTTATCAACAATTTGGGCCATGATAGTAATTGTGGTACCCTACTGCATATCTTACAATGGTTTGCATCACCCTTGGTACATGCTTTAAATGATCCCATAGGACAAGATTCCTGGATTGTGCACACATCTCCCACATGGCACCATGAGACTGATCCGATGAGTGTATGCTAATGCAAGGGATGTACCGTTTTATCTTCTATGTCACCCAAGGTATTGAAAATGCAATCTGTCAAATAGGCCTGTTTGATTATAAAGAGCATGGAGGAGTGGTGCTTGTAAAAAGACTAAAATTTTGATCATGCTCACCATCTAAACCCATCAGCATGGCACAAGGCCAGCAATTGTTGACAAATATTATCAAGTGGGGTTCTTCAGGTAAATAGTAGTCCATTTCTAAAGTCCTAGTAACAAGTTACATTTAGCAAGTTCCATACAATAAGAGAGAGAGTATAGCATTTCTTTTAATACTTATGGTAAACGGTCTACCCCTCTCACAAAAGCACTTGTTCCTTTTCTTCATCTTTTTTTATCCAGGCAACACATGAGAAATAATCTCAACACAGAAGTTGACAACATGAGTGAGAAATTAGAAAGAAAGCTATAACTTTCTTTTCTTAACCAGAAACAGGGATTCACATACAACGCTAGTCAATAATCTCATTTAAACACTTCACACACTCCTCCAAAACAGCATTTTTTTTCCCCAATACACAGTATTTAAGGACATATTCAGCAAGAAGCTGATTACAATGACCTTTACATTCAAAATAAAAACAAAGACACTTACAATTAACCAGTCTCTTACTACGCAGAGAGAGTAGACCATTTATGAGTGGGTGACAAACCATGCCCACCTCACCCCATTACACACACACACACAAACTCTACTAAAGCCCTTTCAAGGTGGGATTTTATACACCAACCTTATGGTGTAAATCCCATGATGCCAACAACTACAATACAATCAATACAAACCGTCCAAGACCCATTTCAAAAAGGGGGCCCTCATACTATATCAAAGACTATATATAGATATCCTATTAAGGGTGTTAAAAAGGAGGTCATTACTAAAGGGTATGGGCAGACAAAAGCTAGATCTAGGGTTGTCTTTTTATTTCTGTTTTGTTGTTAGTAATGAGGATTTGGTAGTTGGAGTAGTTAGAACTGCCCTCCACTGTAGGTCTGACCAAAGGCCCAGTTGGAAGGGGCCACATCATTGAAGATGAGAGAGCGACCGTCGGATGTAGTGACCTTGAACGACAGAGATTGGCCGTTGAGGTTGCCGTTGCTTTGCCAGTTCTGGCCCCAGTTCCTGGACATGGGCTGCCAGCCAGTTCCAGACCCTTTTATAGAGACACATACAACATCCCCAGCACCACCCACGTTTGTGATGAGGACCAGGTTGAAGTAGGTATGGCCATTGATTGTGAATCTGATGCCACCCTGCTTGATACATGGGACCCTGAAAATAATTGGAAAAAGGAGTTGAGAGATGGAACATGCTGATTTTAAAGTCTAGAGGTTTTTATTTGAACATTTAAGAGAAAGAAGGAGCATTCTTTTTTGGGACATGGGTATTTGGAGTTTTGAAAGAACAGAGGAATAAGTGGTTTGGGTATTTGAATTTTGAAGTATTCTCACCTTCTTTGGTTCTTATGGGTGTTTTGGATGGGGACTACTGGCTAGTGTGGTCAGGGACTTGGGAGAATTGACAGCTGCTTAGACTTTGGAGGAAGGGGTGTTTGTGGATTTTCAGATCTGCAGAAGAGGGAAAGAGTTTGGACTTTTGAATTTTGGATTTATATGGACTTTGGCAGAAAGTGGGGACCCAGGTGCAATTATGTAAAGTAGATACTAAGCTTATTACTTGAACCAAAGATGCTAAGCTCATTAGCAAGGATGTTCTCTTCTTTAGCTTTGGATGAGGTAACAGTTTTGGTTTTGGATCTTGCCACTTGCCAGTAGTTTAAACTTAAAAGGCCTTAATTAAGGAAACTGTTGTTTTGGTATAGAGTAAAAACTCCTAGCGAAGTAAGGCAGGAGAGAGGGAAGAGAGGGATTTTTACTGTGGCAAATGTGCAGCTCTAGTGTGTTTTTTTTTTTTTTTTTTTTTTTTTTTTTTTTTTTTTTTTTAAAAAAAACTAAACTGAACAGCAGAGCAGATCATGGGATTAAAGATGGAGAAAAGTAAATGGGTTTGCTTTTTATTTTACCTTCTGTACTGAACAGGGATTATCCCTGCCTTGTACTGAGCTATGTGTTGGAAAACTGGCTGAGAAAGATCAAAGTGCTGCTGAGGAGGGTTGCACCACCCCCCTGCATTATTTGGGAGAGCATTGTTCGGTGGGCAGAAATTGGTTGCAGTGACTACAACAGATCCAGGAAGACACCATTCTGCATCATCTGCACATTTGATCTCATAGCAAGCACCGCAGCTCAATCCATTGTTGAATAGAGCAGTGCTCAATGCAGCTGTGTTAGTTCCATACCCCTGACTATAGAGATTTCCAAACCCACAAGCTCCTCCTGTAACAAAACAGAGCAAGAAAAAAAATATTTAAACAAAAGGGATGTTCAAGAGAAGGACAAGAAGAAAATGATGGGGTTTTTCATATTTTTCAGGGTTAGTGAGATTACCCAGTGTGCCAGAAGCATCACCACCTCCATAGAAAGTAGCATGGGCACTAGACCACCCACCTCCAGACCCATGGACAGACCTGAACATGGTGAGGAGGGCTAGAAAAGAAATCCCAAGAAAATCCATGTCCTACAAAGAAAACCCATGTGAGAAATCAGTGTTTCTGAGACAGAAACATCAACAAAAACTTACAAAGTTGAGAAAAAAAAAAAAAAGAGGCTTTAGTATGAAGGAGAGGGAGGGTTAAGGCTTACAGAGGCCTGAAACTCAGGAAGTCCAGCCGCTCCTGGGAAGAAAATGAGGGGCAGGATGTGAGGAAGATGTCTGGGAGTTGAAGGGGTATGTATAGATGCAGATGGAGGTAAAAGGAGGGCAATAATAAATATTATTAAAATCTGAGTAAAGAAAATGTAGAAGAAACAGTATCCTAACAATAAACTGAAATATAACTGTTCAAGACTCAGCAGAGAAATAGAAAAATACAGTGGCATTACTTTTCTCTTTCATGCTTTTGTAAGTCTTACTGTTGCTATCATGTGGACTCTGACCTATTTCCTCCTCATGTGCTGATTGTGGGACTTTTATTTAGTGTGTATTCTAAATGAAAAAAGAAAAAAAAAAGGGCCCATTGGCACTTTAATAGAATGGTAAAAGTGATGTAAAGCCTTTTATTTTCAGATAAGAGGTTACATCAAAAGTACTTTAATTTAACTTTTTTTTTTCATTTTTTTCAAAAATAAATCAAAAGCAACCTACCTTCATCCCCTAAAAGATAAAAAAAACATTCACTTTTCAATACAAAAATTCAAAAAGATTCCATACCAAACAACTAAAAATAAAATTTCATTAAAACTCACTTATATTTTATTCCCTCTTGATTTAATGTATTACTTCATTTCATTTTAAAAGTCCACCTTCATCCCCTAAAAGATTAAAAAAAAAAATTCACTTTTCTATATAAAAATTCAAAAAGATTTCATACAAAACAATTAAAAACAAAATACCATCAAAACTCACTTATCTTTTTTCCTCTTAATTTAATGCTTTACTTCACATCATTTTAAACGTAAAATTACCAAACGGGCAATGGGGTTTTTCTGAATTTTCTGGATTTTCTTACAAAATATTGAGAATGGTATCCTATGGGGATGAATAAAATACTGGAAAACACTTTGATAGTGCCACCCACCTAAAACCCATCAACACTCAATAGTCTGTAAGAGGTGGAAGAAGCCTCATTTGATGGAACTTGCGCCACTGTTAGTAGTTAAGTCTTTCTGGTTTGTTCTTTGAAAAGATTCTCATTTTAATTTAGAGGATATAAGAGGTGAGTTGTAGTAGTACCATTCCTCTCAACTGAAATTGTTTGTATGCTAAAGAGGCCAACTTTCTTATAATAAGAAGGGAGATTAACTTCACCAAGCTTTTACGTTAAGATGAAATAAGAGAGAAGCTAAGTTCACTAATAAACTACACTTAGCGAAAGCTATTTAATGCACCGTCAACTCGTGATTTGAGGAAAGAAAACTCGTGATTTGAGCAAGAAGTTATTTAGATGTTTGTTTTTTCATGTTCTTTTCAATATCATTGATGGCCCAAACTATGCACATGGGTGATGGGTTTTTTGCTTTGACTGAAGCAACTCCTAATCTTGTGCTTTGCTCATCCATGTTGGGAATCAGATCTCTGACCTTTGAAAGTTGAAACCGCCTCTGAAATAAGGACCTACAGTTTAAAAAAAAAAAATATAGATTGAAATCAAATTCAGGATCTTATAAAAGTTTTGATCGAAGTGCATTCCATGTGCCCAACTGTCCAGCTTGGAAGGGTAGGATCACAATCACCTTTCAAACACATTGAAATGATCTTTGACCCAAATATATGCATAATATTCCTCGGCCTTGTTTGTTTTACAAGTGGGGATCATGGGTCTGTGATATAGACTGCACCAGAAATAACCCAGGCAGGAAAAGCCTAGCAACCTGATTCATGGAAAAAAGAATGCATGTTTCTCTATTCTTTTTGTCTTGACTTTCTATTTGCCAGTTGCTAATAGATAGGACTGGATTCTCCATGTGCAAAGATATGGAATATCTATCCTTGGTGGGGCTGATCAAATTATTGGTTTGGATATGGTCAAAAGAATGGGCTCCTCTTCTACATAAGACCCAAGAATATCATGCATGATGGAAAATCATATATTTGTGTACCATTTTTATCCTTACCTTGTAAATTATCTTTTTTTTTTTTGCAAGCTTAGCTTCACAGACCTCATAATCCTTAATTAGTGGCAGGGGGAGTGGGGTTGCCCCTCCTCAATTTTCTCATCTTCTTGCATTTAATACAACTCTACTGGACCTGGACCAGCAATGCATAGACGACTCGTTGCCCCTCGTGACGTTTCATCTTCTTGCATTTAATACCAGGGCATAATACCTGCAATGGACAATGGACATGAATAAAGAAAATAGCTCATTCATGTTTTGAAAGCAATCTGTAGGCTACCCATCTGTACCTCTCCCTTCCTAACATCAATCTGTAGGCCACGCATCTGTACGTCTCCCTTCCTAACATTACAAGAACGGCTCCTCATTTAAGTGGTTAGGAGCGTCAGTTATTACATCACCTCTTCCCGATGTGCGGGCTTCCTTCCCATTTGAGTGGGTTGTTTTCCGCGTGTATGCGGACTCTCTCTTGAGTCCCAAACCCCTTCTCCTTTGACTGGGGTTAAAAATAAAAAAATATATATATAGTTTACATGTTACATGTGAAGGCTCTATTTCCTTCATTGCTATTTCATATAAAATCAATGCTTCCAGGTGTTGGATTCTATGAACAAATCCTTATAATCCTTAAGTGGGGCCCCAGTTTGAGGTACAAAATCCACCAACCACTTAAAGAATTATTTCTCAACCTTCAACTATTATTTTACTAAAATTCTAGTCTAATTAAGATTGTGCCTCAACTAAGATTGATCATGCAATTTTTCATGTGACCACCACGTGTTTGGATTCCATTAGCAAATCCTTATAATCCATAAATGGGGCCCCATGTTTGAGGTACAAAATCCACCAGCCACTAAAAGAATCATTTTTCAACCTTCAACTATTATTTTCCTAAGATTTCACTCTAATTAAGATTGTGCCTCAACTAATTAAGATTGATCATGCAATTTTTCATGTGACCAATTGGACAATAAGAATAAGTTGGATTGGATCCAAATTTCACTTAATGATAGTTCAAGGTGGGATATCTTCTTTTTAGCGGTTTGGGTTTTATGGGGCATGATAATGGATTTGTACTGTGGTGCTTAAAGAATCGCTAAGTATGGGCCTCTGGTACATCCTTGATTTAATGACCCAATTGTGGATCAACTATCTGAAAGTATCAAATCATGTGAGTTGATATATATCATTTAAATCGCCGATATTCTATTGGAGTGAAATTTCAGATCCATTCAATTGGAAAAAGATTACCTCAAACGGTTTAGATTTTTCATAGGCATGCCCTATCAATTCCTTTGCTCTTAAATTGAGAAATAGCTTTCAACATAAAATTCTTCTACGGGTTGTTTATGTATTGTTTGTTTATATTTATACCATACGATGTTTTTCATGCATCTTTTGTTCTTTAGGGGTTTTATTTACCCTTTTTTACTGAAATTTAATTGATATTTTACTAATAAAAGTTAATCTTTTATCTTTTGTCACTCTTGACGGGGAAAAAAACGTGGTGACACTATTATTGATGTTATGGATCTATTATGGCTTGCCTCCTAAAAAAAATCCCGCCTCCGCCACTGTCCTCGATGGTTCTTTTATTTCAACTCCCTCAAAGTTGTAGTATTAACAGGTGATTCAGAACCAAAATCATTACTTCTATGTGCATGAAGTAATAAAACTTCATTTCTTCCAAAGGGGCATGCTTAATTTGCTTGTTAGGACTGGGAAATTATTATGCTTGGGCAAATAAATTAATCCTTCTTCTTTCAACACAGGCCTATTTAGATGCTTTTAGTTAGGTATTGGGATTTTTTATTTTTTGCTTCTTGGAGCTTGAATTAGGCATGTATCATCAACTTTCAACTCCTCTTACTATTTTAATCAATTGCATGTTGCATGATCTCACTCCTTTTCCCAAGGTGGGATATTTAGAGGCCATGTGGATTGTGGACCTCGTCTCAACTCAACTACCATAACCCTTCGTTTAGTAATTTAAGTATTCAAGTGAAGTTCCTCTCCACTCATTTTCATCATTTGGAGTAAAGCTGAAGATGTATGGATAAAGAAGATGACCACTCTCAACCGCCACATTATAATACTAACTATAGGACCCATGCCTTTATCATGTAATGACCTAATGTTTATAGTAGAGATTGTGATGCAAGTATGGCTTTTAGGAATTGGATGACTTCTTCTTTTTGCAAAATATAGGATATTGATGGGATTTTTCTTTATTTATTTTATTTATTTATTTGCTATTGGAGAGTTTTCAACCCTTTGGACTGGACTAACCGGGTAAACTCCCTTATAGCCACAGTGTGGTAGTGCAGTTTCGAACACACAATCTCCGAATGCAAACCGTGATCCTAAGCTAACTAAGCTACCCATTCGAGATTTCTCTTTAGGCACATATTCCAGATTGAAAAGTATAACTACATTTATTAGGCTGGCAAGCTTTGAATTCCTTAAAATGTACTTTTGTTTTGTTCTTTTGTGATTTGGGATATTTGTCTGTCCCTTCTCATTTGGCATAAATGGATATCTTTATGATCATTTTATTCATTCAGTTCTATGATCATCTTTATCTGAATGGCAGAATTTCTTGAACAGAAATGACCCATTGCAATTCATAAGCATTTTGGATCATATTTCTGGGGCAGATGAGGTGGGTGTATTGGGCACCTTATTAATCTAGACCACTCATCCGATGGGCCAGAATTATATGGTTCACAACAGAAGAAATTCACATTGATCAAGCAATCAGCGATTGAGGAAGTCAGTGATAAGATGAAAACCCATAACAATTCATATCCAGCCCACCAAGTACTATCTAAGATGGGACCATTGATTGCGGACCTGTTGCTTATGCAATGCTTATGCAATGCACCTTATTTGGACCATAGCAACTGGGGTGCAAGTAGTTTGTTTTTGCTGTTAGACTGGTTAAGAAACACAGCGAGTTAGAGAGAGAGAGAGAGAGAGAGAGAGAGAGAGAGAGAGAGAGAGGCTCATAGCCAGTTTCTAGCATAGTAATTTGGTATTCTGTTGTAAGATAATCTTGATAGAAATATTTTCTATTCATGGGTTTAAAAGGTTAGAGTTGTACAACCTAGTTATGATTTTGGATTTAACATAGAAATAAATGGCAATTTCCATTGGCTAACAAAAGAAAAGACAACCCACAGTAGAAGAAGGGCAAATTACAGAAAGATGGCCTGTCAACTTCATAAGATGATCATTAAAAAAATATGAACAAATGAAAGAAGAGTATTGAGTGTAAACAAGAAGTTGCACATGGGATCACATGGCAACTTGAACAGCTTAGAAAGTGCTGAAAAGAAAAGACAATTTTCCTATGTGAATAGACCCCTCTCTTGCTCTTCATGCCATTTGCATGATTTGCTCCTCCTAATCCCATAACATCTCATCACTTTTCCTGAAAAGATATCATATGTGCCACATTCCTTCGCTAGTGTTTTATATATATATATATATAAATTTTTTTTTTGTTGCTTTCGGAGTATTCCCAATCCTTTGGGCTGGACTAGTCTCTCCGGACCCAGAGGAAAGCCGGATAAGCTCTCCTGTAGCCCCAGTGTAATAGTGCAGTTTTGAACCTACAACCTCTAAGTGCAAACCGTGGTTCTAGGCCAATTGAACTACCCTTGAGGTTTTCCACGGAGCATGAATTACTGGGAACTCATCCACTGCTTTTCATAGGCAATTTATGCATGAAATCTAAACCATTGAAATCATGGGCTTCATTGAGGATGGACAGTGGTTGGATTGGTAGCACCATTCTCACCATCTGATTTGTCCTTGGAACTTAGACTGCTGCTTATTTCCTTCTAACTGTGCATCTGATTTTGGGTATATGGCTCTTACACTTTGTTTTTTTTCTTGTTTTCCTCTTAGTGTGTGGTGTCTTTGATGTACTACTAGTTCTTTTCATTAATTAAATTTTCAGTTACTGATAAGAAAAAGTGTGTATTGAATTATATCCATTCACATTACGATGGTTAGGATCACTTGATATATAACGCATTTTCAAAAGTCCATTCAGAAAACGATACGATAGGAATGACTTTTTTGGTGAAACGGAGAACATTCTATTTTTTGGGTGTATTTTTGCATAGCGTCAAGATACTGCAATATACAAGATTTTCATTTTTATGGGAGAGAGAAATCCTACATTCTTAACTGCATCCATGCAATATGAAAATTGGAATCCTCTTTATTGAGAAAATCTTAGCTCTTTTCTTTTCTTTTCTTTCTCCTCTACAACATGGAAAAGTGTAGCACCAATGGTCCGGATCAAGCCAACCCAATCTGTCTTTAGAAACACTGACCCTTATCAGGTTCAAGTTAGCACAGGATTTAAGTGCCTAGCCAGAGCCTGCCCATTTAGTCAATCAAGCTCAATCGTTTGCTTGGTAAATTAGTCACTAAACTGCATGTATTATTTATTCAGGCTGCTGGATTGGACTTTCTTTCACTTAAAACATGCCTTAGCATCTCTCTAAAACATGTGAATGAAGAGCCACTTGCACTGATGTCAAGCTCATGCACCACTTGACACTATACAACGCCCCACTTGCCTTGGAAAGGGGAGTACGGAGTACCACTTTTAGAATGGGTGTATGGCTAGACAGAAAAGGAAGACAAGCACCAAACCAACCTTTTAGGCTTGTGGAAGGACACAACCTACTAGGGACAGCTCATGCACTTGTTTGGATTAGGGGTCGAGTCACAAGTGCCCTTGCATTGTGTGTAGTAATTAATAATTCTATATCTAAGGTTTCTTTCTTGCATGAGTCTTATCCAAGTTGTAAAGATGTTTTTGGACTAGAGAATGTACTCTGAGAAATAGAAAGTATATGTAGGATTTGTTCTCTGTTTTTATTTTTATTTTTTGATCTTTGGATTTGTTCTCTTGATTTAAAAAAAAAAAAAAAGTGAACTGAAAGAATTAGATTATTTGGAACTAAACAGATGTCATGTTTGGCAAAAGAAGATATGGGTAGAAAATCCTAGATAAGAGGAAAATAAGGAGACAAAAATAGAGGAGAAAACAGAAGGTGGAAAAAGGAGAGGAGAAAAACTTCTATCTTTTTGGCATTTAATGGAGAAAAGGGTTTTTGATGGTGGAAAATGAAAATCACACTTTCACTGGAGGGAGAATACTAAAGGGTGAAATCCCTCTTTTGCAAAGTGCATGTTCCGTACATGTAATTCAACTGACGGGCCCACTTAAATGCATGTCTATCAATGGGAGAAGAGCATATGAAAATGTCTCATTATAGACAAAAGGATTGACCCAAAGAAAATCAGCCCACCAGATTATCCTTGCCTTTATCTGGCGGCCTTAAAATTTAATGGCGTTTTAACTTCACACTTTTTTAGAATTTTAATCTAATGATGAGTAAGGTTCAAACAATATAAAATTAGGTTTGATGTCAGATCAAAAGATGATAATATTGAGAAAAAGGGTTGTACTGATCAAAGGTGGGCTCCATAAAATTGAACTGCACATACAGTCTAGTGGTAGGAGAACATTTTCCCTACTTATGTTTACAACCGAAGTGGAATTCGCCATTGAACTGAAGTCACCTCCATGTAATGATCTCACATTTTATCTTGGATTGAAGTGTTCAATCCATTTAGGAAGAGGGGCAGTAGGGTGTGCTTTGTTCTACCAGGCCATCTTCTTTTTATTGATTAAGCTCAGTTTTACCCTTCCCTGACCCATGACACTGGATGCAGCCATTCCAATCCTGTATATTTTCCTTTCCTTTGCTAGGATTTCAATTCCTAAGGGCCCATTTGGATTGGAGCCTTTAAGCTCAGTTGTGCTTAAGTCAGCTAACAGTAATCTGGCTCGGATCTGCATTAATCAGAGTCCATTTAGGCAGCCCAAATATCCATCTGTGTTCAATGGCCCAGACCCAAATGCATTTAGGATGGGTCCAGACCCATTGTACTGAATCCTCCAAGTTATATTAGGCACATCCGTATTTCAGATGTATGTGTGTATATGTGGCTTATCTACCAAACAACATTACTGAATAATCTTCACAAATTACTAGCAATACATGCCAGTGCTTAGCCCGGGCCCACAAAAAAAAAAAAAAAAAAAACTATATTGAATTTAAGGTTATCTTTTGAGATATAAAATGAGAAAAAAAATAAGTCTAAAAAAAATAAATATATCATTTTTTTTCTATTTTAAAACTGTATAAATGAAAATTTTCACTGTTTATTTCTTAATATATAATATTTAAGAACTTTTATGAATATTATAATGTATGTTTAATTGGAGAGTATCTTTTAAATTAAATATATTAAAATATATATGGAATATATTAAAACTCAAATGAAAATATATTAAAATACAGAGGAAAAATAACATATATCTCAATATAAAAGCAATATCTGTACATATAAAAAAACATGAATAAAAAATATTTGTAGAGGAAGCAAGAAGAGGAAATGAGTAAGGGAAAGATAAAGATTTGGGCTTATTAGATGGGCCCCTCTAACCAAAGCTATCATATATAATAATAATAATAATAATAATTAATTCAATACAACTGTTCATCTTGCCTGCCCATTGTTCAATAGTCGTGATCTTTGAGGTTTGGGTAATAGATAAGCAAAGTACAATTTCCCATCTAACTATTTATTGTGTGAAAAGGGGGCAAAATGAGTCCCACAAATTAGTTGAACTGTTATTGTAATCCACTTGTTTTTACTTGCCTAACCATTAGCAACGCTGACTTGATTAATATAGATTGAATTCAATTAGATTTATTTAAAAGAAATTTATTTCAATTAAATCCTAAAAAAGTAAATCTGCAAATATATAAATGTAAATTTGCAAATATATAAATGTGATATGGACAAATTTGTCATATAATAAAAACTTACCAAGAAAAAATGAATAAAAACCCCACACCTGTTGAGGGGGTGTTCTAAAAAACCTCCATGGATGTCGTCTCCACAACTCAGATACGGTCATCCAAACATTGCAAATATATTCTTCAAGTGGGTTTTCCACTGTTTCTTGTGAAGCGGCCCCACAATGAGGCCTCCTTATTTAATGAATCTGTAAAGTCTAAGTTAATTTTTTTTTTTTTTTTTTTTTTGAGGTCCAGATCTTTCATGTGTGGGTACATTGTGTAGTCCCACCCAATACCCATCTATATTATGCATACTTTTAAGCCTTGCTGTAAACCTGACAAGGTCTTAGATTTGTATTTTATTTATTTTTTTATTTGTAATTGTTCAAACACTCTAATGTTATGAAATTAGAGGGGCCGCTTAAGAATCAACCTAAATCATAAGCAATATGTTGCCTCTAATTAAAATATTTTAGGTCTATACTTTTCAAAAAGTAAGCTATACTGAGTACTTCATCTAGACAATTGGAAAATCAAGAGAGTAATTAATTGTTATGGGTTTTTATTTTATTTTATTTCTATACCTTGTTGAACTGATCTTCATTTAAATGACTTGCATAAATATTTATCTTATTTCTTATTATACTTTTTTAACTAGATTTAATAGTTATGATTTTACATTAGCGTAATTTAATTTAGTGATTCTATTTCATTGCATCAATGTCTTTGACTCTCACTAGGCGTAATAAATAAGAAGGCAAAACAATAAATATTTGTTTGTTCTTTATAACTTTGCTTTTCTTTAAGATTTATTTTCTTTCTGACTATACTCATTATCCAAATTTTAATATATATTTATTTTTAGGCCTAGGCTTATCACAACCCTTTGTTGCGAGTTTTATGTTAAAAGGAAAATGAAATGTGGGAGAAAAGTCAAATTTGCAAGTTTTGAGAGGAGGAAAAGTTGCAAGCACAATTTTGCAACTTTTCCTCTGCTCTTAGAGGAGGAAAACTTGCAGCTATGCCACTTATGTGGCTGTAAGCGTTCAGTGGGCTTGATTATAAAACCCAGTCCAGGTCCGAACAGCAACAGGGTTCAGTGGGCAGACTTGGGCCTGTCCATTTCCCAGACAGGTCGACTCACATCTTAGCACTATGACCAGGACCCAAACCAAAACTCAACACCCTTCAATTAATCTGATAACTTGAGACTCAGGTTATTCAACTTGAACGTGTAATTCAAATTACATGCATTCAATCAAGTATAATGGGGACCCAAGGGCCCATGTGGAATGTTGCAGGCAACTCAATTTTTGCATAACCAAGGGTTGCCTGTGATTTCAAGTAGTAAGAGATTAGGATAACTGAGTTCCAAGGATCCACATGAAGCTGAAGTTTGTGAGAAATCAATGGGAGAATTCATCCCAGAGGTGTGTTCCACCTAACTTTTACAGCTCTTACTCATGCAACAAGTGTAGATAAAAGATACGAAGCTTCTTATGGTGATGATGATGATTGATCATGAGATGACGCTTTAGAATTCTCATAAAATTGACATGGTTAGATCCATGACTAATTAACGTGTCCTCCATAATGTATCGATGACCTCTCAGATAGATCATCATCAGTGGGCCCCACATTTGACTTAGAAGCATTTTAGTGATGATGATCCAATTCCTCATTTGTGTGACCACTGAAAAATATGACCCACCCGAAATAAACGGCTAAGATCCCCATCCACATTGTCCCATCACTTTCAACATGAGTCCCGGTTCACCAGAGGTAGAACCGGAAGATCAACCTAATTGCTCAAAATCATTCTCTCACCTTGTTCTATAATAAAAATAAAATAAAATCGTATTCCAATCTAATCTGTTCACGTGTAAGATTGATGATATATACAACACCTGATTCTTTTTTCTTTTTTTTCTATAAGAGAAAATCTTGAAAGGCTTAGATTTTAAAGGTGGAGTCTGAGCCCCACACCCACATGGGCCACACACATCTTTCCATAACATGGACTGATCAGACATTTCACATCTTTCTCTGGTGTATTGCTGTCAATTCACACCACCCACGCTCACCTCATGGCGCGAAGCAGAGTTCCTTCTTCCATTTCAAAACAACAAAGAGAGAGAGAGAGAGAGAGAGAGAGAGAGAGAGAGAGAGCGCTTGAGCTTCTGCTTCTGCTTCAATGTATTCTCTCAAATCTGCACTCCTCATGCAGCTCCTTCTCATTTCAATTCTTCTACTACTACCAGTAGGCCTTTCAACTCTCCATCGCTCTCTCAAAGAGAATAACAGCTCTACAGCTTCAAAGCCGCTCGCTCGTGCACTCTTCGTATTCGGCGATTCCACAGTCGACTGCGGCGCCAACTACCACCTCCTCACCATAGCCCGCCCCTATTTCTTGCCTTATGGAAGAGATTTCGATACGCATCTCCCCACCGGAAGATTCTGCAATGGAAGAATCATTGTTGACTATCTTGGTTCGTTTAAATCTCAGACTCTACTGGTTCTTCTTTTCTTCATCTTTCAGTGATTTCATGTTAGAAACTAGTAGAAGATGTTTTTGTGATGATGCATTTCTTGAAGTGAATTGTAGAGATCTCTTATTTACTTAATTTCACCGGATTTGATCTTCAATTTCTAATCAAAGTTCAATCCTTTCGAGAAGTGGGTTTCACCCGAGGGGAGTATTAAAAAGTATTTACGCTGTCTTTACTAACGCCTCGAGGTTTTGGTAGGAATGGTTTAGCTAAGGAGACTTAATATATCCGAGCTTGCAGACTCTTGATTTCATTCGTCGGTGATTTCATGTTAGAAACTTGTGGAAGATATTTTCGTGATGATGCATTTCTTGAAGTTAATTGTAGAGATCTTTGATTTGCTTGATTTTACTGGATCTGTTTTTCGATCTCTAATTAATGTTTTAATGAAATTTCAATCTTAGCTTGTAGCCTCTTGATTTTGTTCCTCTTTCAGTCATTTTGATGTTCGAAACTTGTAGAAGATATTTTTGTGATGGTGCAACTGCAGAGGTCTTTGATTCACTTAATTTAATTAACTAGACCTAATGTTGGACCTCTGGTTCTTTCAGAGAAACTCAAACCTGCGTTTTCAGCATCTTGATTTCTTTCTTCATCTTTCAGTGAGTTCAAATTAGAAACACGTAGAAGACGTTTTTGTGATTGTGCATTTCTTGAAGTGAACCTCTGATTCACTAAATTTAACCAGCTCTGACCTTCAATTTCTGTTCCTTTTACACATTTTTCAATCTGAACTTGTATCCATGCCGGGGAGTCGCCAATTTTCCAGATTCGAAACCACCTCAATCGGATGGTTTTAAGCATGTCATAGATGGCCTATAAAGACACTGTTAGAGCCAATTCCTTGTCTGGCAGAAATCTTGAAAGATAGAGCATGTTAGTGTTAGCAATCAACGATAAATAATGCAGATGTCTAGCTCTTCGCTTGTTAATCTGATAATCATACTATCTTTTCTTTTTACTATCAATGCTTTGATTTTGTTTAAGGTTAACTAGTTCTAACTAATTGATGCAGCACTGCAGCTGGGGCTTCCCTTTGTGCCTCCTTTTGTGGTTCCAGAAACTGGAGAGGGAGTGGAGAATATGATGAAAGGAGTGAATTATGCTTCTGGAGGTGCTGGAGTTCTCTACTTCAGTGGATCAGATCTGGTATGGATATTTTGAGACTAGTCAATGTATTATGATGTATTTGGATTGACACTTGGGGGTTACTAGGCGCTAAATCAAATAATTGAACTGTATGTTAAAACCAAAACTCATACTTACCAACAACGCGAGTTGATGGGATTTTTGAGTTTCAAAGGAAACAAGAAGCTAAAAAAAAATAACGTATTCTATTTGTGCATTCTTCTTCTTTCTGTTACATTTTCTCTCTGTTTCTTTTTCAATAATATCCATTCTACTGAAGTACTCAGACCACTCCCATTCTTGGCACATCCAAACATGCCCGTTATGTTAGCGAAACTTTTGAATTAAATTCGTGAGCAAGATTATTCATGTCCGTGATTGTTCTTCAGGGTCAGCGTGTTCCTCTGGCACAACAGATGGTGTATGCTAAAGAAACCTTTCAGAAGTTTGCAGTGAACATGGGAAATTTTGAAGCAGCTGACATGATCTCTCAGTCAGTTTTCTATTTCTCAGTAGGAAGCAACGATTTTATCCACTATTATGTGGCTAATGCATCAGGAGTAAGGTCTCATTACCTGCCGTGGGAATTCAATCAGCTGTTAGCACAAAATATAATTCATGAACTGAAGGTGTAGTTTAACTTCTAACTCCTTCCATTTTCGCAAGGGAAAACCATGAAGTAGAAAGCAACATAACTGCATCAAATATGCATCATATCTTCTGTTTTGTCTGTATTTAGTTAATAGAAATTACTGGCTTTTAACTAGTATCTGCTGTTCTAGAAAACCAAATTTGAATGTGCTTGGTGCTCCAAATTCCAATTAGTTTATCTGTGATTCTAAACATGGCCTGAAGTAGGGGGCATTCATAGTCGCGGAGGAACCGCAAGGCACGAGGAATTTTGAATGCATGATTGTTCTCATTTGATTTATGGACAGTATTTTCACCATCAATTTGTAGGAAATGATCTAAAAACTGGCGTTCTCCTGTAGCTGATCCACAATGGGATGACACAGTGAATCGTCTAGACCATCAAACATCAAATCATGTGTCCAATTTGAGTGTGGACCATCAGATAGGTTAACTAGTGCTTTATTATCTGGTTTGATTACCCCCTTGCTGATATGATGTGTTTAGTCAACCATTTGTCAAAAACAATGTCATTGATAGTCAACACAAAATACATGCAATGTTTAGAGGGCTAAAACTGTGGGAGGAAATGCTTTTGAAGCTGAGAAGGGCAAAATTACCCAAATTCAATGATGGAAGCATTTCAGACCAATAACAAAGGAGCTAAGCATCCCTGTCAATCAGCTGCATGAGTAATATATTTGAGTAATATATTTGATTCATTTGCATCTTTAACTTCCTGGCATTAAATTGCATACACTTGGGCCTGTTTGTTTAGTCAAAATTGAAATTCTAAGAAATTCCTGCTGTCAAAGGGGTTAAATTTGAAGGAGTAAAGGTAAAGAAGATCCATGAAGAAACATCAGATGGTCTCCTGTTTGGTAGGAAATGATTATCCAGCCATTACCCTAGTAAACCAAATCCTAGGTAGGGGATGGTTCATTCTATGTTTCCGCATTATGTCATCCACTTCTCACCTCTTCAATATTCCTCATTAGAACCCACTTTAATATGAATTCCTCATATTCAATACAAAGTAGGCCAAAGGGCCCCTAAAATCACAAGTGCAAATCGATTGCATTGTTGGAATTATACAGAAATTTCCAGAGTACTGTTTCAGTTGAAACCATGCTCTGAATAATATATGAACTTTCTTTGCTGATCATTTTCTTGGAACCTTGCATCAATGACTGCTGCTGCCTAAGATTCTACTATCACAATTCATAGGCTTACATGAAAAAAAATGGATTATGCAGAACTTGTACTATTATAATGTCCGAAAAGTGGTGGTCATGGGACTTGCACCTTTGGGCTGCACTCCATTTTACGTGTTGACGAGAAAGAATGGAGAGTGTATAGAGCAGATAAACAACATGATTGTTGAGTTCAACCTCCTCATGCGATATATGGTCAACGAACTCAGTCAAGAGCTAGCAGATGCCAAGATAACATTCTGCGATGCATATGAAGGTTCCGTTGATATAATCAATAACCTCAAAAAATATGGTCAGACAGGCGTGCGTTTTCTGACAGTTCCATAATCTTCCTTAAACTATAACTACCGCTCCTGAAACTAATTACTACACTGATGACTGACCTGCAGGTTTTGATTCAACTGAAGCTTGCTGTGAGGATGATAAACATGGTGGTCTTCCCCTGTGCCTAAATGAATCATTGGTTTGCAGAAATGCCTCCAAACATATTTGGTGGGATGAGTTTCATCCTACTGATAAAGTGAATGAGATCCTTGCAGACAATGTATGGTCTGGCCAGCACGCTAAAATGTGCTATCCCATGTACTTGAAGGACATGGTGAAGTAGAATGGTGCAATGAGCTTAATGAAGATCAGAAACAAGTGCCCAGGTGAGTGGTGGTTGACAAATTTTATATCTGCAGAGGCAATTCTAGCTTGTATCAGCCTCATGGCAAGAGTGTAGTCGACAATACAAAATAAGAGTTTCCGCTAACAATGCCCAGATTTTGGTCCCATTGTTATAAATCATTTTTTGATGATACAATTTATGATAGCTATAATAACCAATATAATCTAGATTTGTATTCAGGAAAGATTAAGAGCTTAAAAACAAGCGGTTTTCCAGTTGGTTGTGAACTCTGTTTCTCATTTTACTGCCCAGTAATGAATCCTTGGGTCGTCTCCCCACGGTGCGGGTTCCGACCTCCGATGTGCAGGTTTCTCTCCCTGCTGAGGAGTGTTCTCTCCCCAATTTGGGGTCTCTCATGCGGGTCAGCCCCTTTTGCTTGGTGCCAAAAAGAAAATTAAAAATAAAACTTACAGAGAGAGCTTTCAGTTAAAAATAAAACTGTAACAATATTGTAAGGGAATGTTTGTATCATTGGACGGACCCATGTTTGATGTTTCTAAAAGCATATGGGACTTGTGCCTCGAGGCTCACTTTTAGGGTGAGGCATCACAAAAAAACATGCCCATGCTTCCTTGTATTTGGAGCATAGACCTCTCAGTATTAGATACAATTGAGACATACATTCTAGATGAAGTGTAAAAAAAAAAAAAGACAGAACAAGAAGAAAGAAACGTTAATAAATGGACTTTTGCTGGCAATATGTGAAGAGGACTAGAGGGGGGAGGGAGCAGTGGGTTTTGAAGGAAGTCCATTGGTTTTGGAGAAATAAAACAGGGGAAGAAAAGACAAAAAAAAAAAAAAAAAAACTCTATTTCGTTGCTTTCATGAAGGATTATTTTGTTATGATGATTTATTTTTTTTTAAGTTGTCCGTGGTGGGGAGAAAGCACTAGAGAGGATTTAATTGAAATAAATGTGGAAAACTTCTACGCTGCTTTGTACTTTTTCTGAAAATCAGCCAAAAAGCATATACAATTTTGAAAATTTCCCTTTGTATAAAAACCATTAAGAAGCAGAAAACTGCTTCTCAGAGCACAGAGAGCTTAAATGTCACTGCTGCAGGAAGTGCTCATCTCTTACTCCATAAGCATGCACCCCATCAAATGAAGGAAACGAACAGCACTTACAATGCGTTTGTCAGTTTTTATAACTGAATACAAATTAAACACATGTCAGGTCTAAAGAGAAAATTTGCAGGGGAGGTGGAGAAAACTTGTCATCAAAAGGATGCAAGTTCTTTTATATCTCACTTGTTTGGGATAAAATTAAGGCACTAAGGTGGAATACCTACTAAATCAGACTTACAACTAGGATTAACGCCTTGGGCTGAATTCAAGCTTGGTTAGCTTTTCATCATTTTGTGACCAAGTTTTTCCAATTTCAACAATTGGTCAAAAATCAAGACTGTTGGTCAAATTAGTTGATAGATATTCTTCCATTGATAGAGGTGGTCATTACTAAAATTAAAATTAATAACCATGTCATTGCCTCATTGATCATAATTGTAAAAAAAAAAAAATGGAGGTGGTCATCTTAATAAGTCCTTCTATTGTATTGAAGGACACCCTTGGTAAAAAAGGTAACTATAGGGATAGATGAAATGAGAAAATTTGGCTGCTGATCAAATTTGATTTGCTTTTGATTGGACCACTACCAACTTCCAATTAGGCTTACTATGGATGCTCATTTCCCTGTTTTATGTGTACTCTAGTCTACACATTTAACGGGCCTGTTCCTGTTTCACAATTTATTACACACATGGCAAAGATAATGTGGGAGGGAGCATACTAGTTTTATAACTCTTTTTGACCCACTAACTTTGACTCGTAGAATCAAAAATGAGTCAACAAGTAGTAGGCAAGTCAAACGAGTTTGAGCTAGTACAACAAATTACATGATACGACTCTCTCATGTTATTTGATTTGGTGGCCCTCAGAAGTCAACTTGAGTTTTGAGTCTCTAAACAATGGAGAACATTGAGCTGATAAGGCAGATAAGAAAGCCATGAAAAGCCAATCACTAATAATAATTTAATTCAAAAAATTTATGAAACAGAGTGTGCCCCTGTACTCCTCCTTCAAGCCAGAACCATCTTAGCCCTTGATTTAACAGCTTTGAGGTTATAACATTTTTACCGTAGATTTCATGAGATTTAATCCAATCGTGAGTGAAGGTTCAATGAATATGAAATTAAACTTGATCATGGGATGAAAAGAGTATCAAAGGGCTGCATTGATGAAAGGTGGGCCCAAGTGGGCCTCACAATGCTGAATTGCACATGCATAGAGCATTTCCTTTGTTATCATCCTTTTGGTGTGACATTTTAGATATGTGGCATTTATCAATCATACAACTTATCTTTAAATTGTTCTTTTTTTTTAATGACACTTGTTAGCATTCTTTTTAAGTGAAAGTTTAGATAGGTGACATTTGTCAATCATCTATGATTCTTATACTTTATAAATAGGGTATATTCTTCCATTTCAATCGAACACTCTTGTTCATTTTTCAAGTATTGGTCTTCCATTTTCACTCGCATTGTATTTCATTTTCTATGAAAGCTTTTATCATTGTATTACCGCGGCAAATTGAGTTAACTCAAGCTAGCGTGTTTGAATCCATGACAGAACCTGCATATTTAATGATTTTCATTTCAATTCAAAGGTTTTACTTTTACTTGTTCTTTTTTGTATACGCACTATATTATGTACATGTACTAACAAAATAACATACCATATAATAGAAAGATTTTTTTATATTTTTAATCATTTTAGTTAAAGCCCTTTAACCTATGTCTAAGTCAAAGTGTACTAAAGTGGCTACTAAGATAAGAGCAAGAAAAATGTCCCTTAACAAACTACTAATCATACAATCTAGAAGAAAGTAGGTTTTAATTGTGTATTTGTATATAAGAGAGTAGGTTTAAGTAAATATCATTTCTTTAAACATGAAAGTTGTAACTGTGTTTTGCGATTCTCTCATAAATCAATGACAGCAATATTAAACAACCCCATTCTCAAAGGTCTCATGTGAAATAAATTAAGGCATAAACATAGTCTTTATCAAGAAGTGACGGTCCAACCAGATCAAATCGATTGTTAGATCAGATGCACATGCACCTCTCCACCAGTGTCCAATGACAAAAGGATAAAGAAATAGAAACTTGAAACTTATTTCTCTGCATACATTTTGATATCGAACTTCAAAACAAATCGAACCTGTCAACTAACTTCTAGATTGCTTGATCTTTCTGCTTCTGTGACTCACATTCTCGAATCTTAGCCATCTTTCCTTGCCCATCTCACCAAAGCACACTTACATACACCCAAATGGACACGAGCGATTCAAATTCATACAGATAACTGCTGAACACCCACTCATCCTCTTAGTCCAAAAATCTGATCAACCACACCAAATTGTCTGAATTCTCTCTTTTTCTGGTTACTCTTTTCATGTCTTAACAAATCAGCAACCATGAACGATGAATTTTGCTTCGATCATCTCTCCATAATGTCATGGTTTTTGTGATTCAATCATCAAAAATAACCTATGCAGATCAAAGAGATGCTTTGATCCAAATAAGAGCAACTCCTATTTCTACTTTGGATTTGAATGATATTTGAACGGGTCAGCCTTGTTGAAACAATCACAGCAATTGGGTTGGGATAGGAAGTTTGAATTCACATGTAGGTCATATCATCCTTGAAGATTCAGCTAACAGGTTCGTACCACCCATGTTTCTACAAAACATAACTTTCTTGGGAAAGTTCGATTGACAAACAAATCTCTCTTAGGGCCTCTTCCTGATTAAGCTTCCTTACTACAATGAGCTTCAATTCATCTCCCTCTCAAACAATCGATTTACGAGCTCAATTCCCTAACCACTTGCCAAATCTATCCCAACTAGAGCTACAAGAAGATCTTCCCAGAGGGACCATACAACCATTCAATCAGCATAAACTAAGCTGTTTTCCACATCTCAAAGAATCGTCTCCAAGGGAAATTTCCTGAGACACGAGTACTTCAACGGTTCCTGGAAAGCTCATATAATCATATCTTGGAATTGTGTGGAAATCCCTGAGAAAACTGTCAGGTGGCTTCTGTAAGTGAACCACCTTCACCTGCCCTGGCCCCTTTCCATCCCAAAGCAGACAAGGACAAAAGGCTGAAAATTTGGAGCACTGCACTGACTGCAGTACCTACAGTATTGTTTCCCTTCACCATGGTGCTGGTGTTCTTGTGTTATTATAGGAAAATTAAAGGACAAGGAGCAAGAAAAGACGAGCACTCAGGTACAAATATAATCTTGTAAATCAAAGTATGCAATTCACAACTTGGCCGTATCTGGAATTGGACCAATCCAATTCACAAAGTGGATAAAATCAAGCTCGAAATACCATTCAACTTAATCAAAGTAGTTCCAATAGAATACTATCTACAATGAACACATTTGCAGATTCCAAGAGAATGCTATGAAGAGGCAGATTCATTAGTAAAAACTGAAGTTTCTAAATGCGATCAAGTAATTGGAAACTCGTTAATGTCACAATTTTGCTTTTGTTACGCTTTTGAGGAAATCTTTTGCCTACCTTTTGTTTTCTGTACAATCTTAAAACTTTCAATAAGATCATCTTTACCTCTCAAAAGTAATTTAAAAAAGGTTGAAATAAATCAACTTCTTAAAACTTTCATTCATCCATGTTCCAGCGGTTCAAGGGAATGCCGTGATTTGGGTAACAATGAAAGAACCTAAGGACCGCAGACAGCATGCTTTCATTAACAAAAACACTTGGATCCCAGTTTTTTGGTGACAGAAACTTCTATGAAGTGGACTGAAAAAACAGTGCAGAGATCAAAGATGTACCATGGAGTTGCAGTTCTTTGATAAGGCTAGGCTGATTTTCAACTTGGATGACATGTTGAGGGCAATTCTCAAGTTAGAAAGTATATACAAAACAATGCTAGAGTCAGGCTTGGTTGTTGCAGTGAACAAGCTATAGGAGATGGATGGTTTGAGCAAAAAGGAGCTTATTAACAAAATGCAGTTACTTGGAAATATGAGGCATGACACGTTTGGGGAGATTCTCTCTTCCCAGTCTATGAGTATGTCCAAAGAGGGAGCCTGTCTGAACTTCTACATGTTACCCTTTTTAATCCCATATTTCCCAATTCCTTCGAATCCAACAAAGTTATAACACAAAGCAACATCGTTACTATCAATAATCACAACAAACAAAGCTGATTTTCTTCTTAGACTTGTTGGGTTTTCTAGCAAACTGATGCTGAGTTTTTCCATGTTTGAATTTTATTGCTATCTGATCAAAGATCAGCACTCCTTTGCAATACCCCGCATTTTCCATGTTTGAAATGAAATGACGGAAGAGTCCTTCGACGCCAAAAACACAGTAAAAGAAGGTTAGTTAGTAACCCTAATCTACTTTTAACAATTTCCTCGTTGGTTGTCAGATTACAGAAAAGCTAGAATGGCTACTTAACGGTCAACCGCTAGATTTGAGATATTAATATAATACAGTGAATATTTTAGGAGAGGGAAGGTAATAACAAGGAAAAGATCACTCCATCACATAGATGAGCCAAATTCATGGAATACAAAGCCTAAAACAGTAACATTAGAACTTCAATTTCTTCTTTGTAGTTATTGTGGGAGTTGAACATATATTATAGTAAAATGGTGCAGATTATGCTCATCTAAAACCTTAAAATCCCATGCCCATCACAAAGCTCTCATATCCCCATATCATGAATTCTAATCACATACATCCTGTGATAAAAACCAAATGAAAAGCTACATTTCACTGCAATTTCAGTACTACTTCACCATGAAAAGTGACATAAATAGTCAAAGAAACATGCAAAAGCTTGAGCTCGCCAATTAAGCCGTTACCTGTTCAGCTGGATCCCCTTCTCCAGGTTTTGCTCCTTCTTCCCACCAAGCCATCAGTGTTGCTTGATCCATCAACCACATCGGCACTAGTAGCAACAGCCTCAGCCTCAACAGATGGATTTTCTCCATCCTCTTCTTTGGCAGTAGAGGCCACATCCCCATTCACCATCACAGCCTCAACAGCTACATCAGTGGCACCAATGGCCTCTGCCTGCTTGGCTAGAGCTGCAGCTTCCGCCTCCTTAGCTAGAGCTGCAGCTTCTGCTTCCTTCGCTAAAGCTGCAGCCTTCTCCTCCTTCTCTCTCTCCTTCTCTTCAAACAGCCTAGTCAATTCCTCCTCTCTCCCTTCTTTCCTCAATGCATCTGCCACATACTCCCTCATCTCTGAAGTAAATACTGCCCCATCATCAATATTCAACATATCGCCAACCATCTTAAGCACATCATCAAGCTTCCCTCCCTCACACAACCCCCTCAACATAACATCATAGCTCACAGCATCTGGCTTCAGCTCCTTCTCTACCATCTGGTCGAAAAAACCCCTTTGCCTCATCAAGCTTCCCAGCCTTCACCAATCCACCAATCACCTTATTATATACAACCACATTCGGCCTGAGACCCGCTTCCACCATCTTTGTAAAATAAGCAGCAGCATCATCTACCCTGTTCTCTTCAAAACAAGCATCCAGAAGCAGAACATATGTAAACTCGTCCGCACTGACCGCCTTCTCACCCATTTCATGGTAAATCTCCTCCGCTGCAGCGACCATTCCATTCTTGCACAGCTGATCAATCAAGTTGTTACAAGACAGAGTATCTGGGAAACACTTCTTCTCACTCATCTTGCGGAACACCTCAACCGCCTCATCAAACCTCTTATCGCCGCACAACATGTCCACCATAACATTAAAGCTCCCCAAATTCACCGAGAGCCGCCTTGGCGGGTTGTGTTCCTGCATCATCCTATCAAACAGCTCCATTGCAATATCAAACTTCCCATTCTTGCTCAAAGCATCCAACACAGAATTGTAACCTACTGCCCCAATTCGGATCCCACCTGAAATATCACTACCACTGCTGCCAATGCCTGAGATGAGCTCATTGTAGCAATCCAATGCCTCCTTCTCCATACCTTTTTTGAAGAACCCATTAATGAGGGGGCCGTAAACAACCCCATCAAGCACCGAACCCCCGGATTTCTCCTTGAGGTCGGAGTAGAGTTCAAGGGCCTTGTCCGGTTGGTCGGACTTGACGGCGCCCGACATGAGGTGGAAGTAGACAATTGGGTCGGGGGCAAGGCCACGGGCAATCATATCCTCGTTCAGGGAGAGTGCCCGGTCGAGGCGGCCATTGTCGACCAGGCCGCGGGCGAGACTTCGGTAGGTGGTGGGGGAGGGGTTGAAGGGGGCGGAGTTGAGGAGCTGCTTGTAGTGGTCGAGGGCGAGGTCGGTTTTCCGGCAATCGCAGTAGGCCTGGATGAGGAGGTTGTAGGTGATGACATTGGGGGAGACGGAGGCTTGGGTGATGAAGCGGTGGAGGGAGAGGAGGTCGGAGTAGCGGGACTGGCGGAGGAGGGCGGCGAGGACGGCGTTGCAGGTGAATACGGTGGGGCGGCAGTTAGAGTAGATGGAGTGGCGGACGAGGAGGGAGGCCTCGTCGAGGTCATTCTCGCGGATGAGGGTGAGGATGTTGTTGTGGAGGGTGAGGCGGTTGCCGGCTAGGGCGGCGACGGTGTCGGGGAGCTTGGGGGCGTTAGGGTTTTGGGGAGGGGAGATGGGCTGCTGGGGGCGAGGAGAGGAGGGACGGAGGGAGTTGAGGGGTGGCTCGATGCGCATGCGACGCTTCCGGCGGCGGCGCTCCGCCGCGGCTTCTTCGGGTGTGGCGAAGGAGAGGAGGCGGAGAGAGAGGAAGGGAGGGCGAGGGGCGTGGTGGTAGGGTTTTAGATGGGTTTTCAGATGGAAGAAGAAGGGTTTGGAAAGAGCCATTTTTCGGGAGAAAGATAAGAGATTTTTAGGGTTTCAGGATTTCAAAATGAAAACCTAGCAAGGTGAGAGAGATGGGTTTAGGGTTTTAGGATTTCGAATGGAGCCAGAGAGAGGATAAGGACCCTAGATTAATATCAGCTGGGAATCCGATTGGATGAAAACGGGTTTGGGTCGGGTCCAAGGGCAAAATCTAATTTCTAGCTTCTTAGTTTCGAAGGCTACTCATAGGTAGGTTTGCAGATTGTTATTTGATTTTCCTATTATCTCTAAGTTTTGATCCCAAAAAAATCAAAAATGAAAAAAGTGGGGCCTGGAACTTATTTTAGATTCTGATTTATAAATGAGTCCGAGTCCGGAACCTAATTTAGGTTTCAATTGAAAAACAGGTCCTGTTCTGAGTCCATATAGGTTCCGACCTGTGGACTCGGAACTTTAGTATATGAGTCTTTGATATTGCAAATTGTACATCAAAATATTTTTTTTGGCATTTTTATATATAATGCGGGAGGTAGTAGACTCGATGCACTGTTATAAGTTGAATTATATACTTATTTTAAGAAAAAATGAAAAAAAATTAATGAGAAAGTTAGAACCAGTGTTAAACTAAATCTAGTTCTCTATATGGATTCGACTCCGGAACCGGAGCCAGGTATTTCTAGTAGAATCGGGTCTTAAACTAACAAAAAATAAGTTCTGAGTCAAAATCGGATCCGGAACTGAAATCGTTATTTAGAAACGGGTTCGGGTCTAATATGATTTCAACCCGAAATTGTTCCGTTTGCAACCCTACTCATAAGATTGATGGTTAAATTACAAGCAACTTTCTATTTACATAAAGCCCTCCTTTCAAGCATTTTTGCACGTTTGGCAATCGTCTACAAGTCAGAATCCTCCTCGCCTATTTTCCACGATATAGAAGAAAACCCATGTTTGGTTGGGTTTTGGACCATATAGAGAAGACATCTTCTTTGCAACAAAGCGTGGTTTTCACGGGTTCAACCTCCCCCATCATATACATCGAGGGCACGTTTGGCAAATTGACAAGAATCCCCTAATTAGAGATTTTCTTTGATATGTTGGAATCAAGCCATCCTCATTCCTCAAGGAGGATTTCCTAAAATAGTTCCAAGTTTGGTAGAAGAGAGGAATTATGGAGTCTATGCATTGTGTGTTCCAACAATCATAGTTTTTTATTCAATTTCTCATAATCAATGAAATATCAAGGGCTGGTCTTTCACCTCATAACCAGTTGTACTGGCTCTTCAAATATTCTGAACGGTTCAGATCGTGCAAAGGGGGCCACATAAATTAAAAAAATTAATATTTTAGAGTATGGACATTTTTGCAAATATCTTGAAATAGATGATAGATCTACGGTTGAAAGTTGGGGTTCTAGTTGTACTCGGTCTCCTCTAAATTATTCACGGTTCAGATGATGATTTCAAGGCCCATAAAAAAAAAATCAGAAAAATGAAAAAAACGTACAGCAGAACAATCCCCTTCTTTTTTTTTTTTTATTTACTGTGGGGGCATATCAACGATCAAAATGGTTTTACAAATATCTCAAGTCATAGATGGAATCAATGGCTGATTTTTAGTATGGAAGCCATTTTGGACCTTGTTAACACTATTACCAGTACAGATCTTGATTGTGTGGCCCATATAAACAAAAAAAAATTGCAAAAATCGATCTCTCCTGTATTAACATCCGGAACACTGTAGCTCTGCAATTCCGCGCGGCGCGTGGATTCAGCTGATCTGATGGGAGGGGGTCTGACATCCAGAATATTTGCAAATGGAGATTCCTTGCATTCTTCAAGGGCTTTTTCACGCGGATCCAAATGTGTATTTTCCACGCAATCGTAGAAAACCGAGAAAAATATGTGGTGAGGATGTTTTACCAAACGCCAGTTGATAAATAAAGAAGAATCCATTATCCATCGGTTTCATTCATTCTGCTGGAACAATGCTCTGTCCATTATCTATAAAAACGAATCATGGAAAGTCTACTTAAAAGAGGCAACTTTCTGAAATTGGATTTTAAGTGTAGTTAAGTAAGGATTTTTAAGTGTAATTAAGTAAACAAGGCAAGGGCAAATTGAAAACTGCCTGCCTCACTCCACTTTCAAAGCCCGCCTTTTTCCCTCGTAGTCGTAGCGTTTCGTTTCTCTCATCTTCTCTTCCCCTTTCATTCCTCCCCATATTAAAAAAACCCTAGCACGATTTTACAATCGCATCCAATTGGAGCTTTCTCCGTCTTCTCCAATCGTTCCTGCATTCATCATCTGCTCACATTTCAGCTCCCTTTCCCTATTCAGAAACCCTAACTTTGCCAAGGTGAGATCTAGGTTCGTTTTTATCTTGCTCTTATATGTCTATCCACCAGCTGAGCTACTACCTTGTCCTTTTTATACAAGTAAAACAACTGAATATTGTATTGAACCAACTTTTAATCACATCAAACTAGGGTCATCTATTCTTGAACTCTTGCAGTGTTTCGGGAATATGTGTATGCAACAAGTGCAAAAAACTCTAGTGATGTTTCAGGAACATGTGGATATGTACTCAAGTGCAAATGGTCATTGAGATTTCCTTCACTTTGTGGATGTAACTTATTAGCATGTTATTGTTAGCATTCCTCTTTTTTGATGTTAGGTTTGTCGATCTGAAGATATTTTGAAACTTATGTGAACTTTCCGTCTGTCTCTGTAGCATCACAAGGCATGGAACATAATAGTTGTGAGGAAAGCAGGCAGAACACGGTGGATGTTAAGTGTGAGATGGTTCTTTTTGATGTAGAAAAGTCTAGTAGTAGCTTAGAAGCTACAGTCAGTGAAAACGCAAAGATTGATGAAGAATGGGGCACAGGAAATAGCTTTGCATCTCCGACACCAGAGAAGACACCCCAGCCTCCTAGGAGCAAGAACAGAGGAAATGCCTTACCAGTAGGGTCCGTAAAACAAATTGGCGAGAATTTTCAGGAAGACAATGCCGGGATTCCTTCCGCAGATGAGGACACGACGAAGGATAACAGCAAATTTGCTTTAGCTTCTGAAATTCCTGATTCAAGCCTCTATGCTGTCATCAAATTTCAAAAGCATGAAAGAAACACACTTCCAGACAAGTGAGTAACTTCAAAAAGACAATATGCTTTCCCTCTTTGCAATTTTCATCTGTATCTTTCGACTAACGAGCACCTTTCCGGGTATCAGGTACAAGATAATTGCTGACTTATTTGATCGAGTGGTGACCTCTGTAAAGCTACTAAGTCTGCGCGGGAAATTGTGTAGTTTTCTGAACGTTTCCATTCAGGTGGAAATATTAACCAAAAGGTACTCACATAGCCTGTAAGTGCATTTTTTTCCTCATTTCTTTTTGTTTGCTTGTTTGTGTGGTGCTGAGATATTGGTTTTTTGTTTAGGAAGTTCCTATACAGCCATCTTGCACAGATAAAGTACCTATTTCCCGAAGCCATTCAGATTGATAAGATTCTCATACATGATGTGAGCACCTTATGCATGAAGCCAGATATGAAGATTACCCTTCTGGCGGGCGAATTTGAGGGTCATCCAGACCAATCTGGATCATTGACTTTGCGTAAACTTTTTCATGAGCGACTCATGAAGTTCTTCAATGCACATCCAGAGGTACATATCAATTTGTATACTTCATTTATAATCAAATTGTTGCACTGTCTAACAGCGTAATCTCTAAGTTTGTATTTCAAAGTTGTTTGTAATTAGTGTTTTGGAGGATCAGCGGTTACTGAAATTAGTTGTCACCAAACTCTTACCTTTGGTGTCATACCATCGAGCTTTGATATGTCGGTATACACCATCTTATCAACCGGTTAATGGCAGTAGATATTGTAGTGCATTGCAAGATTAGAAGTGTAGAGATTGTTAGATGACATGCCTCAGGGAAAAACATAATGGAAAGACATAGCAAATTCTTTTCTGTTACCAGGTATTTCAGCCCATAGTTAGTCATTTGGCTCAACAGCAAAGCATAATGCATATACATTCAGGTATAGTTCAGTTATTCAAAAAATATGATAAAAAGGTTATTTTAAAAGAAATCGGATACAGTTACGTTCGGGCATAAAAAAGGTCTTGCCTGAAAAGTTCAGGGCAAAAATTCTGCATATATAATATAATAGGTTTGTGCTGGTTATCTGTTTTAAAACAGCTAATTTCAGATGTACATCAATAACATTTCAGGTGCATACTGAAAAAAAAAAAAAAAATAAAATAAAATTAGTTACATGTGGTGGATATGTTTTCTGCTTCAGTTTATCAGCATAAAAAGAACTCAAGAACGATAAAATATATATATATATATATATATATATAAAACAGAAGGGAGATGTTGCCAATGGGAAGAAGAAACCAGAAGGTGGAACAAATCATTATACAATATACACTTACATTATAACCTTAAGACAATGGGATTTGAAAGAAATCACAAGATGTGAATGTTGATATTTTTTGTCAGTGTGTTGATTAAAAAAAGTACATCCATCTTTCAGTGTACACATTTTTATAAGAAAAATTGATATGCTGGTCCTGGGCTACATCAATACTATGAGGCAACATTCAATGAGATGTTTCTCTAACAAAATAGTCTAATGGAATTCAAATGAAAGCAAGAAAAATAATAATTATACCGCTTCTCAATACTAGTGAGACAGGAAGATTTGACCGGTTCTTTTAGCTGCAGCTAACGAATTTATCTCTCGCAGGTCTGGTATGACTAGGCTTCATTGGATGAGTAGTGATGTTGATGGACCTTTGGTTACCCGTGATGTAGGCCCTAGGGTTAGGGCTTGCGTGGGAAGTGCTTAAAGTACAATGGGTGACAAAGCATGTGTCCGAAGACACAATAAGTCTCCGCAGAGACGATAACGAAGACGCAACTCAATGGGAAAACCCAATTTCATCAATCAACTCTCTCTGAATAAGTCTTCACTACAATGCCATATAAATAAGAAAGCAAACTTAATGCCTAAGAAAACCTAATCTAATAATGGAAACTTCCCTAATAACAATCATTAAATAAAATAAAAAACTAATAACTATAATTAAAATCCAAAATCTATGTGGGCTCTACACATGTGGCCATGAGGTCTTTATTGCATCAACACGGTTACCCAAAAGGCTCAACCTGAAAAAATTGGCTATGGACCCTTTTTTTTTCCCTTCTCTCGGATCTGATTGATACTAGGGGTTGGGTCTGGGTTCAATCAGGTTCATAGTTGGATCCCTGTGTACCGAGTGAAATGTATAAAAATATTATGATGTTGCGTAAATATATTACTTTTTTTTCAAGTTAATATTATTATATTAACGTTCGAAGGGCTCTCTATCTCAGTCAGTAGCTGCTGTTTGTGGTTTGAGCTCTGGTACCAGTCTTAGTGTATTAATGCCAACATTTAAATCTAATAGTTTAATCCATTTTATATCTTGTCTCAGGTCTGTGTCCAGTTTTGTCAAGGCCAAGTATAAAAACCAAATAAGGTTTTTGGTCTGGGTACAGGCCCACCATGGTGTTGGGAAGTCCCACATCGCACATCGCCTAAGTAATAGGCTTGTTATGTCTTAATATTATTTGTATGGGCCTTCCACCTATGAGCTTAAGCTTTTGGGTTGGTATATGGTTTATTACATGGTATCAGAGCGGGTTTTGATCCTGTCGTTCTTGTATAGCCCACGTGACAGGCCCGTCCATGAAATCTGTTGGGCCTGCACGTGAGGGGGAGTGTTGGGAAGTCCCACATCCCACATCGCCTAAGTAATAGGCTTGTTATGTCTTAATATTACCTGTATGGGCCTTCCACCTATGAGCTTAAGCTTTTAGGTTGGTATATGGTTTCTTACACATGGACCTACCAAGCCCCAATTTGTTTCGTCCCTATAGCTGGCTAAACTGCTCTGGTTCAGTTGCTTGTTTATGCTGAATTGGGCCTTCGTCTTCTATAATATACTGGGATAGGCTGGGCTGCACGAGAAAGCCTTTTATTGATGAATTAGGGTATCATGATCATCATTATAACAATCAATTGATTCTTAGGTCTTCAGCCATTCAACACAAAAGGACAGTTAGAAGCCAGGTATCTATGATGGCTAAATACTTAAAATTAGGCAATGTATCCATATTATGTTGTATATTTTATTCTTGTGTAAAATCAGTGTCTCTGTTGTATCTCCATGCTGTAGCTGGGCATCATTAGGGTATCATTTATCATGCCTTTCCTTTTGGTAAGGGAAGTGCAACAGTCAAACTGTATTCCTTCCACTTATTAAAATGCTATTTTAGAGAGGTTACATACCGAATAAGTTTACTTGTTTTAATATTATGCTATTGCCTATTTCTCTGAAATATTTTTACAATTTAAGTGGTTCAGCTATGGGCTCTATTGAATGACTGGCTCTAATTGTCGACGCGTAAACTCTTGGGTTTTTCATTCTATAATTCTTTGGTGCTGTTGTTGATATTATTAGACTAGTCAAAGCATCCTTCACTTCACGGGAACCCATAGCATAGTTTGAAGGTACCAATGCTTGCAACCACATGGGTATAGGTTCGAGACATGTTAACAATAAAAGAAATCCTTAAATTCCCATCACAGCTGAGGATACTTGTAGTAGTTAATTGAGACACAGTTTTAAAATTCCTTTAGAGTTGCACCTCATAAAATATGGTTTTGAGTAAGTGTTGCGACACTGTCCAGAATCTTGCTCCTGCTCTTATTTTACTTGCATTTAAATTTATTGGCACTTAAGAACTGCCTCGTTGCTGTTCCTGCTGCTCATTCATCCAGTCAATGGATGCATTGCCTGGTGTGAAATTTGTAAAGATATTAAATCATCATTTTAAGCATGCTTTTCAAAACTGCCTAAGAAGACTTGCATGCTTCTTTTAGTGCAAATAGAAGATGAGTCTAACACTCAGGCTGCAGAATTGTTTTCTTGTCTATGCAATTGAGCTGCTCCACCAAGAAGAGATTACTTGGGTACCAAAAAAAGAAAAAAATTTAGCGTACCAAAAGAAAAGGAGAGAGAGACTACCTGTTCTAAATGATTTTGATCAATAGTTGTTAATTCAGCTTTTACATCTTTTTTGCATTGTTAAAAAAGAAAAAAAAAATTATGAGGGCTATTGTTTTCACTTGCAACAAGAGAAAACCCTAATTTTTATCCTTTATGAAACTGGACTGTTCATTTATATCGACTGCATGCTGAATTTTATACTGTTAATTTCTCCTATTTATTTATGTGTCATTATATTTATATTTATCATTATTGTTATTATTATTTGAATTGGTCATGGAAGGATTTCACTAAAATAAATGTGGGAAAGAAGAAACAAACTCTTTTTCTCATATGGTTTTCTTAATCATGACTTATTTTGCCTTGATGAACAGGGTGATGACATCCCAGAGGCATTGCTACCAGAGCCATTCAACCAGAGAAATGATGCTATACTGCTGGAATCATTGCCTCTAGGATCATCTTCAGAACTACCTCAACCATCCTTAGCTGAGTCCGGGTCTCTAATTAACTCTTCCCATCTATGTCCCTCTTTTTGTAAGCAGTTCTCTCAGAAAATTGTCCCAGAGACAGAAACGACGCCTTTATTAGGGTCCCCAGTTCCACTGTTATCTGTCACCACTGCTACTGGATGCCACCGTGACAGCAGAAGCCCTATAAAGAATGAAAATATTTCTACTTCTGCCAACATTATGTACCTTGCCAGACCGAAGATCACTCCAGATAAATGCAGGAATCCTAGTTTTTCTGAAAGCACTCCTTCCAAACCTGTCCCTTTCTCCACTCCCATTAAGTCGACAAAAACACCAGCGCAACCTACACCAAAAAGATCGATGCCTAGCCCTGATGGCGATGATATAGTGGAGACTGGGATATCTACTCATTTTGCTCCAAAGAGGTCCTTGATATTTTCAGACAATGAAGCAAACCTGGCTGTCTCTGGGTTTGACATGGATAGAGATTTATATGATACTAGCATTCAAGTTGCAATGCCTGGAGGAAGCTATGTAGCGAAAGAAATTATGAAATCTTCATCTACAGTTGAATCGGTATGTTCTTTAAATCCAATTACGTTCCACGACATATTACTTGGATACAGGGAATAGATCTGGTCCTAGGTACCATACTTGCTTGATTCCTAAATCTTAGGTTGAGCGGGCATCACTAATGATTAATTTTTTTATAGTTTGTTCCTATTAAGACATTTCTATATTTCTATTAATTTTTGGACTTGTTATCTTATATAGGTGGGTGGCACTAAGCCATATTTGAGACAGATCCAACGCCCATGCCTAGATATTGTCATATCTGTCTATCTGATGTGGGTACAGAGTGGACATTAGTGTATCATGGCTTGTAATGACTGGGCAAAATCAATCTCAGTGGGTTGATTCTAGCAGAGCCTTTCATTTTTTTATCATGATACACTGACATTTTTAGTTCAGAGACAATATTTAAGACACTATTTTTTATTTTTTATATTTTTGTTATAAAATTCCAGTAGATATGACTTCACTGTTTCAGTTATAATATTTTTCATTATGGGAACTCTTTGACTGATGATACAAAATATATTTTAAAACTTGATTGACTTTGATTTCAAAGGAGGGTCCATCGTTACATGCTTCTGCTTAGGTTATTAGTATTTTTCATTACACAAAGCCTTTGACTGATGATTCAAAAAATTATCCATGAAAGCTTGAATGACTTTGATTTCAGGGAAGGATTGGGTGTGAGATGCATCTGCTCAAGTTATTAAGCACTATGTATTAAGCTTGTGGGGCCCACTTGGCCTACCTTTCATCAATGCAGCCCCTTTGATACTCTTTTCATCCCATGAACTTGTATCAGGCTCAATATTATACTCACTGAACCTTCACTTAACATTGGATTGAATCTCAAGAAAATCTATGGTTAAGATATCATTAAACTTTAATTATGTTAAATCAAGCGCTAGGATAATGAGATAATCTAGTGGGGCTGATTTTTTGGTTTCCTCTCCATGAGCAGACCTTTCCATCTGCCCTCTCGTTGATAAACTTGCATCTACTGGATTTCATATAAGCTACATGCAATCTGCTTGTAGGATAGCATCTTTCCTATTTAGGTGCCTTCTGTGGATAGGCTGTTCCTCAGCAACCGTTAATTGCAGATGATCTTAAATTTAGATTGTAATACATTTGAGTCTAATAATATACAAATGGTCTGTTGGAGAAAAAATGTAGTTTGGAATTGCCCTTCAATGTGAAAATCTAACAGTTGAGGGAAAGGACCATCCAACTGATGGCCATCCTTGGTAGACCCTACAGAGGAATAATCTCGGCACTTATGTTACACGCATGCACTGCTAGCTACTTAATTATTTGCAGCAGTGCTACCTTTTCTTTGATTTTGACTAGCAATTCTACTGTAGGCACAATTGGGGAAAAAAAGAGAGGTTACATAATGAATTTCTGTAATACATACTTCCAAAATAAATAAATAAATAAAATCTACTATAAGCTCATCTTATCACAAATCATTTGAAAATGTTACAATCCTTCAAACTTAATGAATTGTTGTAAATTAGTCGTGGCTTTGTTTGTAGTATATGATCGATCAATCAATCCAACATAGTGAAAGATCATCTTTTCCATTTTTCTGCTGGTTCTTAAGTGCTGCCACTGTGGTGGACTGCAGTATTAAAAAGAAAAGTGACTATATATATGACCACGACAGATACGCTCAGGTTTAGTTTGAACTATGTGGTCAATGTTTTCTGTTGCATATTTTTTTGCCCAAGACAATCTCACTGTTTAAGCTTGGCAGGTACATGGTCGCACTGGTTTATCTAAGCGCCAGCAGATGCTTGCCTGCCTGCCTGCTCTCTTCAATGTGATCCAACTTATATTTCAGTCTCTCCGCGGATCGTCGATCACAAAGCAGGAGCTTATTCACAAGATAATCTGGCAAAGTGTCGATATTGTTGAGACAGGTAACTAGTATACCTCTAGTATACCTTTGGTGCTGTGCTTCATATTTCTGTTCTATTTCAGTTAGATGACTTCCATTTTATGGCATCTTCATTGCAGAGGAAGTTGAAGAGCAATTGGAACTGTTGGAAGAGCTGGTTCCAGATTGGATTTATAGAAAGATAGTATCTAGTGGAGATTTCCTCTACTGGTAAGATTTCTTTTATCATTATCTTTTTTGGTATATAAAATGAAAAGTAGCTTCCTATTTCAGGACTGATTCAAATTTTCTTCATTCATATGAAGCATGACTATTTTCTTCTCTGAAAATCATTTGCCATCTGCAAGAAATTTGTGGCCTATTTGGAGCACTGGACTAGCTTTCAAAACCAATGTTCCAAATGCTTGGTTTTGTACCAATTTGGACTGAGGCCTTGCCAAGGCTTGATTAACTTGTGAATTTCCCCAAGTTTCTCTTTAGATCCCAAAATATGGACGCCAAATTAGTGCTGCAACTGCACAAAACTGAAAATATTTGACCAGAATCGATCCTTCGCGCAAGTGCACAACATGTGCTGAAATGGTATGGACCATGCCCAACCCGTAGATACAGTTTCAATCTCTTGGGGACCTAGGCTAGGCATTTTAGTCTGACTTGGGCACTCTTCAGGCCTAGAAAGATGACCCATTTAAGAAAGATGACCCATTTATTGGTGCATAGCTGCCATGAAATGTCTTTACTTCTAACTACAGCAAATGTGTATATGCAGTACTATACATATGTAGATATATTATATTTTGGATATATAGGCTTATTTATTATGATTGGCCATACATGCATATCTACAAATGGGCCAGGCTGTACTTTGCCTCCAACTCGTACACATTTTTATGCTAGAGAGCAGCCTGATTTATTTTGGACCTCAATATTTTGTCCAATCCGGCCAAGTAGGAATGCAAATGGGTCAGATCCGGGGTGAACCCATGGTGGATCCGGACCTGGATCCGCCGTTATAGATCTGGATCTGGTTCCGGATTTGGTTCTTACACACAACCTATGAGTTGCATTTGGACCTGCATCCTCCTTTTTTTTTTTTTTATAGGATTTGTTTCAGGATCCAGATCTAAATAATATGTGGAGTGCATTAGTATAATTAGATAAAAGAGCTTCAAAATAAAAAATTTAATATATACAAGTGGTGCTATTAAATGGTATATTATATGTATGAGTAAAGCTAAGTAGACTCTAAAATACGAATATAACTCAAGCTATATAGGCCCTTAAAATCTATATAATATTTTTAATATGCGAATGCAATCATCCTGGATCCAGATCCTCGGGTTGGAACATACAGGGATCTGGTTCCAGGCCCAAATGTTTCAGATTCTATATGCATATGGATCTAGATCCGGATCCAAATTTCTCTTGGATCTGAAAAGAGGTTCCATATCCACTTTATGTGGAATTGGCGAATTTGGATATTCGGATAATCGGATACCCTTTTGTAATCCTAAGTCCAATGTAGACCGGAATCGGGCCGGTTGCAGCCTGTGGGGGGAACTGCATTCTGCAGTTCTGCATATCTACATTTTGGACTGCTATGGCCATGTCGCTTGAGGACATAAGCTCTGTAGGTGGATTTGCTCGCCCATCCTAAATGCAGCCTGCACTTGACTAAATGTTGGCTGTGAGTTTCAAATGAAGCAGAAATAGTTTGATTCATTTTGTTGACCAGACCAAATCAACATTGGTCTTCTGGGAGAATTGGCTTGCTAACAATTAGAATGAACCAGCTCATAGTTTGACTCTACTTATTATGAACTCTGTCAGAACTCAAGAACTGCTGAAATGTTTCCTTTTGTTTTTTGTTAGCTGGAAAGCTGCCTCACTGTTTTAACTTTTTTTTTTTTTTTGTTGAAGTAAAAACACAATGGTTTGAACCTGGTTTTCCCTACGAGGGAGTGCCTTACTGCTGCACCAACTGTGGGTTGACAAAATGTTCCATTTTTCCGTGTTGATTGTCCTCTTTTACTTGTAATTTTGGGGATTGTAGGCTCTGTATTAGTTTTATATTTTAATCAACTTTCTATCCAATTTTTGGGGGGGTTCTCGGTGGCATTTTTAGTCTATTTGGCAGTCCAACACCTTCCTGCCATAAAATAAGACCTGGGGCAAGCAGGCGATGGGTGGGACCATTCTAAAAATTGTGGCTGGTGGGATCCTCCAAGCAGTACCCTCTGGGCTCCATAACACAAATGTGACGGAGATTGCTCAGGTCCATGTTTGGCTCCTTTTTGCGGGTTGGGTCGCTAATAGATCTTTACACTTGCATGCTGGGCAGACATCCAGACACACTATATCTTCATTGGAGACGTATACTTTTTCAGGAACACCTGGAATATGTACCTTACTTTCCATATAATTGTTTTCCTCTTACACCCATGTCATTAACATCTTTGCTTTGGTGAAATCTACAGTGTTAGGAAAACATCGGAACCAAACACAGTTCTTGAGCGGCTCGTAAAAGCTACCTGAATGGACTTGCTTTAGGGAGCCTATGATTCGGCTTGATTCTTAATTAATCACATCTGTTCTTGTATTGGCAGAATTTGACATGTGAGGCAGAAGAGCATCCTGTGATATGTTTAACCCAACTGACTGCATCTTTCATCGATGCCCTTGTACGCTTTCTACATGTTATAATCTATGTACTGTGAGCTCAATTTTTCTTCTTCCCTTTTGTCCAGTAGAGTCTTAGATAAACAATGAAATGAGATGCAGTCACATGAACTAATTGGATAATGCATGGTGGTTTGCGGGCTAGCACCCTGGTGGCCTAGTCTTGATTGGGGTCATTTGGGAGGCTACAGCCACAAATCTACTAACTTGTCAAGGAGACCCAAAAAGTTATGGAATCCAAGAGATTTCCCTGTTCTCAAAAGCAAACAGGCACTGGTATTTCCCTTGGAGCTTTCACTCAGCAGGTCTCTCTTTCCACCAGGGTAGTCGTCCCTTTCTATCCCTCCCACAAGAAATCGAAGTTCTCTCCATGACGGACATTCATTTCTTTTTTCCTTTTTGCAAGGAATATGTTGGGAGAAGGCTTTGAGAATGACCGCACCAAACTACAGAGCCAATTAGCAGCACATAAAATCAAAATTATTTTCCTTCACCGTGGAACCCTCCCACTACACAAATGCACTTGTAGGGCACATTTTTGTAACCACTCTTTGGAAATGAGAATGGAAAGCAGGATGATTTCCTGTAGAGAGCTTTTTTTTCAGGTTGCGTGTGAACATTTTTCTTCAAAAATCTGTTTATTTTTTTTGTGATTCCAAGGAATGCTTTGTCGACCAAATTCTTGTAAAGCCATTTAAAAGGTCGACCATGATAGTGCGTTGGCTAGACATTGTCTATGTCATTTCAGCTAAATCAGCCTACAGACAGAAGAACAGTGCAAAAGCAGAATGGCTGATTTGTGGCATGCTTGACTGAGTTCACTTGAAGTGAATGAAATGGAATTCGGAAAAATGCTTTGAGCCTTGAGTGAGTTGAGAGGGGTGTCGAGTGAGTCCCTCCCTCCCTCCGTTTCCTACAGTCGATTCACTCCACCTCAAGCATGGATGAATGCTTGATGCTGTTGCATTCTCACTGTTGTAATTTTGTTTCTCTGCTGCCCAATAATAAAGGAGAACCAAAGCTAAAAGATACAATTATTGTACTGTTTATAAGCTTTTCCACTGTCCAAACATAAAGCATTGATACATTGCCAAATCAGTCTCATTTCTGGCATTTATTCTCGTCAAATAGCTACTACTACATTGAAAACTGAAATTCAAGCTCCTACAGTAGTGCCCTGTAAGTAATAAATATGATAATAGAAGGTTGAAGATATACTAGTTCTAGTGGTCTTGAGTTAATGCTTCAATGACAGTGCAATAGAAACAGGAGAGGTGAGATGCCTCCATTAACATAAGACAACAGAAGACAGCAGAAGCAGAGAGAGAGAGAGATGAAAGATCCCAACATTACCCAACAAGTCCTAGGTTGAGGATCCCCCAAGCTGTCTTGGGCCATGACCTTTCCTTGGCCTTCATCAAAAGAACCCTACACCAAGCAATCCACCCTTCCCAAGATGTCCTCTTATCCCAAGGACTACCCCAGCTCAGCATCAGCTCCAGCCCCTTCTCAGCCTCCCTCTCAGCCTCCCCAAACCTCCCTCTGCTCAAATACACCTGACCCAACAGCACATGAGGCTCCCCCACAAATGGGTTCCTCTCAACACACCTCACAAGTAAGTCCTCAACTCTATCCAGCCCTCCCTTCCCTTCATCACACACAGCCTCCCAATACAAATCCCTTGCAGCTATCTGCTCCTCAGCATCCAGAACCTTGGTGCAGCTCTCAAACACAGGTGGAATAACAAGCTCAATCCCTTCATCTCTACTCTCATCTACACCACTACCAGACCCATTTGAGATTGACCCACCAGCCCTTTTCCTCTCTTCCATGAAAATCTCCTCCTCCCTCACAATCAACAGATAGAGAGCACCCATCCTTGATATGGAATTCAACCACAGCCCCGGCTTCCCGTCGCCGGGCCATAGCGCAGAACCTGAATTGTCGCCGGAGAATTCAAGCCTCCCATTCTCATTATCAAACAGATGGTCCTGAAATCCAAACAGCTGGTCACTGAAATCAGCCATGGTCATGAAAAGGAAGACTGCGATGACCCGCCTCGAGACCGATACAGGCTCGCCCGTTTTGATGTGCTTAATCGATATCCCCTCCGCGGGGAGGATCGAATTCAGCTTCTTCCTCCACCCCTCTTCAGACGAGAAGACCCCTCTCTCCTTGGCATCTTTAATCGAAAGCTCCGAGCTTTGAAGGTGTTCGTCGAGTTCTCGATCGGTGTAGTGGAAGAGGAGGTCATCATGGATGATGGGTTGGCGGGGAACGATGCAGAAGAGGTGGATAAGGCGCTCTGCGGCGGCCCCCACGTGGCTACGGACGGTGTCGCGGCTGGTGGAGGGGTCAAAGATGGCGAGATTGACATAGGAATTGGAGTAGGCGGAGTGAAAGAGGCCGCAGAGAGCGACGGCGTCGGGTGCGTTCCAGAGCTTAAGGATGCGGTACATGTCGACAAGGTGGTCGAGGAAGCTTCCGTGCTTGTGCCAGCACTCGCCGGCGCCGACGGACCGGAGGACGGCGACGAGGGTGGGGAGTTTTGGGTCTACGGTTTCGAGCTCGCCGCGGAGGAAGGGGCGGGCGGAGGAGAGGAGGGATTGGAGGTGCTTTTGGGAGGAAGGCATTTTTATCGAATCGAATTAGGTGGTGTTCGTTTTGCAGGCAGGAAGAAGATGATGATGATGATGATGATGGAGGAGAGAAAGGTGGAGATAAAGGAGGAGGGAGACGTGAAGATATAGGAGAGGTTGCATAAGGATGAAGATGACAGGTGGGAGTAAATCATGCACGTCCCCGTCATTGATGTCTTCTCTACTTGTCTACTTCTTGTCAGGTTGAAAAAGAGGGAGATAGCTGTTGCTACTTGCTCGCAGTAAAATCAGTGATTGCTTGTTACCACCGTATGAGGTTTGGGCCAGGCCATTTAGAGCCTCTACTTTCAGCCATTAGCATTTACAAAATGTTGGTTTGCTTTTGGTGCAAAAGTAATGATCATATGGTGATTATGATATTTGGAGTGTTTGAATTGGGATCAAATCTCATGGTTGTGGTAAAGAAGATCATATTGGTCATCTTGCATCATTAGGATTAGAGCAGGCGTTAACCCCATCTGTGATTGGCAATTGGTATTAGAGTCAGGTCCACGTGTATTTGAAGGTTTAGATTGTGAGGGATTGACCCTCAATCATGAGGATTGTGAGTCTTCTTTCTTAGGGATATTTGTCTGAAGTCATTTATGTATATGTAAATGATTCACACTTGTAATGATTATGCATTATCGCGTTTAATTTCACATGTGCAAATAAGATGCCAAAATGATGTGAAAAATAAATCAATTTTAGAAGATTATCAGGAGCTCTCAATATCAGTAATTGTAGTTTTGGATTTTCGCGATAATAGAAAATCCTATTGGGCGATTAAAAAAGAGAGAGAGAGAGATTAAGAGGAAATCGTATAGAAATATGAGAGAGAGAGATATTTTTATGGGATGGTAATAATTTTAGGAAACTTTAAATCTTGATTAATAGTAAAATCTAGACAAGTCCACCGTTCTCATCAGCATGACTAATTAGAGTGACCCACCTTTTGAGTTAAGTTTAGTCTGCCCATGGTTGAGTTGTGGCGAAAAGACATTGAAAAGAGGTCCAATGAGGGCTCCCTAGTCCCTACCCAAAAAACAACTCAGGTTAAATCCATAAATCTCATACTCTGCCTAAACTGAGAAACCCCAAATCTGCCCCAGTGGCAATTCACCTGTTCAACTTGTCCTATTGCCATGGCTGTTGCTCATCAGAAAACAATACATTAAATTGGGCACCTTAGGACTGAAAAATAAATTAAAAAAAAAAAAAGTTTACTTGTGAGGGTAGATTAGGAATAAAAAAATCGCGTTGAAGGGTGTTGTAGAGAATTATGTTGATTAACCATAAAATCATTTGATTTCATCCACACATTTAATTGTTTTTGCAGAATTCTACCATGACATCCTTATCCTAATTGCCCATCTCATCAATAGTCCCTTAATCAAAGGGGGAGGTGCATGAACTTCAAGACACTGGAAACGCATTCATGCATCAGGAGTCAGGACTCCAACTTTGTACTGATCCAATCGTTAAACCACTTTATCATTCAGCTTTTTAGTATGATCATAGATCAAAATAACAGTGTTAAAAGAGGCATTTCAGTGTTAAAGGGGCATTTCACTTCTATCAGAATAAGATTAACCATGAGTTTGGACACATAAAAATCATGGGCACATTGTATCTGATTGATCCTATAGTGAACATAAATTATGATAGGACTAAAAATTTATAGTTCCTCCCCATCTAATGGATACTCTGAATTGCCAAAATATGGACTCCCTTGTATGTAAAAAATATAAACTTAGTAATAAATTATTTTTAATCAGTGTTTTAATCACAGTTTTCTTCAGACTAATAATATCAATTCTACTAAGAAAAAGAGATGAAGCATGCTTTCAGTAAACAGAGTGGAAAACCACTTTTCTATCTCACACACTATTACAATTTACATATCTCCCAACACTGCTACAAATTGAAAGATAAGATATTGTAACATGAGACTATCCATTTCACCAACCAAACAAAACACCTTATGATAAATACATTAGTTTATCAACTACTTACATTACCTTTTACCAAAAAAAAAAAAACACACTACTTACATTACAGGGAAAGGCCTATGGTCTTGTTCATATTACTAGCAAGTATTGGGCCCAAAGCCCACAAATCCATTTGCTCCATCAAATGTTATCTGAATCCCTTCCTGTTGAATATTCCCTATTATGGAAAGCCCAGATGGAGATGGTGCAAATGCAAAGCAGAAGGTGCCCACGTCATCCACCGGAATCAGGAAATTCCTCGCCGGAAGTGTCAATTCCAGGCCGCCGGAGAAGTAAAATGAAACGGTGGGCACACGAATGGTCTCGAACCTGAAAAGATTGTAACACGTGTCGAATATGGACACCCCAGAGGCCCGTGGAAGGTCCGTGGTGCCGGCGATGAATGCATCACGCAGGGCCTCATAAGCCGGCGCAGGAAACCTTGTAACGGCGGTCCCTGTGTCCATGATGACTCCTCCTTCCCCAGAGCCCGCGAGCCCAAAAACATCCTCGGGTATGGGCACACGGGCTCCACCCACAATCAGGCCCGCAAGCCCAACAAAGTAGAAGTTGGGGGCCCGTGGGTTTCGAAGAAGTGGGACCCACACAGCGCCCACCGGGACGGCGTCTCGTCCGATGACCAATGACCCATGTGAGCCGGACCCACGACTCACTAGGCAGTACCCGAATGCCCCACCGGACTGACCACCTAACTGGCTAATGAATGACAATGACCCACCACCAAGGCCCAATAGCCCAGAGGCCCCAACGAAGAGCCCACGATTGCTGTGACCACACCCAATGGCCACATTACTGACCACGGTGCGCCCAAAGGTGAGAGTCTCTAGTGCAAGGGTGCCCTTTGTGTATGAGCCATCACCATACATGACCTCATAACGGCACCGGCCGGCCCGGCACCCGGCGTTCTCAAGCCGGCTGCAGACAGTCGAGCCGCAAGCGACTCCGGCGAAGGTGGCTGAGTTAGCCGGGTCGAAAACCGGGTCAGCTTGTTGGTAGCACTGAGTACAGGGCTGGCATTGGACCCAAACCATATCACTACCCGAATCAATAACCAAGTATTGGTCCCTTGATGGACTCCCAACACCAATCCTCACAAAATATTCCCCACTACCCTCCTCCATACCCGACACAACTTCAGACCCGAATTCCTCAACCCGATAACTAAATCCGCCACCATCCACACCGGCGGTGAGCCGGCGAGTCAGGCTTCTGACCCGCCTTGCATCCCTCTTCAGGCGCGCTTCGAAACGGTGATGGTAGCTGGTGTAACTTCCAGATGAGACCACATCACGGTGGATCAACTTCAATCTTCCCTCCAAGTTTGCTTCCTTGTCATCCATTGCCCAGAATTCTCGATGATCCACCACATCGGACGGTCGGATTTTCGCTCCTGCGATTGCTTCTTGCACATACAAGTACCGGTAGTGGATGGCCGGAGTCGCTCCGGTACCTCTAACTGCACCACCCAATACTTGTAGGAGCACCCCCACCACTGTGACTAGAGCCACCAAGGCTACCATTTTTTTTGTTTGTTTTTGGAGTGTGTTGTGATGTTTTTGCCTTGTTGGTGCAAACACTTAAGGGGGTGAGGTGGGATTTATTGGTGTTGGTTATTGTGGTGTGTGTGTGTGTGTGAAATAATTGAGTGCTGAGGCATATCTGGTTTTGGCTTCTTCCTTGCTTCTTTATTTTGTTTGATGGTTGATGTAGAGGTGTTCATTTGTTGTTCAAAATGGCAGTTTCCTTTTAGTGTTTGTGTGCCAATTTGCTGTGTCTTCTTCTCCAGTAAAGACAAAACACTCCCCTCACTCATGTAGTTGCATGAGTTGAGTGGAGCAGCTAAAGATGGAGGGAATGTACAACTTTTCTTCTAATATAAAAAGAGATGTTAGGTCTTTAGCCTTTTCATTGCATCCAAAAGTTAATTTAGTTTAAAATATGAGGGGAAGCATGTAGAGTTTGAAATAATATTAGAGAAAACTTCCTCTATCCTACTATCTGATGCCAAGAGAAGGATACATGTATGCATGCATGCTCGAAGAATGTATACAAGTCTATAAATGCTTCCATCCTTACCTATGTGGTATTGTTTTTGACACTCTGATACTAGTGTATTTTGAGAAAAATCATGGATTTGAAATTTTACATTTGGCTTAAAGCTGGTCTATATCCATGGGTGAAAAGGAGTCACACTATTTTTTTCTCTCTCTTTTTGCAATGTTGAACCACTGGTCAGAAGTCATACTTTAAGTGGCGGTTTTTTCCCCGCATTAGCCTGTTATCGCATTGTCTAAGTGTTAGCGACCAAATTAGGGGCGGAAACAATTCTGTCGCAAAAATTGGTATTAGCGGTGGAAAAAAAATGGTCACTAATGTCATATTTCTCTGCCGCTATTAATCACTTTTTTTTTTTTTTTTTTTGGTAGTTATGTATCTTTAGACATAACAGGCAAGAAATGGATACTTGTAGAACTTGTGCATAGGAAATTATGTGGTTGGCATGCTTTTGCAACATGAACTCATACTTCTAAGTAATTGCCCATCTTTATCACCATTCACATGTTTAGCACACAGAATTCCTTTTGTTCTTTAGAACCTGAAATGATGGGAGAGTGCCTTTTCTTTATTGCTTTAAAGAAAGTCCATCTAGTTTCAGCAGTACTACTGTTTCTCTCGGTTTCAGCACAGTGTAATAGATGGTTAAGTACTCAAAAAGATGAATAATAAGCAAATAGACCTAAAGACATGCATAACCTTATATACATGGGGCCCACACTTGGAGAAGCTGAACGGTTAATCTGATGGGCTAGACATGCAGGGAACAAAATAATCTTAATCATTCATTGGATCCCTTGACAACAGACTTATTTGATGTAAGACGACATATGGCTATATACTGTGGGCCTCTAGATCAATGGTCTGGATCATGGTACCATGGACCCCACTTGATGTGATTGATGGAATGCAATTAAATTAAAAAGCTTTAGATGGCCTTTTGGAACTTGAAAATGTCTAGTTATAAGGAGCCCTTCAATCAGTTGTCTGGATCAACAAACCAGTATTACTATTTAAGCTGGCTACTTTATGTACATGCATTTCTTTGCTATTGAATTTGGAACTACATAAACCCACATATAAACCCACATTTTATATGATCCAAGTAAAGTCATCTTTACTTTACAAATAGAAAGTAGAGGCTTCTTATTATTGTTATTGTTGATTATAATAATCAAATTACTGGTACTAGTGTTATTATTGCACCTTTCTGTTGGTGGGTCATCAAAGAGAGCTATGTTTTTTTTGTTTATTAGAGTTAGTCATTCGTGCTTGTAGAAAGTGAGATTGCAAATAAATGGTTATGGAGACAGACAGAGTGTTGGGTAAGATATATCGGCCCACTTAGATTAGTGGGAAAAATTGACCACATGTGTATTATAGATATTTTAAATGGTGCATGTAGTACTATGACGCCAGCAAAAGTTGAATGAATTAGAAAGAAATGCAACAAGAGCAAGTACCACTAGTCCACTACTGCCACTATGATTAATACTTTGTCAAAAGTGGCACCTTTTTGTGTAAAAAAAAAAAAAAAAGGTGTATATATTATACAAGTACCATCTTTTTGTGTGATGATGACTCAATTATTTGCTAGTCCTTCCAATTATTTCTCTCTCCCTCTCACAAGATACAGTAAAGAGCTCAACACACAATTAATCACATGATGGTTTTAGATATTTAATTAACTCTACATACTTTCATTGTCTTTTCGAGAGGATTCTTTTCCCTTTTTAAAGGATTTTTACTGAAAAATAAGTCTTACGTATGGAATTAATTGTAGAATGACCAATACATATATGGTTGAGTGGTGTTGACATCTTAATATTACATACTTATCCATGGATCGATCCTTGAGTATTTCAATGAATGCATCACTCCTTAACCAATAGTCCAATATAGAGAAAAATGTAAAATGATTAAATTTTATTTTTCACGAAATGCTTTGGACAAAAAAATACTCTTATTTGGCCAATACTTCAACAACCTTTATTTGAATCTGAAGCTTTTTTTTCATATTTTAATCCGGACTATCAAATAGATGATTTCTCTACATGTTTTCGTGCATCCATCCATCCCATGATCGGTCAAAACCTGCACAAAAGAAAGCCTTTACACTTAATTCAGTCCATCAAGTTTCATTACACTTGGGTTCATCCCACTTATTCATTAGTTCTATTCCATTTCATTACATTCTGTTCATTCATTTCATTTCATTTCAAATCACCATAGTAATAAGTTTCACAGTATCAGGAAAAAACACAAAAAAGGAAGAAATCACTATAGCAGCTGGACATTGGAGTAAGTGAAGAAGAACAGTGAAGAAAGAGAAAATTAAAAATTAGGGTTTGAGCATTGACTAAATACTACACACAAGTTGCAATATTGCAACATACATATGGGCGAAAATGTAACTTCACAGGGATCACCCTCAGGTCATTTTCAAAATTCATCATTAACTTGTTAATTATGTAATTGAAACATATTTACCAGTAAAATTCCTTCTTTTAAAAAAAAATTCTAAGAAAACCCAAATGATATCCTATTTACCTCCTACATTTCATGCTCAAATGGGATAATTATAGGTAGATTTAAGTTCTATCTTGGAGCATTGCCAGAGTTCTGCTACTGATATATATTTTTTTTTCTAATGACTATTATTTACTATCAACTAGTTGTATTCACTCCCATGTACTTTTCCCACTAAATATAATTAAATTATACTGAGGTTAAAAGACTTTCAATATGGCATTCCAAAAATTAATATATTCTAACTTCTTCTGATATTTCCTTTCTTTTCTGCTTTGGAGTACTCAAACTCATGCACCAACACCCCCTAACCAGCTGAGCGATAGCTAGACACATTCTTCGCTCCTTTAAAATAACAAAATTCACGTATTATTTGACCAAAAAAACCAACAGTATTAGCTGAAAAGGGGAAATTTCAAATATTGATTACTTCAGTATTGTGCTCATGAGACTAGTATTTCTCAATATTAGGACGATGGAAGAAGCTTCACTAATCATTACAAATGAGATGGGCCTTGCACAAACAATTGCTTTAATTTTAATCAGTAGTTAGTAACATAGATGCGAACTTTAGTGTACATTTTGTTGCTTCAAGAAAGCTTCCCCGGAAAAATTGATAATAAGTAGAAACCAGCAGATCCAGTGACGACCTGCATTTGAAAAATTGTTGCTTGAAATAGAACATAAACACCATTAAACATAGTACAACATCAACTATGAACTGGAGATGTATGCCAATCCCGAACATATCAACTCACTTGCATGGGAAAATCCTTGTAACCAAAAATTATGCGGATGGGAAGAGAAAAGGAGATTTGGGTATGCAAAGTTAAATAGGTTTTGATTCCTCTCTGGGCAAACCATGTCATACGAGCCAGCTAAAGGCAAAGAAACCCCACTATAGAGAGCCTTCATAGAACTTGTTAGGGGCATAAGTTAAACCTGTGCAGCCTGATCGGGAGGACTTTCCAATGGTGGGGCAATCTCAAGAAAATCTAGCCCACATGCCTTCATGGGTCAATTGAAAAGGTAGTCTTTGACAAGCAATTCAAACCCAAATCATTGCATCACAGACTCTTTTACAAAGCATCGTCCGCCTGAACTGTAAATGCAAAAAGACCCAAGGTGAGGAGAATAATTCATGAAATGTGTGTAGAGATAAATACATGTAAGTTTTGTGTAAAATGAGCTTCTAAACTCACGCATATTCTAGGTGTATATTCAAGAACCGCACATTCTCCTTGCTCTGTGATATCGTTATAGACCCTTCAATGACTTGATCCTGCTTAACCTCTATAGGGTCATAAAAGTAGACCAAGGTCTGCTTTGCATTGTGAGTTGACATTTGTCAGAAACAAACATAAATATATAAACAGTACTCACTTTATGTGGTTTGGACAAGTCCGAAGACAAGTTCCAAACTAGCTTTCTCCAGCATTTGGAAAACAATATAGGGTAACTGAAATGCATACCTGTTGCCAATGAGTTGGAGCATCCTCAGGTGCGGTGGACAGCACAAGTGCCTCATCAAGGTTTTTACGCTTTTTCCTTAAATTAGAACGAGGTGAAGAAATGTCAGAAGATGCCACATCATCTGGAGGGGATTGTGATTGATTGTTATTGGGAAAAACTGCTGGCCCACTGAACTCAACATCAAACCAGAATGCAAAACCATGAAAGGGGGCTGCCACAATCAATTATTAGGATTAGTACTAAAATCCACTACGAAGAAATTGAAGCCATTGACAGATAAGAATAGCATATACCATCGAGCAGTTACAAACTTTACAAGGAAGAAAAACAGAAATAAATGGGACACAGCAGAGCCAAATTGTAGACGAAATGTTCTGGGCGCCTTAGATTTTGTTAGTAGTCACACATCGTGATTAACACAACATCAGATTCCTTTTAAGCTTTCATCCAGAAGTTATTATCAAATCATTTTTTAATGTTCGGGTGAGCTGGAAACAGAATTCTCCATATCTCTAGATGCAGATACAGGCATAGTGATTGGTATTTCTGTAAAAAGTTAAAAACAATATACTTTTTTTTTTGTCCATTCCACCATATAGGGCCACTTGGAAGTGCCATGTCCTGCAAACTTTTCTCTGCTAACAATAATACCAGTGTCCTCAAGTACATCTTGTACGGCTAAGATGCAAAAGAACTTGGCATCACAATATCACATGACAAGGAAATTTTTTTCCCATAGCCATTGTAAAGCCGCAAGGCTATAAATTGTCATCAGCCACTCAAAATCCAGTACTAGATATGCTTGCTTTTCTCTTTTTACCTTGCATCATGGATGTAAATCTATATTTTGCTGTAATAGATTCAAGCTCCTGAACTGTGACTGTGTAGCAATCAACATACTTCACCTGCTCAAGAAAACCCACAGATGCAATCAGATTTGCCAAGAGGCATTGCCAACCAGAGATAGTTAAGAAATTAATCAACAAATTTACTAAATACCTTTATAACAAAAATTTTACTTTTGTAGGGCAGCAACTCCATAATGTAATCTTCCATTATTAATTTGTTTAATTTTTTCACACAGAGTAAAACAGATTTTTTTTTATTGATAGCAGAAAATTTTATAAGAACACAGAGAACAAACACCACAAAAGAAACATAACAAACTGCCCCAAAAAAAATAAAGAGCCCCAAAAGAAAGAGAAACCCAGGTATAAGAGCACTATAACCAAGCCTCCATTACAAAGGAAACAACATTACAGGGAAAACATCACCCATAGAGAGACTCTATCCATACCCCATTTGGCTAGGTAGTCTGCCAAACTCTTAGCTGACTTAACAACATCATGAAACTTGACTCATAACCAGGAAGACAAAATCTTAAACTCACTAGAAGAGAACTGAAACTTCCAAGACTTCTGCACAAAAGTAGACATCTAAGCATTCCAAGAATCACTTTCCAGCATGAGCTGCCCTTGGAAAGAGCCTGAAAAGATCTGTAAGCCTCTTAGAATCGCCAGCAGCTCAGCTTTGTTAGAATCTCTCACTCACACAGATATTGAAAACATAACCAGCACATCACCATTGCTATTTCAATGATACCTACTGGGCTTGGCTTTTCCCAAGCAGCCCCATCGACATCGAACTTTAACACCCCCGGCAAAGGAGGGGACCACGAGACTGCTCTACCTATCCAAACTGCCTTAACATGCATGCCTCCCAATTGTACATAGTTCACATTAAAATCTATGAAGTTCTTCCTAATCAAAATCCACTTGGCAATCCTAAGATTTACCACGAAGAGAACATTCAGAATATAAGAAGTGCACTTGAATATCCTATCATTCCTTTTTTTTTTTTTTTTTTTTTTTGAGAATATATCCTATCATCCCTTTCCTTCCACACCAACCAAATGATGGCAAAAGGAGCTGGCAGCGGGAAGAACCCTCTATATAATCCTCCAAAGAGATAAACCACACCCTTTAAAAGTTAATAAGCCAACTTTTAAATTTGGAAAGTAAACTACATATACAAGTTAATTGGGTAAATGCCCTTGACAACTGTTCAAGCTTCTACTTTCAATCAAACAAATGCAATAAGCTTCTGGAGTAAAAAAAGTATCAAAATGGCATTTGGAAGTTACAGCCCTGGTCTGCAAACCACTGTTTCTTATTTATTATTTTTTAAAAGAACCTCATGTAGTTGGCAAATGATAAGTCCACAATACCACATCTTTAAATAATTAATTCACATAAATTTATGGACTTAATTAAAATAAAATGCATTGAATTCATAGATTTTCACAAAATCATGCAATTAGACTCTTTTGGTTGAATTTAAGTAAAAATCTCTTAAAAATGCATGTCTTGGTGAAATTATCAAATTCTGCATTTTTGGGGCCCATGCATAACATCAATTCTTTTAATAAAAGTTATTGTTCCTGAATTAGTTTTAATTGTTTTGTAGAAATTCAGAAATCAGGGCCCGCAAGAAGAGAAAAATTTTCAGAAGACTCGCCATGGGACCTACCCACATTGGGTGAAAATCCTAAGGTAGGGGCAGCCATGATGGGACCCAATTGAGAAGAAAAAAAGTTCAGAATTTCATTCCAAGTGATGAGAAGATTCCTTGCAAAATTCAAATTCAAAGAAAACGGAGGAAAGAAATAAAGAATGAAAAAGGAAATAAAGAAAAACCCCATGTCAACATGGGATGTCCAAGGTGTTGCACACCCCCATAGGGGAGCCACATCTATCCAAGTTTGCAACTGAATAAAGTTTCAGAATTCTAAAGATATTTTCAAAGCCAAGATGTGGGGCCAAGTGTGGATATTTGCAAGGTACAAAGAGTCCTAAAGATGGAAGGTGGGTGCACTAAAGAGTTTCAAGTTTAAAAAAAAAAAGACCACACAAGCAGTCCAAGATCCTATTATCAAGGTTACCAAATGCCAAATGCCACAGGTTGCATCTCAATCGAACAAGTTTTTAAAAGATTTGAAAATTTTCAAATCTTTAAATGATGGCAAGGAGTGCATGGATGTTAACTTCATATCTATTATGGATTATGGACGTGAATCTCTTTTCCTCCCCTATTTTTTCTCTCTTCGTTCTATCCCATTAACTCTTATCTAATAATTCTATCCCATCCCCACTCTCTCTCACGTGAACCTCTCTCTCCACCCTAATTTTTCTCTATTTTATTTCTCTCTTCTTTCCAAACTAACTCTCCTCTCCCCCTAATTTCTCTCTCTCCCTCTCAATCTCTAACTCCCTCATCTCTATCCTTTTCTATCTCACACACATCGTCCCTCTCTCTTTCCCTATTACTCATGCGCACAACACCCCATCTCTCTCTCTCGGGCGTTATGAATTTTTTTCCTTTCTCTCTCTCTCTCTCTCTTTCTTTCCCTCCTATCTCCACTCTATCTCACGTGCATCATTCTCTCCCCCATTAATCTCTTTCCATTCATTCTCTCCATCATCTACATCTCTCACTCACCTATTATACAAGGCCAAAGAAAAAAGTTGATTATTTTGTGAAGGAAGAAGAAGGATGGAGGGGTAGATTTGCTGCTTGTAATCTAAGGAGAAAAGGTGTGAGTTGATTTATTTTTATTGATTGATTATGGGTGAGCAATTTTAATTCAAAATCTGATTTTCAATTTATTAATCTATTTTCTTTATTTATGTCTTTTTGATGCCTTATTTTTGAATGATATATTGCATGCTTAAAGGCCGCTAAATACTAAAGATATTAGAAGGAGACTAGAGTCTTTATGAAATTTCTCAATATTAATAAATCTGATTTTTCAGATTTTGAGTCCTTAATGAAATCACCCATATTTTCAGTATTCAGAAAACAACTGAACCCTGACCCTTAGATTGCAAGGCTCTCTTTCAATCTTGAATTTCAATTTAATTATTTCTAAATTTTTAATCTCTCAAATTGGTTTTCTGATTATTTTTATGGTGAATGCAGTTTTTAGCATAGATCTATTAGACTAGGTCTCTAGTTTATGATTTTTCTTTAATTCGGATTGTAATTAATTTATTCAGATTTGTAATTAATTTTTAATTAGAGTAGGATTTTTTTATTTTTATAGATTTTTGATAGGCTAGTACTAGACTTCCAATAGGACAGGTACATTGCGATCATTGGCTCTCTGTGGATCGACCTGGTTTCACCGGTTATTACTACAATCGTGACGACCCTACACTTGGGGCATGATCAGCAAAGCATTCGGAATTTCTGTAAGAGCTTTAGAAGAGCTGCATCAACACCCCCAGTTCCTACTATTAAACTTTTCATGGTTTCAAACATCAGCAGTTACACATTGCTTTTTCAAGAACTGTGCAATTTTAGGGTTTTGTTCTACAGTTACCAAACAGCCAGCTCTAGGGCTACCCACGGCGAGCCGTAATGATAACATAATACACTAACGGCTAGTCGTACCGAGACCTTGGCTAAGCGTAAGCCTAGGTTTCCCACAGTGCAAAACTCCTACTTTTAGAGTTTTGGACAAGGTTTGGGACCCACTGACCATGCCCTTTTGTAATTTAATTATGATACTATTGTAGGTGGTGTTTGAGCTAACATTCACCTACGGATTGCCCCAACTTCAACTAGGCCAATGCTAGATCAAGTGTACGAAGGTTTAGGGCCTTTGATGTCATCCAATTTCAAAATGCCCGGGTATATCACTGCATAGACATCAAGGACCCTAAGGCTACATGGGATTGGATGACATTTTCTAATGGCAATCTAAACTCTAGGGTTGTTCTTGTCTCTTGTCCTTGACTTGCATTGTCCTATGATATGTGTCCTATTTTATTCCATTACTCACATGGCTTGTACATGCATCTCTACTTTTTATACTTGTTGTACTTGTTTATACTTGATATCATGATGTGATAGACTTGTACCTTGTACTTAGGATGGACATAGTGACCCTTGTTATAATATGGACTTGTACCTCTCTTTTTTACTTGTTTTCCATGATGACCTAGAACTACAAGGACTTGGAAGTGTAGGGCTACAGCTCTTGATGTATTTGCCTTGCTAGATGAGTTCTAGTCGGTCCTGGCTTGGTGTGGATTTAGCCCTGTTTATACTTGTTGCAGCTTAGCCTTGTTTTGGAGTGACTATATCCTCTGGTACCATACCTAAATATACTTGCTGGCCACAAATAAATTCCTTGACAAAGACTTGTGGTACCCTCGCTTGTTTACATATTATCTAGCTCTCGCCCCGGACATCTTGCTTGTATCGTGCAATTGAGAGGATGGGCTCCCGTGGATTGCACTTTGCTAGTTTAGACTTGTCTTACATGATCAAACGATGTCAATCTATTTATTGCACAATCATGCCTAGATATTCGCATTTCTTGCTATTATTATGATCCACTTGTCTTTAATTCTATTTTTGATGCAACATAATTATGTTATTTTATTTGCTTACTTGCTCTAACTTGCTACCCTTGGCGTTATAGGAGACATCACTACTACCTTTGAGCTGGAGACAAAGACAGTCGACGGGTGGAGGACCTAGTTGAGTGGACCCTGGACGATGTGGTGTAGGCATCCGCTTGCGGGAGGGCGACATTTTTGAGAGCCTAGGAGCTTTGCTATCTTATTCCCAATTCTAGCTATTTTAGCATAGTAGGCTTTGGACTTTGTTTAAAATATGTCATAATGGTTTACCCCTTTTACGCTTCTGCATTATTTTTTTGATGATGGACTCGTTTATGTTCTGATGACAGGACATCTTATTACCTTACATGGATTCTTATATGCTATATTTCTTGATACCATTGGTTATTGTTGCTTCTGCTGAAATATGATTCAAATGTGATGGAAACATGTGCATATTTTCAAATGTGGAATCCTGTGGAAAGCTATCTCTGTAGACCCCGCACCAGTCGCGCCCCAAAATTGGAGAAATTCATAGTGGTCCAGTTTAGGGGAGTGACAAAAGGACATTGTGATAAAGGAGATCAATCACATGGTGATGCAATTAGGGAAGCAGTAATCTGAATTGATGGTGAACCCAATGATGTCCGATCTTCAATCAAACAAAAAACTCAACTTAAACAAAGAGAAAAGTAGATCTGCTTACCGTTGATTGTGATATCCACTATAGAGATCTTCGATCCATTGGGAGAAACTCAATCAAGGAAAATAAATAAAAGAATATGCTCAAAGCAACTTTAACTAATTTTCATAAAACATTCCAAGACAACCATAGGATGTCCATAGTCCATACACCAAGCTTTAAATAAGACAATGTTTAAAGTCCTAAAATAAATCTAAGTCATTGATCTTACAACATGATAAATAAGAAAACCTTACTTAAATGACCCTAACACTAATCAGATAAGAATGTATCATAATCAGCTTGAATTTGGCAGCAATATGTGGAGAGCCTTGGACGACTTGTGTGGAGGATTTCTAGGGGCTGATTTGGACTACTTGCTATTTTTGCACTTAATGGATCCCATATGGCAAGTGATGAATTCAAATCCATTAATTCCATATTAAGCATAAGCCTTCTTAATAAAGAGCCTTGATTGCACTTGAATAGAAAGGAAGAATCTCCAAACACAATCGAATCAATAGAGAATGAGTGTGTCCTTGCTGCTGCTGCTTCTTTTTCCAGTAAAAGTCTTTCAAGATTGACAAGACCTTTGAAACTTCTACCAGGACTACAATTCCACATATCAAGAAAGGATTTCCACTGCTTAAAATGGAAAGAGTAAGCTGGAGCCTAAACTGCTCAATCAAATGGCCCAACAACTTCAATAAAATGGACTATGGCATGAGTTTCTTAAGTTGAGGGGGAAAAAATCACAAGTATTGACCTCCAATTGGATCGGCCGCTTAGAAACCCAAGATAAGTACTTAAGATTTTATGACTAAGATATCAATTAATCGTTCTGAAAGGAAACCTCAACTGATGACAGAAACAAAAATAATCATGTCTCATGAAGCAGCAGAATTTAAAAAAGAAAAAAAAAAAAAAAAAAAAAAGAAGTATGACTCACCACAAAAGGCCATGTCAACACATTCTCACCCGTTATTGTCTCCACTGATGGCTCTTCAAATGCACATTGTTTTGCAAGTGGCATAACCGCAGACACTGCAACACCGAAGGAATTACTTTGTTGTGTTTAAAATGATAAAATGAACATTGATAGTGCCCCAAGTGTTTCGAAGTAACATAATGTGCATTGTGTAGTTTAGATAAACTTAGTTGTGTTAATAATAATAATAGTAAGTACTATTATTATTCACCCAGTAGCTTTCTACGCTAAATGGAAATTTAGGGTTCTGATTCCTCAGCCTCAGGAAATGTACAGTTCCTAAGCCATAATGCCTCCACAAAGGGCCTAGGTCAGCCATGTTTCAATTATCCAAAAGGTAATATGATGGGTTCCAAATATAGATGGTTGACAGCTAAAAATATCAAATATAGGATGATCAAAGGCATTCTTTTGTCCACTTTCTCAGACTGTTACAGTGTTATCTTAGCTGTCGATTTGTAGACTGCCAATATACGAGTGATAATCCTCTTACCCAGGAGAATTTCAAGGAATCTTGACCCACATTGGAGTTCATTACATTCATTATAATATGGTCACAAATAGGGCCCCAAATACAATAAAATTGGAATCAGAATAGCTCGAGGTTCAGGCCAGAGTTCTTATGCTGCATCTAAATTGGTAACAGCTTAGCCAATTTGAAAGCAATAAATGATAGGATCTGTTCAAAATAAGAGCTCATGTACATGATCTGGAAATTTATATTAATGAACATAAGATGGGCCCTTACTATCAATCCCGTAAACATTGCGCCAGAAGTCAATGGATTCACTGTATCTCTCAGGATGTGTAACTGGTGCCATGTACAACTGTAAGACACAAAAATAAACATTGGCAATTTTTTAGTTTCAAACTTATATGTGGATCGAGTTAAAAAAGAAAAAAAAGAGGGAAAAAAGAAATGCAAATTTTACTTCTGATGGAAACTTTACAGCTAGGCTATGAAAGTACAAAACAGATGGGCATAAAATCGATCAAGATGAAATCATGGTTACAGTAATAGGTGGCAGATGCAGGTTTGATATGAGAGGGAGTGTTACTCCGAGCATCCAAGCCACTGATAACTGCATGTTTGGGAGCCCAGTAAAGCACACCTAAATGTGTTTGTTTTCACAGATCTAAGCTAATTGCAGTTTTATAGATCTGCACATAATTCTCATCTGTGCAAACACCAAATTTATATGTGAACAAATAGTTGGTTAGGTACGTATCTTTGGAGCACATTATTAGTTGATAGAATCCCAATGCCAAGTAAGCCCTATTTAAGTATGTCCTGAACAAGCAAGCAGTTTTCATTCAGTCTTTTTTTTTTTTTTCTCTTTATTTTTCCCCTCTTCTCATTTCTTGAAAGGTCCCAGTTAAGCATTACATATGCAAAGCAATCCCGAGAGAGAAGCAGTCTTCATCAACAAAAGATACTCCAATCTCAATTGGAGCCAAGATTTCTAGAAGGAAATCAAGGGAGAGCTTGTTCACTAAAGCTGAAGAAAGAACTAGTTCATTCAAGAAAACTTGTAGGTAATATGACGTTTTCCACCCATGACCCCTTGCACCATTAGATAGACTTACATAACAAGTCAACCACCCTAGTACTGACAATACATTGGAAACCAAAAAAAAAGGAAAAAAGAAAAAGAAAGATTACTTTGGTCATCCTAGAAGACTCAAACATTAACTCTATTTAACATAGATGATCGAAAAATGAACTCCCCAAGGTAACTCCTAAAACTTTCCACAAAACTTTTAGAAATTTCAAAAAATACAGAGAACAAGGCAAATGACTTCACAGCTCCCAAGGTATCAATTATGACTGTCTCACTCTGACTATTTGACAGCTTGACTCTTTGACTACATCAATGTCAATGTACAAACTTATATTTTCAATTATTAAAAGGGGTATTTTTTACACTTGTAACTTATGTTGCTATGGAAATCCAGGTATTAAGTTCAGTAGACATGTTTCATTTAGAACAATGAGGTCATATGGACTTCCTCCTGTATATAGGTTTTGACAAACGAAACACAGGAAGTCCAGAACAAAATACAAATTTTCAGCCAAACCTGATTATCTTGATTTTTCTCCCTTTTACCTTATTTCCTTTTCTTCCTCTTTGCTCGTACAATTGTGCGGACCGCCCTTGATCCTAGTCACTGTGGATCACCACGGATATTTCTTTTTCTCCCAGAGATTAGAATTTTGGAGAATTTTGTGCTTTTCCCCTAAATTTTTGTTCCTGTGGTACTGATTTTGCTCATTCTTTTAAAAAACACTGAAATATTCACCTTGCAACATGGTTCACTTTATTATGTCCTTGTAATCAGGATCTAAATAGCCATAATAAGGCAGGTGATCTAATTAAGGAAATGTACATGAAAGAGTTCAGCACAAATTCCTGCGTGCATTAAGTACTCTACAAAGTTATTTAACATTACAAAGGTTACAATAATTCGTCAGAATTTCCCCACAATGGAGGACAATGTTGAGCTCACGTCCCTACTGTCATGTCGTTTACTTTTACAAATACTCATGCACACTCTCTCAAAACACACACACAGAGAGATATCAGTCTTGTACAACTATGTTAGAATTATATGTTTCTTTGTCCTGACTAGTCTATTGAGTAAAATACATTAAGCCGACCCAGATCAATGGAATAAGGTTATGATGATGATGTTTTATGTATAAAAAAAAAAGTATACCTGCTGAAGTAAACATAGGACCAAGACCCAATTATTAGTAATGACCAGAACTATGGCCTGGATTTCCCGAGTCGGTCTATGTGGTAACCAGGTAACTGGGGCCTTATTTAGAGCCTTACAGATGATGGATGGGAAGACAGACTTTAATGAGCAATTGGTGCATAGTGTTTAAGAAACAAGGGCTGCATTGCAAAGACATTTTACCTTTCTTTGCAACATTAATTTTATTTGACAGTGAAGTTTTCTTTATTTTTCCTTTTTTCTTTCTCCAATAGTGATTTTATCTGATAGTAAACTATAGAGTAAAGACCAATAGCGACTAGTTCTACCAATTCACTACAGAAGCCACCGGCATCATGGCATATGCACAATTTAAGTTCCTAGACCTGGTATAGTTTAAGTAGTCAATAACTGTGAACTGTGAAGGCATAAATGTGCTATCTTAGTTCTCTGAAACTAGCATTACCGTGGCATGAGAAGGAAGAATAATTCCTCCAGGCTTGAGCCAACGATCCCTGGCTGTAATTACACTGGAGAGCATACTCTGGAGATGAAAAGAGAAGTTACCAATTGAAGAGAAACTGGCATTAGCAACAGGGCAGGGAACTAACTGAGGCACCAGTCACATGACACTAGCATCTCAAAGAGATTCTGAATACTTATACAGGTCTCTCTCTATAATAACTACAGTCAGTTGACTAATCACCTCATATAGAAGCATGTAGCCCATCCATTCTGAAATTATGACATCAACCTCCTCATCTATGTTGACATCCTGCACTCAAAAGCTTCAGAATAAATGGCATGATGAACATGAAGAATAATCTATGTAAGATTCCACAGTTTAACAGAACAATCCTGGAATCAATCAGACACTCATTTGAGATGTTGACTCAAGGTCCACATTGCAAACCATGATGTACAATGCAAATCTCTTTGAATCCATTAAGAAACATCTATATAATGTGCGAAAGATTAACAGTACAATGAATTCATCAACCTAAATGTAATTCAAATGGGATGATGATTCAAGGTATGCAAGCTGTGACGTTAATTAGTGGTCCTCCAATGCATGATATATTCAGTGATGTAAAACCTTGAATCCACTGATGCACAATGAATTTAGTGATGGATTGGATGAATTTAATCATGCAAAGGTAAAACCCTCTGAAACATTTATCAATAAATAAAATTTCATTCAAACAAACACAATTGCGAGTGCTTTAGCATAAGAGCTGCATTAAGAATAAAGAAAATATGTAGAAAAAGCTTTGCCCATGTTTTAATATAATGAGTTTTTCACAAACATCTCTCCTTTCTAACTGTGTTCTTGCCAAAAGATCCACCACTCCAATAGCACTCCTGTTATGAGAAAGAAACCTCGACTCACCTAACTCCCTAATCTCACTGAACATGTGTGCAAATTTCTGAATCTTCTTTCCACACTTCTAAGTCATCTTACTAAGCATTATCATCTTCATCATCAAAGCCTAAGCCCATATATCTGGGGTAAGCTTTGTGAGTTCTACTATCCCACTTAACCCTATAAAAGATTTGCCCTCTATCACAAGAATCTAGCATGCCTTTCCTTCGTTCCTTTTTTACTTTATTATTATTATTATTTGCGTGGTACCTAAAATGTCTTTTCTTTACTTCCAGACTTCATTGGTCTCCCATTTCTCCTACTCCCTTGAACTACCAAAGTTTCAATTCCAAGTCAGTCATGTTACCTAAAAAAGATATGATACATGTCACGACACTATTGTTAATGAATCATGTAGCCAAAAACAAGATATGATATTCTATGGGTGAGGATGACTTACTATGCACAAAATTAGGACAACACACCGCCAATAAATCATCTCATATATCCAACCAAAACAACCATAAACAATGAAAATACAAAGATAAGGGAGCCTGATGAGTAGAAGGAAGTTGGCCATCTAAAGAAAGCTTACCTCGACTCGTCCATGCAAAACGATGACCTTATCAGATAAATTGTTTGCCTTAACAACTTCTTTTGCCTGGGAAACATTCATAAGAACCATTACTATTTTTCTCGAAGGTTAATAAATGTAAAATCCCCATCCACTATGTCTCAAATGTCATAAACGATCATCAAGAATATCACTTAATCAAAGTCGAAAGAAAGGGATCCGTTTTTTTCAATTACAGAAACAGAAGTAAAAGAACCATTTTTTTTTTTTTTTTAACTCAACCAAAACCACTATGTACCCACCTTAGACGTGTCAGTTCAAGAGCCAGAAAAAACAAATTTTTTATGGTATCAACCCAAAGCCCTCAACTTTCTCAAACCTCTATTAGCTCCACAGTTGTATTATATACTAAGGTGTTATTACATCTAAGGAACCAATAAAAAACCATAAAGAATAAAAAAAATATAAAAAACTTGAATTTTCTAGATATTTTAAAAATATTTCATTTTTATAGTTAAAAACAGATCTATTTCATTTTAGACCAATCAATAGGTCTATACATATCAGTTTTGGGCCTGAATGTCTAAAACCATGTGTAAGTAAATAAGTGCAATCCAGAGCACAATGTATCAAATAAAAAGCAAATAATCACTTGGGCATTGCAGATATTCACCGTCTCCCCTAATTTATGGGGTGTTAATTGGGATACATTTCTTCTAGGAACTAGGGAATTCATTTCTCCCAACTGAGTGACAAACAAAAATGAATATAATTCTAGTAGCGATATCCTTATCTTAGAATTCCAAGCCTTTCCTCTGATTATGCTAGACCAACAGGCTTTACTCATGGTGATTGAAAGCAACAGGGAATATATATATATATATATATGGAAATTCTACAAAATGCCCCTCCAAAAAAGGGGCGTTTTGCCCCTCTTTTAATGGCCAAAGAAAGCATGACACAACATCACCAATGTTGGCCATAACTTAAATTTGCGCTCATATGGTTGTAGCAACTCCGGTTCCCAATGCATGTTATCTCTTCCGGTTCCAGTTTTTTAACTATTTCACAAAGAGTGAGCATTATCAATTCCTCTTATTTCTGCTGGAGTTTGGATAAAGTTGATTTAGAAAAAGACAAGTCCTAAGATCCAATAGAAAGTTTTTTTCAAAAGAGAAAGTGGGAAGAGTCTTAAAGCGACAACCTGTCACGAATAGAACTCTAAATCTCATTGGACAAAATAGTTGGGCCCACCATGAGATAATGAAATTTTCAACTTTTGAATGGTGTTCAATCTAATGGTGGGCCCACCTATTGTAGTGGACGTTGACAAAGGCCAAAAAAAGATGAGGCGATTAATTTTAAATAAATGGACAAAATTGTTAGGCCCACCGCGAAATTATGAAAATTTCAAGTTTTCCCAGAGAGAGTAGGGATTGAATGTCTTAAATTTATTTCCTAAAAATCAGCATTGGATGAGATAGTTGGGCCCATCAATACATTATGAAAATTACATTTTTAAGCTCCATTTGATGTGGGCCCCTCTCCTATCAAAATGAAATTTGGTAATGGCTAATAAAAGATGAAGTTATTTATTTTAGCCGGTTTGGATCTTTCGCAAGTGGGACCCACACCTTCAGATTGTGAAAGGGTGTTTTGAAATTAATACCTTGTCACAAATAGGAACATCTAAATATCATTGGATGAAATAGTTGGGCCCATCAACACATTATGAAAATTGCATTTTTAAGCTCAATTTGATGTGGGCCCCTCTCCTATCAGAATGAAATTTGGTAAGGGGTAATAAAAGATGAAGTTATTGACCCACACCTTCAGATTGTGAAAGGACCAGCTTTATTGAAGTGAAATTATCTGAATCAGCATGGACCCAAGTTTTAGTTCAGGTCCACCACTTGATAATGCAGGCCAGACCCATGGTTGGCCAACTAATTGGGCCCAGTCCACAGGCCCAATAGAACATCCATTTAGTTAGAAGTTTTAATTACTTAAGAGTCTTATTTAGAGAGTTGTGATTTATTCAAAAGTCATTAAAATTAGTAGTTTTATTTTTATTTGAATTGTAAGGAAGTTTAGTTTCCTTTATTGTTAGGATTTAGGAAAGTAGAGTCCTACTAGGAAAAGGGATGTCCAACCCTTCCTATAAATATGTAATCCCTCCATTAGGAGAGTAGATTTTTTTATTTTTTTTTTATAACAATAAATTTTATCCAAAGAATAAACGAGAAACAAATAAAAGAACAACGAACAGGATACAAAAATAACACAAACAAAAAAGCTAAACATTAAACGAAATGTGAAGCCGAAAAACTCCTTCCCGAGCAAGACTATTCGCCACGGCATTAGCTCCCCTAAGAATATGATTGAAGGTAGCTCTCAATCTCCTTGAGATATCCTGCACCTCCTCCACCCAGTCTGCTAATCTCCTCCATCAAGAGAGTAGTTCATGATTATTATTCAGTAAAGATTGGTATATTTGGTTTGCCTAATGTGAGCATTTCTCTTCAATGGAAGAGCGCTCGTAAGTGTTGAGTTCTAAAAGGAATTCGACCAATTCCCATCTGCAGAGTTGGTCCTCATTGGAATCAATCCAAGATGACTTCCGTAGAGTTTGTCTACACCCACTCCACCACCGTTCCATCACCACTTGCAGATCCGAGGCCGCATCACTTGATTTTATGAATCTAGACCATTTGAAATTAAAAAAAAAAAAGAAAAAAAACTACAAAAAATAGTGGACCCCTTACAAAATCTATGCCATTCAAAATCAATGTATGTATCTAAATTAGCATTTACCCAAGTTTCACTTCAATCAAAGTTAGCCCCACCATAAAGTCTTGGTGTTAATTTATTTGCACATGGAAAGACTTCCTTATTGAAAGAAAAAAAAAGGGAAGAAAAATTGTCACTCATTAGTTTAAAAAGGAAAAAGATAGAAAGTCGTTGATGTTGGAGAAAAAGTAGGAAACAAACATTATTGTCATTGATAACAACAACTCCACGTCACGTCACCTCTTCCTCATTCGTTCCTCTATAGGGTGTTTTGTAAAGTCTCTATCTAGATAAAAACATCAATTCAAAGAAAATATCTTCTAATGCAATATGATTTATATAAGTATATGTATGCATGCTTACATGCAATGTTATTAAAGTCATATGACTCACAATTTGAATCATACTATTCAATAGAATAGCAGGGATTCAAACTCAATATTGTACTATAAAAGCTTATGATTCTGATTCAAATTGTTAATGGAACAAATTTGTGCAAACAGTGCAAAAGGGATAACTTCCCAAAAAAAAAACTCTGCAATCCAATGAAACACGTGTAGATTTGGCTATAAAAAAAATCATTTGTTCTTTGTCCATTTTATTAATCCTCTTAATTAGAGTCTGAAATAGGATTGTAAATGCTTTCTAAGTGTTTTATTTGGAAGAGAAGTTTGTATGAAGAGAGAATTGCTGATTACCCAGTCAGCAAAACAGAGAGGGAAAATCCATCACAGGGATCCAGATGGTTTTGCCTTTCTTTTTTCTTTCCTTGCCCAAAGGCTTCAGCTGGATGTTTGGTGTAACTTCAAACAGCTTTGAGAATCTTCTTTTAATAGACGTGGTTTACTTTGTCATAAAACTATGAATAGGCCTTTTTTTTGTACTTCTTTTTATTTCATCACTTAATAAAAGTTAAATGAAAGAGTAAAAAGCAGTTTTTAACCCTTCACAGAAAAGAAATATGTGAATACATGAAAAAAGTATATGTATATATTTGTTCCTACGAATAGCAATTGAATCCCGACAAATATCTCTTCGACCCCACTTAAAAACTGCTACTTCAATCTCAGCAACTTAGTAAGAATCATATGAACAATAATCTAGTGAAGAATGAGTTTGCCTTAACCATCCAACTGAAAGAACAATAAGTTTAGTAAAGTCTCTATGCTTATACTATGGCTTTCCAAATAATATAGGCTCCTAATGAAAATAAAGATAAGCAAATTTCCCCATAAATTCAAAAATAAATCTCCTTCCAGCAAATTGTTTACAGACCCAATGGGACCTATGTTATAAATTTTATTTGCCACATGATCCACCGCTCTGGTCTCCAGTCTCAACTACAAATAGTCACCACTCTGGTCTACAAATTAGCATTCTGAATCAGCATACAGAAAAAATGCATCGCATGTCGTACTGCTTCAGTTGGATAAATTGTTGCATGAACACAAATAGCACAATATCATTGTTTTGATAGAATACTAATACATATATTTTTCTGATAAGAATAGTAAATCTTAAGCTAATTAACTGTAACTGTGCAACTAAATGTTCTAGAAATTCATAAAATAACCAATTTCTATTTCTTATTCTCTCCCCCGTGCATTGCACATGCATTCTACTAGGGTATTTCCATAAGAAAAGAAAGATCATATTAAGCTGGTTCCTAGTTGACTAATGAAGTTTGCAAACAAGGACAACAGTCAAATGAGTTAAAGCCACAAATACAGTCAACATCAACAACAGGCCAAATAAGAACTTGACAGTTGAACAAAATGCAGAATCCATTGGCTTGAAAATTCTCAAAATGGTTGCAAAGCATGGAGATACCTGCGCTGCGATGTCACTTGCTTCCACTGCGTAAACCTATAGATGCAACATTACATTAAGAACAATAAGAAAATTTAGCACAATGCGGATTTTAGTACCCACCAAATGAAAAAGAAGAAGAAAACCACCCACTCACACACAAATCGACTACAAGCCATTTTAACAAGAAAAGGAGGTCCAATAGATTGGAATGCAACAAGCACACATTAATCCAAACAAAGCATACCCGCTTGGCACCAGCTTGAGCACAAAATATAGAAAGAATGCCTGTCCCACAACCAACATCAACTACAACCTGCAAACACATATCCATGAGTAATGGAGAAGTAAACCAGATGTCTGAATCATTTTCATGATGTAAGCAAAGACCCTCCGAATGGAGCAGCCCATCCACATGTGCAAGATTCAAATCCTCTACAGGCACACAAGTGGAACAAAAATAAATCGATACACTCATCAGATGTGCCATGCACACAAGATATACAATGATGCTTAGGAACATATCCATCCACATTCAGTGCAACGGGCAGCCCAACCAGTGAGGGGACGCTTGTAATCATTGTGCCAGGTAATCCACACTACACAGTGGAGGTTTTCGTGTTTCATTGCTTGGAATGGATGCAGACATGGGGTAAAATTTTCAAATCCAAACATAGAGAACAATGCGCAGGTATAGCGAATGTCAATTTGAATTACTTAAATTCTTTCAACAAAGCTTTTTAAAAGAAAGGTATAGCTGTGTACAATGTGGAATTCATATACAGTCCCAGAAATGGAAAAGCAAGTTCAAGATAACATTACTTTGCCCGCGATAGAATTTTGAAGCTGCATAATAGCAGCCCTATATGTGTCAGTCCGCACCCGATCCTGTACAGTATAAGACAGTCATTTAGCACACTTGCGAAAACATATAGAGACATTTCAACAACACCAACAAACCATATTTTTGCAGGTAAACATAAATCCATCCCAGTTTGACATACACTAAAACACAATTCTTTTAAAACATCACAAAGCAGAACAAATGCAAAAATTGAAAATTACACAAAGTGGGACACACCAAGATTGAATCTTTTTCTTTCATACCCATTTCCAAACAATCAATACCCGCGATTGTCACTCACTGCAATTGATATGGTATGGAAATCGCAAGAAGAACAAGCAAGTAATCACTTACCCGCGAATGCTAGTAAAAAAATTAGTTGATGCAAGAAATCACAACACAACAAAAAAAATCTATAAGCGCCAAAAAGCAAGAAATGAAGAACAAAGACAAGTTTCATCGATCAAACAGAAGAATCAAAGAAGACCCATTACAAAGGACGCATTAAAGAATAAAAAAAAAAACACACCTTGATCATCTCTTCGTGGATGCCGACATGGGAATAGGAATGGAAATAGGCCCTGTCGAAATCGGTGCAGGGAGGCGTCTCGATCGAAGAAGCCCTAAACCCACCTCTCGAATCCCTCGACCCATGTTTCCGGAGTCGCTCCTTTTGACTCGGACCGAGTCGCCGAGCGAGTTGCGGCTGGTAGCCGTCGCTCGGAAGCATTGCAGGAAGAGGGAAACAGGAAGAAGAAGAGGGCAAAAATGGTATAAGAAAAAAAGGGTCTTTTCAGCTTCCGCCGTCTCTTCTCTCCCTCTCTTCTCTCCCTCTCTTCGTAGCATTCGAATTAGCGAATGTGTCGTTCGACTACTTGTATTCTGCCCTCTGCACTGCATCAGGTTTGAAGCCGAACAGGTGGGACCCGCTGTGATGGCCCACTACCTTTGATCATTCTTAATTGGCTGATAGATATTCCTCATGGTTCATTTTAAATGGTGGAGTACTAATGGGCCGGGCTGGGCCGGGCCGAGTTTGATTCGGGCCGGCCTGCTTTTTGTTCGCGGCTAGGCTCCTTTAATATAAGGATCGGGCGTGGATTAAGTGATAGAAAGCGAAAGAGTCTTGGCTAGTTTGAATATAGAGTGCTTGTATGTTTAGTGATAATATGTCCGAGCAATGGGTAGAAAAAGTATGAATAATGGATAAAAAGCCCGTTTTAGCCTAGCAAGGCCAGGTCCAATCGACTGAATGGGAGGCTTGAGCTAGGATTGCAAGTAGGTACCTGATTGTCCGATTATCCAAAGATTTTGATCAGAAAAAGGAATTGAGTTTGGAATCTATTTTAGGTTCCAATTTATAATGGTTATGCGTCCAAGAAGCTAATTAGGTTTTGAATTATAAACGGGTTTGGTTCTGTGTCCATATAAGTTGCGACCCGTGGACCTATGGCCTAGTGTACGAGTCTTTGATGTTGCAAACTATAGCTCAAAATTATTATTATTTTTATGTATGATCCTGGAAATAGTAAACTTGATGCACTGTTATAAGTTGAATGACATGCTTAATTTAGTAAAAATTATAAAAGATTTTAGAATTAGATTTCAGTCCTCCAGGTGAGCCCAATTTTGGAACTGGATTCGCATTTCCTAATCGGAATTTGAAAACAACAGAACATGTTTCGAATCAAAACCAGATCCGAAATCGAAACCGCTATTTAGATTCGGTTATAGGCCGGATCCACTATAAATCCAACCTGAAATCGTCCTTTTTTTTCAACCCTAAGCCTTCAGCCTAACATTTTTGGCACGTGCAGGCTTTGGGCTGCATACGGGCTTGTGTTTCTAAATCGGCACGGCCCTTAGATATGCCTTAGCCAGGCCGACTTGGCCATGAACACACCCCCCTTCCAGTCCCAAATAATTTCGAAAATGTTAAACCCCTGATTTTAGTCTCGAAGCTTGTGAGGGTTTAGTTGATCATAGGTGGGACATGTTGTAAAGGCCAAATAATTAAAAGATTGGCATCCAATGATTTAGTTTTGGTTCAGGAAAACAAACTAAAATGATAGTTTTTAATCAACAAGCACAGCAACTTTTGATTGGTGTATATCAAAAGTGGAGATGATAATGGTTAGAAAACTCTCTAAGTTTGACTCTTGACTCTCCCGATTCACCTAGAAAGACGGAGCTAAAAATAGGAGAGACTTGGCCGAGTCATCTCATTTTAATAAATTATTTGGATTTCGTACCATTTAATAGGAATGTTTAATCTTAAATAATTAAAATTTATTGATATGTAATCATACATGAGGTTTAGAGTCAATAATTTAAAAATGATGGTTGGAATTTAATTTGAAACTTAGGCTTATATTTGATCTTTTACATACGATATTTGTACTAACAAACTATGTAATATGAAATATCTTTCCTTTTGTTTTTCTTATTGTAGCACTTTTCTTATATGTATGAATTTATTAATTCGAATTGATTATCATGAATGCATGTAAAAAATATATTTTTATATATTTTATAAGTAATTTATTTATTTTTTAATATTTTTAAAATTATATATATATATGGACTCTCCTAAGTCCCTGCATTGGTTTTATCCAAGTTTATCCTACGCATTGAGCAAGTTGAGTCTTGAGTCACGAATTTTCCAACCTTTATATACGTAAGCAACCAAATTTTACCTACTGAAATCCAAGGATCCCACCAACCCGTACCAGAAACTTGTCACTTTGTCATTCTTGTAATAATCCTATGGGTCATTGTCCGTCCATGGGTAACCCTTTTATGGACTTGGGCTGTACTGTACATGGGCATAACTCATTGCTAAAGCTTACCATTAAAGACATATAATGGCACTATTGTATTACATCCGCTTAAGATCCTCTATTTTCAGTTCATGTTGGGCCCATCATTTTAATTGATTTTTCGTCAAACATATGATTAAATATACAAAAGGGAGCAAAGTTAATAAACATTAAAACATAAGCATAATAAAAAAGAAAGAAAGAAAATCAAATGTATAAATCTAAAGCCAACTACAGAGTCATCAGAGTGAACCTTCAAAGAATGAAAAAAAATAATTAGATGTTGTGAGTCAAAATTAATATATGAAAGCAACTTATTTCATGAAACAAACTCCATATTAATTCCGGTCCTCCCAATTTCAATTATGATCACTTTCTGACCAAGTGGTGTGGATTATTGAGAATGATGGTAAGTTCTCTTTAAGGTCAGCCTATTATTATGTTCATCATCATCACCTATATATATGTGCAACTTGATTGGGTGATTTGGATTTGGTTCAAGGGATGTATTAAAAAGTTTTCTTTCTGTGCGTGGATGATTTTCAAAGGTTGTTTAAAAACTAAGGCATTTCTCTTGAGTAGGCATGTTGATTGCAATTCTAGGTGCAATTTATTTGACTGCCCTTTGGGAATCAGGGGAGCATCTATTCCTTCGTTGCACATTTTCTAAGAGTGTTTGGGATGGTCTTCTTCAGAAATTATTCTTATCCGTTGTGTCATGTGACTCTCCTTAGGATATAATTCTTTCTGTCCTTAAAAAACTTGATCCTAATCATAAGGATTTACAAATAATAGGGAGACTGATTTTTCCAACTTACTCGTGGCATATATGGGGGAACGCAATGCTAGAATATCCAGGAACAAGAGTTGTCAACCTTCTGATGTGTTGCATGCTATCCTTAGTACAGTTCAAAGTCGGATGTTGTTTTTAGGGCTCTCTTTACGCAAAAGGAATTGTAACAAATGGGACCTCCTCCTCTTTGACCAACTTTGCATGTTCAATTAAGATCTAATTTACCAATGGGATGTTGCCTCTCTATTTCTGATACGCACCCTATCTTGGTAAGGATATTTTGGAGAGATAAGGAAACACCAGAAGAGGGTCTTTTACAATCTGATATGGATTTTTATTCAGGTACTTGTTAGTTACTGCAGCTAATCCCTCGTGATGTGCCATTTAGATTGATAGAAGGGGATATATATATATATATATATACATACTTAATCAAGATTTTAAAGGACCCCACTCAGTCTTTCTAAATGGAACGCTTTAAAGCTATGAAAGTGGCACAAGTGCTTAGAAGATTCCAAGAAATTCAATTCAATGAGATTTCTACTCGCTCACTTCCCTTGAGTAGGAAATTGAAGAATTTATTTTAAGTAATGCATCAAGTTTCAATGAATGCATTGCTTTCTCTATTCAATGCTTAGCTTGCTTGAAACTGGGCTGTGTGACCTCTATTCTATATGCTTGTTGCTCGTACCAGGGCTGTGAGTTTTGTTTTTGGTGTTTCTGTCTTGATGGGTGTATGCCCCATAGGATCTCTTTCTCTCTAAGATATTCATTTTGTACATTATCCATATTTTTTAGCAATTCAAAAGACTATCTTATCTTAAAAAAAAAAAAAAAAAAAAAAAAAAAAAAGAACCTCATTTGCTCCTCCCTAGTAAAGTGTGGACTGGACATACTAAAGAAGAAAACAACTGTGACTCACCTATGAGATGAGGGATCTATTAAATACATAATCCGAGTTACCTGTGAGTTATTTTATATAAAACTCAAAGATCCAAGCCATCCATACAGCTTAATTAAGCACAGGAAAAAGTAGACAAAATAGAAGTAAAAATCATCTCTTGTTCACATTTTTCTCTAGCTGTTTTCAACAACATACAAAAGAGACGCCAGTTCTTACTTGCCTGACCTGGGCTCGAATCCGGACAGACACATTTCCTCACCTGAAGCTGTGATATCTCACCAAAGGGTCCCCCCACCTCACCGGAGGACCCCCACTTTAGAGGGCTATAGGCCCTAGTCCCCCTAAGTTGGGATAAATAAAAAAAAAGAAAAAAAAAAACATCCAAACAAGACATAGCTTTTACTGTGAGAGTGCATGATGGAACATTGGCTTGATGCACTGCGCCAACGGTACATGCAAATTAAAACATAGCAAGGCAAGTTCTTCCCCTATCTTGTTTAATATAGACCATTGCTGTACTTGCTCTCTTCACTTATGCTCCCAGATGGTTCAACCAACCTGATCGAGCTTATTGGTTCCGGGTCGGGCGCGGGCTTGACAAACATATGCATTATAAAGTGTACACTTTTCCTAAATTTTTTGCCATTTAAAAGGCAACATGAATTGAAAAATGTTCTATTTCTCATTCAATAGAAAGCATCCCCGTGCAGATATTTGGAGTGGACAACTTATTAGTGGGTTCTACTTATGGAAAAATCCAATTCCGACTAAACTAAATAGCTTTATTTATATTAATCTTTTTCACCAAATTTCACTTCTATAGGAGTTGTTCACTCCAAATGGAGCACTGAAAAACTTGAAATTTCCAAAATCTAACGGTAGGGTCAATTCTTTTGTCCAATGAGATTTAGAGGTTCCTATTAGTGACAATGTGTTACTTTTGAAATTCTTATAATTTGCAGATCTAGAGATTGGCTCCTACTAATTCTTAGGCTTTATCTTTCTTGAAAGAACTTTATCCAAAGTTCTTAGTAAGAATAAGAGGAAAAGATGAATGTGCAATCACTCTTTTGTGAAATTAAGTAAAATTGCAGCCTCTAATTTTCAAGCCTATAATTGCATTAGTGGACCTCAATTACAAATACAATTAGATTGACCATCATTGTTATTCAAAATATAAACCTAGGGGATACTAATAGGCCCAATCAACAGAGTTTAATGATTTGTTTGAAATTATGGGGCCCACTATCAAAAGACCATACACAAACAAGTATAATTAATTGGTCCATCACTATTATTCACATATGTGAATGTTTTGCAGGGTCTAGACAACCGGTGGGGCCCACCTGAGGCTCCACATGACCAACCCAAGCCTGTCATCTTAAACCCCCTTTTGTAGGTCACTCTTCCCATAGGTTTCACAATGATCTAATTGGAGTACTGGACCGATTGAAATAAAATAAACTGGGTCCTGCCACATGGCCTTTGGCTGGTGCAAATTGCCTTTTGATGGAGCATGTAAATTCTTTTTGAAGCATTCCCTTGGACTTTACAACTAAAAATGTTTTAAGCTTTGGGGCCCTGCAGTGGTGGGGCTTCTTTGGTGTACTTTGAAGATTTTTTCTAGGAGTGGTGCATCTCATTAGCAATAAGATCTATTTATATTTATGGGCCCTTATTAGGTGCTTGAACTTCCATGGCCCACATGGAGATGGGGCCAAGGGGGTTTGAAGATCTAGTTGAGGCCCTCCTATGCACAAAAAATAATCCCATGTGATTATCCTAATCCTTTAATCCACAGCCCACAATTCTTCACCGTAAAAATTAGATGCACAATCGATCAAATGGTGTAGTTCATTCGGATGGGTGCAACACCTAGAGTCATGCGACTCAGATGGACCATCATGTGGGCCCCACTACGAGGTGTGCACTTGATAACTGCCATTATATTTATATTCAGATTTACAAAAAACATGATGATCTGTGTCATATGGTATCAACACGAAGTAAACTCTTCTTAATTTGTTGCATTTCAAGATTTACTATTAAAATTTTTGGTTTTCACCTCATATTTCTTACCTAGGTAACTGCTATATCTAAATATTAGGGAGTTCACTTCAAATTGAATAGATGGTTAACACAAGAAAAGAGTGCAAGTGACCCAAAAAGGACTTATAGTTGTCCACAAAGGGCAATGTTGGGGGCCATTTGTATCTGTTCTTACAATTCGAGTTGTGTGAGACACATGCACTAGTATACATAGCCACACCAATCACAGAATTCACTGTGTGAGACACATGCACTACATAGCCACACTAATAACTGAATTCACTGTATGTAAATGAACCCGTTTCATAAGTTTGTTACAAAATTAAAAGTGATTAGTCACATTTTACTATATTTTACAGGAAAACAAACATTATACTTTACAGTAGTTCTCTTGTGTCTGTATGGGTTTCAACGATTAGGATGAGTCCAATCTATTTTGTAACGTATATTAGGATTAGGCTGTTTGTTACACAGATAGGATTAGTTCAACCTAATAAGGATTAGAAGCTCCTGCTTTTAAATTTGTTTTAATCTTTATCTCCCACTGTTATAGCATGAGTCTCTATATAGAAAGTGTACTTGGTTTTTTTTTTTTTGATGAAACAGCAAGGGCAGATGACCACCAATGAGAAGAGCAAAGGCACCCTGTGGAGCTGGGAGGAGAACAAGGCATTTGAGGTTGCTGTAGCTATCCATGCTGAGGATAGAAGTGATAGGTGGGAGAGGATTGCAGCTGCTGTGCCTGGAAGAACCATTGCTGAAATCAAACACCATTACCAGAGTTTGGTGGAAGACATCAGAGCCATTGAGGGTGGCATTGATCCTTTGCCTCCTTATTTGCCCAGAAAATGCGCCGCCCACACCGGGCGCTATCAGGGCATTTCTAATCATGGGGGGAAGGGATCATCAAGGTCGAATCAAGAACGGCGAAAGGGAATTGCATGGACTGAAGATGAGCACAGGTTAGCTATCTCAATTCTAATCTTCTTCTTCTTCTTTTCTTAATTTTAATGTGCTTAGTGTATAGATATGTTTTGAGAAAATGCTGAATCTTTTTGTGGTTTGAGATTCTGTACTGTTGTGTGATGTTAACTCCAAATGTATCCTTGTTTATTTTATCATCATCATCATAACCTCAACCCTATTTGAACTTTGAAAAAAGTACTCCTACTTTTCTTTTCTCACTATTTCATCCCAACTGAAAACCCTGTGTTTTGTTCCACAGTTGATCTTATAGATATTCAAAGCCATCAGTAAGGTGCTGAATTATTTTTCAATGTGATCAATCCATCTATAGTCTCCTTTGTTTATATAATTGTATAATTTAAATTTTTGGACCGTGTGACTTGATAATTATATATTATGCAAAGCGTGTATACTAGGGTTGCAAATGCCTCTCCAACATGAAAATATCATGTTTGGAACCTAAGTTTGGTTTTGCTTAAAAAACTAGGTCAAGTTCTGGATCCATTTAGGTCCCGGCCTGAGAATTTTGACCCACACCAAGCTATTTTGGTAATTGGATTTGCCATTTTGTCTCTGACACTTTGAAAGGCCGGTTCATTTGTAGGATAAAGTAAAATGAAATAAAACAACGTGTTAAATCTAAGAAAAGAGGAAAGTGGAGGGAGTTGATTGAAAAGGCACAAAATGACAAAAAAAAAAAAAAAAAAAAAGCCACTTTTGTTTGTACAAAATAACAAAACATGTGCTCTTTAAAGGCATAAAATAACAAAAAAAAGTTACTCATAAATAGCGGTGAATCGGACCAGCCCCAACCCTCCATAGGCAGGGCTTGGGCCAAAGGTGTTCGTACTTGAATCGGGCTAGGACGTTTTATTTAGGCCCGTTTACTAGATGGGATGGGCTTGGATTCAATGATAAAGAGCCCAAGCCCGACCTGGCCCGGATATAAAAAATATTACAAGAGATTGTTAGAGGGGATACTCAAAACATATAACATCTCACCTACACGTGTGTCACCACCACTCAAGCTGCCACTTAAAGTCATACTGGAAAGCACCTTTAAATTTTATAAAGCAAGGGTTGGGCCCGAGGTTACTCATTTTCAGACAGGCCAGGCTTGGGTCAGCCACTAAAGGCCCAATTTAAGCTTGGACCGGGTTTGGACATAGATTTCTAGGCGGGGCATGGATAGACATGAGCCCAGCCCAACCCGGCCCAACTCTTTTACTCTAACATCGTCCCCTTTCTTTTTTCTCTTCTTGATTTGACACTTAATTTTATTTTATTTTACTCTACCCTACATACAAACATACCATTTTATTTTATGTTTTACTGCACCCTACATACAAACGTACCAAAGTATTTGAGGACTTCGCCACCTTCTAAACCCTAAAACCCATTTCTCCACACCCTCAAATCCAACTCTCTCTGATCAAAACCCCACAACCAATCACCCCATCACCTTGAAGTTCTCTCTATAAGGCCCTTAAGCCCTCAATTCCCACCTCGTTGTCTGCGACACCCTCTCTTGCATCTTCCCCATCCTTGCCATAAATGCCAACATTGTTGGTTATGACTTGGCCATTGTTGATATGATGGCATGAATCTAATGCCAACTTAAGATGGGATCTCAGCCTACCATTTTGATGGCATCCATAAACCATTTTCTCTGTCTGAAACAACCTCAACATTAAGACTTTGCTTTGGAACTTTGGCTGGTGGATCCTCAACCTGGTTCATTTTTTCTTGGGTTTGTTTGGCAAGGATCTATTTCAAACCAAGCCGATTAAATTAGATTTTATTAAAATAGAGTAGTTTTAATTAGATTCTGTAACAAATAAACCGTTTGAATATGTCCGATTCAATTAGAAAAAACAAACTTCTGATTAAAATTTATAAAAATTACATATGCAAATAGTACCGGCAAACTCGTTGTGCATTAAAACAAGTGAATTGCCAAATAGACAATAGGTAAACATAAATATTGCCACCGAGTTTAAGCACTCTAATGTCTATTTGAATTCGTTTAAATTAAAAAAATAAAGTAAAAAAACTTGTCAAACAACACCTTAATTAGTGTGGATTCGGCTGAGACCTGAGTGACCTCACCATTTTCTTTCCTGGGTTGATCTCATATTCATTTTCAGCACTGAAACAGTGCATCAGATTCTTTTTGTTTTTTTTACATATCTATAATAAAAAGCTCACGCCATGTGAGCTCTGTGAACTGATGATATTTTTCATCACTATGGTTGATTATACCGATTTGGTTCTATGCATGGTCTTGTTTATTTATTTATCTTTTTTTGTTTAATTTTTTTTTATCTTGCTTTGTGCCATACCAGTATTGATCTAGGTCTAACTCTTGGCTGTTCTTGTTGAATAAATAAAATTAGCTAACAGTGCAATTAAGAATCCATTCTTAGGTAATCTATGATGCTATGAAGCACGAATGCATCAAAAGGAGTATTGTATATTGTTGTATTGCATCTTGTTGTATTGCATCTCATACTTCACTTCACTTTTTAAATGTAAAATCCGCATTCCTGCCATGTCCTTGACATATCCATATCGTATCTTATTTAAAGCCTTGTTCTCAGGAACTCCACCATTGCAACATGTCTTTCCTCTCTATTGTGTTTAGGGCCCGTTTGCTTCATGTAACAGGCTAGAAATGTCCAATCAAAGTGAATGGCAAAAAAAGAAAGTACCATTGAATAACCTCCCATTTGATAGAAATTAAGGGAATATGGAAAATGAATACTCATTCATCATCCTACTAATTCAACTCCTAGGAAAGTCAAGGTCACATCTGCATCACTAAGTTGTATCCTCCAGCCATCACCTTTTCATACGTTCTTCAGTAAGTTTGGCCATGAATTTATATAGAGCAAGGCTCTCCTAAGCTCAAGCTTATGATAAAATCTTGTAAGCTTATGCTTGTGGGGGCCCACCTTTGGTCAATCCAAATGGACCAAACACATGACCCTCATAGATTGCATATGTCCACCAACTTTCAGTCAGATACGAATTTACTAGACTGTTGGATCGATTATGTATAGATCCAAATGTATTGTTGACCATTAAACTTTTGGGCCTATATGGAAATGATAAAAATCACGGTTGAGGCTGATTTTTTGCAAAGAGTAAGATCCTAGGGAGCCCTTGAAATTCCCCCCATCCTCATCCCCATGTGGGTCCCCAGGTGGGCCCTACCACACACTTAAACTTACCTTATCATAAGCTTGAGCTTAAGAGAGCTGACCTCATTTATATATAATCAATTCCTGCATACTCTATACAAACAAACAGGTCTCTTAGGCATTGCCTTGTTGTATGATTTTGATGTCTCAATCTCGGGTCTTGAATTATGAAGGACGGCCCACATTGGATGCTGAAATATAGATCTGGATACACCCGATCCAAACTAAACGCTTGTTCTTAGTAACTCCACAATTCCAACAAGTCTATCGTCGCAATTGCATTTAAGGTCTACATTTGTCCTCCCCAATTGGAGGAGAGTCGGAGGAGAGTCGCGTCAGGTAGTTTGACAGCCAATGTGAAACTTTTGTTGCAGCCTCAACATAAATTGTGAGGTAGAATCAGAATTCATGTAGCTACTCTCAATATAAGACTTTGATAATGATGATGATGATTTGTCCTTCCTTTGTCATAGTTCCTAGAACTTTCACCCTTTCACAAGAACAATACTCTGCCATGTCCTTTATTTATGAAGGTTGATTGTTTAAGGACCTTTTCTCTTGTGGCATAGATGAACTCTATTTGGTTAATGTGGTGAGACTAGAAAAAAATTTGTCATTAGATCAATTATTACAAGTAAAAATGCATTTCTCCATGGCGAATCGTTTCCTTTTTAGTGCCATCAGTTTTCAATCTAAAGGTATTTAGTAGGAAACCCACTTCCTCTAGATAGTACCTTCATTCCTTGCTTCCCATTACTCTCATTTGTTTCCCAGTTCCACATAAAACTACCCACAATATTTCAGACTCTTATGTGTTTCACAAATTCATTTCCTGCATCACTTCTCTGGCGTAATCTCGCAAATAAATTTCCTGATCATTTCTAGCCAAACTTGGTAGTTCCCATACCAAAGCTTGTACTCACATACAGTGACAACCAAGCTTGCAATACATATTGCAGGCAGTCCAGTCTTTCACATAAGAACAAAGCAATCTGAAGTGGATTGTTTTCTTTCTTTCTTTTAATGTGAAATGAAGAGACATTTAGAGATTCATCAGATGTCAGACACAAGTAATCAACTTGTATCTTCCCGATAGCCTTTGGTCGAGCTTGTCTTCATATTACTGTAATCAAAATCTGATGCAGGCTTGACCCATTGCCAAGACCAGCCAAATTGACTGCCCCATGGATCCAGTTGGTGTGAGGGCAACCACGGTCACTACCCATCAAGGCCCAAGACCTACAAGGATGCCCAAGGGGCAGTTGTATAGCCTCGTTTGGTGTAATTTGGGTGCAAAATAGAGTAGGACTTTTGCTTGAATATTTAAATACCTAAGGACTAATTTTTAATTTCGGAAAATAGGTAGGTTAATTTTTGTTATTAAAACATGAAAAAATATGTTATATAAATAAATAACTATATATATTTTATATTTTTTCAAAAGAAAATCTCCGAAATGTTTCACCCAAATTTTGAATCAGCCGCAATACGTAAGTTTGCAGTGAAAACGATACAAGGTCTAGAAAAATTGACAACTATGGTAAACAAATTATTCTATGTGTTTTTAAAAAAACTTACTTGTAAGTATCGATTCAAATCAGATTATGGAAATGTTGTTTTAGGTAGTGGTCTGTGGAAGATTGATTTCCATGACAAGGAGTGATAAAGGTTAGGGTAGTCTAAGAAATGAAAAAAAAGCTTCTACATCCTCTTTCCATCAATTACCTACTGTCGTTAATCCAAATGCAATAATTACATCAAATTTGTTTGATGGTCATAACTCAAAGACGGGGCCTACTTATCTAGAATGGCAATTGGAGGGACTAAAAGGCTTGGTTAGATTGATGGAAGTATTGAGGAACCTCTAAACAAGGATTCAGCACATTTACATTGAGTTTCTGAAATTTTGGTAGTTATGGATTGGATTCCTAACCTGATGGAGGTGAGCATAGGTTCTCGATATTGTGACACAATAAAAGAGCTTTGGGACTCTATCGATGTAGCTTATCCTCAAAAGAAGACAAAATGCCAGAATACTTGAATTAAGTAAAGAAATATACTGGCCTGCAAACAAGGGGATATATCTACAGGGAATTACTATGCTAAGTATAGAGCCTTTTGGCATAAGGATTATATTGGAGTCCTGAACCATGTCATACAAAGAAGCAAGCAAGGTAACTAGAAGGTGAACATATATGTAAACTTTTGGGTGGTATAGACACGAAGTATGAGATACTGTGTTTGCACTCCTACAATATGAGGAATGTCGCTGAGAGTATGTCGACCAAGAAATCCTCTCATCCTTCCATCGATTCTTCAGCTCTAGCAAGTAACACTATGAATAGTGGTGGTGGTGGTCATGAAGGATGTATAAGGGTGGTGGACATTGGACATGTGGTAGACAATCTAGAGTTGATGGGGATAAGCCCTATTGTACACTTTTTGGGAGATATGGACATAACCTGCAATCCAAATTGGGATCTTATAGGTGAGACTGTAGTGCGACTACAAACCCAGCTGAGTTAGAAAAGTCTAATAATCTAGTTGATCAAGAGAGATTGGTTGATAGAGATGATCATCAAAGGCTAAAGGATGAAGTTGTTAAAGAGGCTTCAAGCATTGGAAGAAGGAATTACATCATCATCTTCGGTAGGTATGATTTCTTCATCTCATAAACCATAATCCACCTACATGGATATCTTCATCATCCACTTCCACTTATCGATCCAAGTGCCACATATGATGTGATGGTTCTGCATTCCAGTCTATGGGGGGAGTGTCAATTTGCCTTCACAAAAGTGGCTGGGGAAGGTTCTATTAATGTGTTACCAGATTTCACTTTATCATCGGTTTCATTTAATCTTCTTTCTGTGAGTTCTCTAAACAAAATCCACAATTGTTGTGTTAAGAGTTTTCCTTGCCATTGTACGTTTCAGGATTTGAAGATGGGGCAGATGATTGGTGGTGGTAGTGGTGACGGCAATGGTTTATATATTTTGGAGCTGATAAACAAAGAGTCAAAAGCTTTACTTTACAGTCTTCAGTGATTTGGAAAAGTCTCACCATGACATCAACAACTCAATCATGGGCTTCTTCTAAGGAGTTATGTTTTTCAGATGTTAAAGAGTAATATTAAGGAATAAAGAGTGGTACTTTACAATTTGTAACGAAGTATATTTGTGTTTGTCTACAGAGAATTAATGAAAAAAGTTCTATTATTTGTAAAGAAGTGTAATGGTGTTTATCTAATTAGCATTAATGAAAGAAAGTATCATATGCATAATTGGAAGGTGGTGGCTTTTCTCATGGACTTGCTTGCATGATCAAATCCATGATGGTGTCATCCTCGAGAAGATATCTCTAAATTAAATTCTAGTGGTAGTGCACAAGGCAATCCTAGTCCAGCAGGCATAGGAGGAATTATCTGGGATTCTATCGCTTCAACTATTGTATCTTTCTCAGGCCCATTAAAAAAGCTAAGTTGTTGGATTTAGGTGAAAGGAGATTCACTTTGTGTTACTAGGTTGGCTTTAGGCAGTTGCAAGGCTCCTTAGAGATTGGCAGATGAGGTAGAAGAGGTGCTAGATCTGGCTAGGCGATTGGATGCTTTTCTGTTCTCATCTCAAAAGATTGATCAACTAAACAAATGTTTTAGCAGAGGAGGGGATCAATGGGCAGTGTTTGCTTATTTCCTATGCTTGGTTCATTTTGTCCTCTGCTTTGGTTTATGGTTTTTGTGCTTTGTGTGTTCAGCTTGTCAGTATTTCTCTCTTGTCTTGTTTAGTTGGTTTGCTTCGCTTACATCTCTATGTATGGCACCTATATTTTGAATTTTTATTAATGACGCTTCTAGATGCATGTGTGCTTATCTTATGAAATCCATGAACGATGTATTATCAGTATGGTCAGATAGTGTTTTGGTAGGAAAACTTCTGTACAAGTTTTATGCCCAAATTTATGTCGTGGTAGTATGTCGGCAATGCATAAAGCTATCGCTACTTAAGTTTCCTATAAATGAATTCTAGCTTATTAAAAAAGAACTGAAAGATATATAAATTACATGAAGTCCCACTCCACAAACCCTGCACATTCCACTTCAGTTTTTCTGCTTTTCATTGCTTCCAGTGTAGAGTTATATAAATTGAACTATGTTTTTGAATTTCTCTTTCCTAAGGTGGTTTCTAGATATTAGGGTAGGCTAATGATGCTGAATAGATAGCCATGGTTATGTTATCTTGAGGCTTTGGTTTTAGAAGTAAACCCACAACTTGAAAGTTGCAATAGCAAGCGCCTTGCACTTTACAAGCTCTTGTCAAGTCACATGGATATATTGGCTTATAAGACTAGTGGTTATCACGGCCAAAACTAGGGAGATTTTTTTTTTACAAGCCTCTATTTCACGAGCATATAAATGTTTATATTGGAGAACTGTATCATTTCTGGAGATAGCATATAAATGATGCTATCTCTGCATATTTTAGTAGCACTATCTTTATCAAATATTGATAACATCACTAAAATGATAGTGTGCTGTTTGAACTATGATCTGTTTACTCCACCTCATGACAACATGATTCTGATATCTGACCGTATAACTCTCAATTATTTGCTTTCCTGGTTGGTTTGATGAAACAGGTTGTTCCTACTTGGATTAAGTAAATATGGGAAAGGTGACTGGCGAAGCATATCTAGAAAATTTGTGGTTTCAAGGACTCCTGCTCAGGTGGCCAGCCATGCACAGAAGTACTTCATACGCTTGGAATCTAACAAAAGGCGGCGGTCTAGCATTCATGATATTACCAATGTGGGAAATGAAGACATATCAGCCCACCAAGAATCCATCATTGATCAATCAAATGGTCATATTGGAGCTACAGGGGAATCCATCAAACAATCTCGTCAACCCCCATCAAGCACTTCTGGAGGTAGCACGAATTCAAACAAAAGGTGGCGATCAAGCATTTATGATATTACCGGCGTGGGAAATGGAGAGATATTGGTGCCCCAAGCACCCATTACTAGTCAACCAAATGGGCCTACCGGAGAACACTCTTCCCCACCCCCATCTAGCACTTTTGAAGTTTATGGCCCACTTACTATAGGTCAGCCCATTGGAGAATCCCTTGTTTCAGTAACCGGCACCCCAGTTCCTGCCCCACCAGACATGGCCTATGATGCCTATAGATGGGACCATTGTTCTTGGTGCCCCAATGAACATTCCTCAAATGACATATCCAATGCCCACATCACAGAAGATTGAGAATTGGTTATCATAGTAAGGTAATTTTAGTCTTAATGCTTCTAGCAAAATAAGATACACTCTCAAGTGCGAAGTATTAATGGCATTCATGTTATAAAATGGAGGCTTGGTTTCCATTTTATAACATGCAATGCCATAAATACTGAGTCATCTCATTTTGTGAGAAGCAATAAAGACTAGAAGAACCTAACCACACTAACCAACTTTCTTCAGTAAACTTTTTCGACAGCAATCATATCTATGCAAACTCGAAGAGAATTCTAGAATACTTGGGTTAGCCCATGAACCCAAAAGGATCAATTTTAGGGCCCACTGGACTTGGCACCAATACCAAAGGCCTTGAGATTTTGATAAACTCATTGGTTGACCTTTTTTTTTAAGATTTTCATAAATTCACCAGAGTTTTGGATATTTTTGTCATTATTTTGTTTAAATTTGAAATGGATGGTTACGATTAGAAGTTACAATAAGAGATCTAATGGATAGAATGCGTTCTTGTTCTTGGATATCAGGTATAAGGCTCTCGTACCCTTGTTTGTGCTTCCCTTTTCTTGTACCGCTTTTGTTCTTCTTTTAATAATACAACTACCTAAAAAAAAAGAAGAATGAATTTACATGTTAGAACCAATGGTTGCTAATGTATTTAGGGCTTTTGATCCTACAAACTATCATGTAAACACAAAAAAGGGAGTGACAAACTAACAATAAGGAATCACAATTTTTTATTTTTTTTTTTACCTCTTTATTCAGCATATTTTTATTGATTTTAATTGTGGGGTGGGATTTGGATTTCCAATTAAGAGGAAACTTTTATTGGTAGTATTGTATTCTACCAATAAGGAATACAATATTAATCTAAGCATTATATCTGGTCACCTTTCCCATATTTATTTAAACCAAGTAGAAACGACCTCCATCAAACCAACCAGGTGGCCAGCCATGAACAAGGTGCTCTATGTGCTTGAAATTGTACAAAATCTGACACTAAGAGTGGGAAATGGAGACATATCAACACAAGCACCCATCACCGACAGAGGGAGTGGGGTTTAGGGGGTCAATTGCCCCCTCTCCCCTGCATATGGCATGAAGATAAAGAGATTGGGATTTTCAACCAGAAAGTGCCCCCATCAGCGTTGAATTTTTCATCAGGCATTTGACATGTGGTAGTATGGAGGGATATGAGAGAGAGAGAGAGATGGACCTAGGCATGCTTCTCTACTGGAGAATTGGATGATGATACAAAATATATTTATATATATCTATATATATATGTATATATTTATAAGATTTTCCTATTCGATTTGTTTTTTTCTTTTACCATGTGGCCTGCATGAATATCTAATTATTATGCATGACATGCTATTTGATGTACTATGAAGATATTTTGCCAAGGGATGTCATTGTTGCAATTACAACTATTAAAACCAAGAGAGTACTTCAGGTTGTTGACTGGTGAGCTTCTAATTATACCAAATTAGTAGTTTTTATTTAGTTGGCTTCCGGGTTCTTTCTCATATTCTATTTCTTTAATATGATTGTGATAGATTACAATTGTCAAATGCATTTCCCTTTTGATTTCAAGGGATCACAATTTTTTATTAGTCTTTTGTAAGATGTATATGTTTCTCAAAATGTTCCTATAACTTAGTGATTTGTCCCGTTCTTTTTTTTTTTTATCACAGTCATTGTTTTTAAGTCTAGCCATTTTTATGACATTGTCATGTTGACCTTAGCTTTTATCTATTTTGTTTCATAATTCATGTTTAATGGCTGATCACTAGATTGAGATAGGTCTGTAGGTGTGAGGAGCTATTATATATATAAAGACACAAGTGAGTTCGTGGGAGGATGACACGTGGCACATCCTCCAGCTTTTTGTGCTGTTTAATTCAAGAATTGCCCTTATAATTTAATCTCACCAAATCACTATTATTTGATAATTTCTACATAATAGGAGCAGTTTCTGTGGTGCGCCCCTTCATCTCATAACTAAAGCTATTTTAATGGAGCTACTTTCATAATTAGTTGTAATTACAACATTTTTCTCCTTATTTTCGTTTCAATATTGGTATGATTAATATATGGGGCCCATTATAGAAGCCAATTAATTTCAAAATCCACATTTAATATTAACACTCAATTCATGCCTAAGTATAAATATAATCAAATTAAGCTTCTAGAATATCTACTATTTACTTATTATTTCCTTAAAATCTTTCAGCGTTTTAAAATCTTAGAATATTTCAAGTCATTTTAAATACTTATAAATATTTTTAATTAATTAAAACTTTAATTATTTTTTATCATGCCTACGTTGGGCGCAGGCCTTCTGCACTAGTTTAATATTGATATAGCCAGATGGGACGTAGATGTTCATGGATTTGTGGGTTGTTGATATGGGCATATAAAATGGCACATTGGAAGATGGATATCAAATTAAAAAAAAAAAAGGAAGATAGCTCATTGGAAGATGGTATTAATAAATAAAATTTGAAAGATGCGTATGTGATGTGATAACCTGTTGTGATGCTATCCAACATATATATTTGATATACATTGATTCACTTTTTTTGCATTCCTTTTTGGGTTTTTATATAGGAATTAGTTTTCCCTTTCATCATCACACTTACAACTTTAATGATTTGATGAATGTTTCTCTTTCATCACTCTAAAGTTTGCTGAAATATGTTTCCTTTTTGACGAGTTTACGATGCTAATTAACTTAAAAAGACAGTTCTACCAATGCTTAAGGCACTATTACATTATCAAAGTGACTGTGCATCTTTTTAGAATTTTAATTACTATCCATTTGATTTTCCAAGGCCTCACTTTATATAGTATTTAATGCTCAGTGCCCGGAACCTCCTATCGGCCCTCTCGATCCCGCTCCAAAAACGCAAATTGGCGTTTTCGTAGCAGATCCATCCTCGAAGCGCGGTTATACTATATATGGAGTGAACATTCCAGAATCTTTCGTTTTTGTGCATTTTCTTTTTATGTAAGCTTGATATTTATCTCTTGAATGAAGAAATTTCTTTTGATTTTTAATATTTGAAAATATGGATAAGATATATTTGTGCTTATTAATTATTGGACATATAATCATTTTAAAATTTAGCGTTTCGGAGCTCTCGCTCCCGTCCCCGCTCCGCGCTCTAATGTATACAAATACTTCTTAGGAATGTTCAGTTGTTTAAAGAAGGAAGAAAATATCGTAATCTATATGAGAAATTTTTTTAGAATGCAGTTTGCTCGCAGTGAAGTAATAAAATAAATCTTCAAAGAATGGTTCAAAAGAACTGCTATAGTAACTATTTTGTTTGTGTCAATATATTTAATGTGATGGTAGCTTTGTGCTGAAACATTATATATTCTTGTTCATACAGACCGTCTTTGCTTCGAAGCTGCCCCTTAGGAAAACTATCTAAATTTTCTGAACATTTTTTTATTGAAGTTGTTGATATTTAACATATGTTGTGATCTAAACATTTATATGGCTTTATTGTGAGTATACAAGTAAAAAGTTTGGTATTTTCGGAGAACCTTGTAAGATTACATTGTACCCCTTAAAAATCCATTTGGCTTAGAAATCATATAAACTAGAATAGTTGTCATAAATTAAAGAATTATGCAAAAGTGAGTCATATGATAACTTGTATAGCTTTAATTCATTTAATCCACGGGACTCTATTCACATGATAATACCTTTTGTGCAGGTTAGTAGTGGGTACATATGATTTGGAAAATAATATGCTTCGTATGAATGGGACAACGAAAGGAGAACATATTTGGGGGATTCTTTCTTTAACGTCCATTTGTTATATGAAACATCATTGAATAAACTTAAGAATTATGCACTAAAAATGAATGCATCTTTCATTGTCTTTTCTAATCTCTCTTTACAAATTTCATATTGCAAATGTCGTTAGTTGTTTAATCCGTGCTCAGCACGGGAATCTTTTGCTAGTATTCTTTGATGCCATTAGAGTAAGAAATAAATGGGCGTCAATCTACTTCATATTATGCCCCTCTTAAACCCTACCACTTTGAATAGGATGAATCAGGTGGGGCAACAAACCAGGACATAATTTGAAAATTTAGAGGAAAAAAACCAGTCCAAGAGATTCCTCTGGGATACATCAGAAACTGATGGATTCTTTTAAGTTTTAATATAACTAACTTTAGAATAACAAACCAACAAGTCATCAACCCCCTAGTGTGTCTGTTCTTCTTTTCCAATTTAAAGCAAGGCTAAATTCCAGGGCTCTCTTTTCTCTTTCACATCATCATTGTGAAAAACAATGGTGTGCATGCGTGTCACCAGTAGGTGACTCCTTCCCCCACTGTGACCTCACCAATGCGATAAGCTGAATAACCTCCATGCTGTTCCGCAAGTATTCTAGTCGCTGCATCTGGGCTTACAACAAGAACCATGCCAATACCCATATTGAATGTTCTCCTCATTTCTGCGTCCCCAATTCTTCCAGCCTGCATAATCAATTTCATCAAATAGTGAATTTGTCTTTCTAAGAGTTACACATTTTTCTTCCCACTAATATTAGATTCAACTACTTGCTCTATCTGCCTTCGCTTTACCTGGAAGGGGGAACTTAGGTGAGAGTTCTTGTGCCCATGCATGTGTACTAGTACTTTGGTAAGAGCTTACCATTTGGAAAGCTGGGCTACAACCAACTAGGGCAAAACGTCCAATCCAAAAGACTAAAATAACAGTAACGTGCATCTTCAGTCAACATCTAGTTTAAACCATTGGTGCGTGCGACATGATGCTGGTCAGCTGAAGGGCCAAGCATTTGTGGATTGGTAACAATCATTAGTTAAATGGATTGTGCAGCATTTTCAATTTGATTAGCAGTTGATTATTACCTCTTGTATCAATTTGAACACAGCAGGGACCTCCCAAGCATCTTTATAGATAGTAGCTCCAAGTCCAAGGCAATTGTGAAAGGCTCGAAGTATACTTCTCATGAAACCACCGTCAGTAATGTGGGCTATCCCTTTTACGCCACCCTTGCTAATAATATCAAGAACCTTTTCGAAACACAAATGGGGTAATAAGTGTTAATAATTACTATGCAGCGAATATTCATCATTATATTTGATTGAAAGAGACGTGTTGGCGTCTAAGGGATGACCTGCTTGACATAAATGACAGTTGGAACCATTAGAGCCTCCCCTAATGTGATCGGCTTGCCACTGCCTCCAGGAAGTTGGTCCTTCAACGAAAGCCCACTTTGAGCCAGAACCCTATACAAGAATTGCAGCATTCATTTGATTAATAACTTGAGGGGCCCTAACTTGAGAGGGATTGTAAGGCTTTGTGCATAAAGAAATTTTAGCTTTGACATAATAAATTTGGGACCCTAGGCCTTGGAATCTTATAATTTGCTGAGGCTTATATTTTGCTGAGGCACACAATTCAGTACTAATCTGGAATTCATGGATTGGTGATTAACAATGAAGATTCCGAACCTCTGATTTGTAGCATAAGAATTTAAAGTATACATTTCTAGGAAAAAAGGAAAGAACAAAAGTCAAAACATTAGCATGAGAATATGTGCCTCTAGGCAGATATTTCTTGGCTATTAGGTTATTAATAACCATGTGATTAACATCAAACAGAATAGAATAAATAAAATGCAAACAAACAACTAACTAAGAATGAATCCTTCAAAATGACGGGTGGAAACCAACCTCCAACCACATTCGGAAGTTTCATAATTGCAGGAGGAGCAAGTGAACATGCATTTTTTTACTGGAAAAGTAAGCTAGAGAGTTTGCCTATCGTGTCCACCGGACACAAACAAGCTCAATGACACAGCTGCCACTTTGTTGGCCATGAAGGATATAGTTTTCATGGCTGAATGAACCCACCATCTGCATTGCATGCCCATATAATTTCTTAAAAAACTCTAATGGCTATTCACAGTATGTTGACCTAAGACCAACCAACACCATCTTCACTTATTTATGGGTGTAACATAATAACATATGTGTGTTGGGGCGGGTGATGGTTTGAATGCTGATGTTCTAAGCGAAAAAAAAATAATGAAACAATGCTCTTGAAGTAAAGAATAACCTGGTAACCAGAGAAAATCCACTACAATGGACTCCACTAGATGGAAGACCAATGAGAACATCTCCAGCAACAATATTTTCTCCTTGTATAGCTGAATCCACTCTTACTCTTCCAACAGCATTGCCCACGAGGCCATAAATTTCGTCACAATAGGCATCGTAAATATCCACCTACAAAACACAATAGTTAAAAATTGTGAATTCCACATGATGACGCTCTCTTACAATAGTAAGAAAAATGCATCCATTTTGAGATAACTACATACACCTGCAAATCTTATGTTTTGTACAGAGAGAAGAAGAAATTTTAGCAAGGCAAATGATCTATATAAAAAACAACTCGTATTTAGGTGTGCCTTTGTATCTGAATGTCTCCAATAGCACTTGGGATAGCAGATTTGAAGAAAGGATCCCATCAATGCACTACAGGACTACAGAAAACAGAAATTGTACAAAGATATACATTCCAGCAGCAAACCTTTAGAACCACCACCACACTCTAAAAGACAAAGCAGGCCCCTAATACATGAGACTCAGCTGCTATAAATTTGTAATTTTGATTATTAGAGTTATCACCATTAATCCATCTGAATAAGGATAAGAAGATCTGGTAAATGTATGTTAACTCTGGTTTTAACAAATAATTCTTTTCAGTAGGGCTGCCTTGGGGGAAGGTGTTAGGCACCCCACATGCTACCTAACATCTTTGCGCATATCTTAGGCCATGTTCTCAGCTTAATATAAATATATTTATTTATAAAGTTTTTAGAATTTATAAATATATTCTAAAAACTTTATAAATAAAACTAGAACTGGTTGAAAGTTTGATCATACTAGAACTGTGTTCAAATTTGATCATACTAGAACTGTTTTCAAGCTTGCGCATATCTTAGGCCAAGTTCTGAATAAAACTAGAACTGTTTTCAATTTTGATCATACTGTTTGCAACAGAAATGATTCAGGAAATGGAGAGAGAGAGAGAGAGAGAGAGAGAGAGAGAGAGAGAAGGGCGGATTCTTGGAGTGCAGGCAGGAGGCAGTTTCACAAAGTGCCTCTTCCAGCACAGATAAAAAAGATAAGGGAGGAAACCTACTCAATCTTTGTATCAAATCTTCCTCATCAGATATCCAAAGCTGAAGTAGAAGCAATCTTCTGGAGAGCAGGGAGGATACAAGATGTCTTCATTCCTAAAGATAAGAGGGACAACAGCAACAGGGGTTTTGCATTTGTCAGATTTGCAACCCTAAAAGAAGCAGAGACAGCAGCTGAAATGGCAGCAGGCAAAGTATGGGGAGGTAGGAAGCTACAGGCTACCTTGGCTCAGTTCTGCCCCAATAACAGAAAGAGTAGGGGAGAGGAAACCACCAAGAGGGACTGGAAGGCCTTCAGGTAGTCCTCTTTTTGGTGTGGGGAGCACCACACAGGAGAAGTCCAAAATCAGATAGGGGAAGAAGACAGGAGGAACAAACCAGGTTCAGAAACTGCTGGATGGATAGTGGAAGAAGACACGAGTAAAGGAGTGAGGGTAGCCCAGTGGGTAGGCAGCAAAAAAGATTTCTAGTCAACAGCCTGGTGGGATTCTTGAAAGAGAAATCAGTCAGCATTGAACAGATAGAATCCTGGATCCAAAAGTGCAATGGGCAGCTACCTATCAAGTTGCAGAAGCTGGATGAACAGGTAGTTTGGTTGCAGCTATCTTCCTCAAGGGAGGTTGATGAGTTCCTCCTAAAAATAGCTATAGGAGGTTCATCATCTCCATTCTCAATGATCGAGAGATGGATGGAAATACTGGGTACACCGCCGAACCCCATCTAGCTTAAAGTTAAAGGAGTCCCCATTCAGGCTTGTGGCATGAAGGTGTGTTCAGGCTAATAGGAGACTGTGCTGGTAAAACAATGGAGGTGGATTTTAGAACCAGAGAGATGGAAACCCTCAAGGAGGGGAGGGTGCAGGTTCTGCTCAACAACTCAACAACTCTGCCTCTGCAGGTGCCAATCTGGGTGGATGATCTGAAATTCTTGGTAACAGTGGAGAGGAAGGAGGAAGGAGATTGATGGGGGAAGAAGTAAGAAATGGACTGAGGCAAAAGGAGCATAAGGAGGTAAGGAGATGCAGATGCAGAGCTCTACAGGGCAAGAGGGAGGAAGAAGATGATGTCAGCCCCATTTCAAATTTCAAATCGTCCGCTCTTTTACTGGATAGAGACGGGCCAACTTCGAACCTGGATACAATGGGTCAAGACAGGTTCCTGGGTTGTAAGTATCTGAAAGCCTGTGGCTTATATCGTGGTGGACCTGGAGGATCCGAATCAAGAGAGAAATGCTTTAAAGGGCTAGGGCTCCACTCAGGGTCTTTTATCAAGGAGGAATAGCAGAGTCAAGGCGAAGAAGGAGAGTTGGAGTGTCTGCGATACTGCGGGAAAGGCCCCCAGGAGCCAGCGAGCGAGACATCCGAGGAGGACTTCTCCGACGCAGAGGAGATTAGCAGCCAGGGAAGCTTTGGCGATGGAGAAAATGGTGAGCAGGAAGAAAGGGATTCTGGGGAGACAGAAGAAACCGTAAAATGTTCGCTGGAGGGGGAGAAATCAAGGGGGAGGCCTTCGACATCAACATTTTCTTTTGGGGAAGGAGGAGCTAAAGGGAGTTGCAGAGGAGAAGAAATTAGAGAGGGAAAGGAGAATGGAGTCAGCGATCTAAGCTGCCGATTTGCTGAGGAAAAGGCAGGGAAGGGAGAAGGCTTTAGAGCCAAGGAAAGGGACGCCGAGGTAAGTGACTGGCCACAGTGACTCCAACGAAAATGTTTTGCTACAGCGCCCTTGTCAGAACTCCTTCCAGAGACTCAGAGGGTTGGATCTCAGTCCACCAGAAGCGTGAGGGGCACAAGCTCTTGCTTGTGAAAAAGGTGATCTAGGTCAGCCCCCTCTATGGGTCAAGGAGGAGCAAAAATGCTAAAACCTGACAGTTTGGGAGGAGAGGAGAGAGTGCCCACCTTCAGCCAAAAACGCTGGCATGATGAGGACACGGGACGAGGTATGTTGGGTTTTGGAGAGTTTTTTGGGCTAGGGGATGATCGAAACAGCCAAGAGGGGAACTCCTATGGGGAAGAAGAGGCTGGCGACGAGCACTGGTCACCTCAGAAAACTATTCATTGTGCCAAGTCCATTGGAGTAACAGTAGAGGGGATAGCAGAAGGATGGAATCTGTTAGTGAATTTTGGTCAAAAAAGGGAGAGCAAGAACAAAATAGAAAGGAAGGGAAGCAAGTCCACAAGGAAGGGGGTTAGGGAATTGAACAATTTGAACTGTTCAATTAAATATGACAAATCCAAAACAAAGGAGTCAAAGGATGGTACTGCCCAGCAGAAAGGTAGGAAAATTCAGGGGAGTCTTCCAATCTTTAAATGAAGGTGCTCTCATGGAATGTCCGTGGGCTGGGGGGAGTCTCGCACAGGCTGGTCGTGAAAGAGATGATCAGGAGTCAGAAGGCTCAAATAGTTATCCTGCAAGAAACTAAATTAAAAGAAGTCTATGAAAGGGTAGTGAAATAGGTCTGGGGAAGGAGGCAAGTGGATTGGGTAGCGGTAGAAGTAGTGGGTGCTGCAGGTGGGCTGCTGACTGTATGGGACACGAGCAATTTCAGTGGAAAGTTTGGGTGGATGTCTTTTCCCTCTCAGTCCTAGTGGAAGACCTTCAGAACAATAAAAAATGGCTTATGACCTCAGTTTATGGTCCTAATAACAACCATATGAGGGAGGAGTTCTGGAGAGTGTTGGACATGATAAGGGAGAGATGGAGTGGGGCGTGGTGCATTGGGGGGGACTGGAACATAATTAGATTCCCCAGTGAAAAACTGAGAGGTAAAAACTAACGGGAGAAATGAGGCGCTTCTCTGACTGGATCAACTATCATTCTTTGGTGGACTTGCAAATGGGTGGAGCTTCTTTTACTTGGTCTAACCATCAGAGCATTCCTGCTATGTCCTGGCTGGATAGGTTCTTGGTCACCTCAGATTGGCTGGAAACCTACCCAGAGGTAACTCAGCTAGCTTTGCCTAAGCCAGTTTCAGATCACTGTCCGATTCTGCTAGACTAAGATTGTGAAAGATGGGGACCTTCGCCCTTCCGCTTTGAACTTATGTGGTTAGAGGAAGAGCATTTCACTGAGCTGGTTCAGAAGTGGTGGGAGGAGATAAGGGTAGAGGGATGTGAAAATTGAAGTTGCTGAAAATCAAAATGAATGAGTGGGCAAATGAGCACTTTGGGGATGTGAAGAATCAAAAGTCTAAAATTCTAGCCGAAATCCAATCTTTAGATGGTAAGGAGGAGAGTGTTCAGCTGTCCCGGGAAGAAGAAAAGAAGAGGTTGGACTTAAAAGAAGAGCTACAAAGAAATTTGAGGGGGGAGGAGATTCTGGAAACAAAGATCGAGATGCAATTGGATAAAAGAAGGGGATAAAAAAACAAAGTTCTTTCATGGAATGGCATCTTTCAGAAGAAGAGTTAATAGGGTAACAAGCATAATGGATGGGAGGAAAATGTTGGAGAAAAAAGAGGAGATTATATCTCACATCATAGACTACTTCCAGTTGCTGTACACTGATGAGGGTTGGGAAAGACCTAATTTGGGAAATATAGCCTTCGCGATTATTGGGGAAGAAGAGGCGAATTGGTTGGAGAGGAATTTTGAAGAGGAGGAAGTTCGTCATGCGGTTTTTGATCTAGCAAGAGATAAGGCCCCAGGCCCAGATGGCTTTCCAATGACTTTCTTTCAACGCTTCTAGAAGATGGTGAAGAAGGAACTGATGGATTTTGTAGAGGAATTCTCGCAAAGGGGTAAATTGTCCAAAGGATTGGGGCATCTTTCATCGTGTTAATCCCAAAGAAGATAGGAGAACTGGGCATCAAAGACTACAGGCCCATTAGTCTCTTGGGATGCCTCTATAAAATCCTCACCAAAGTTATGGCAGGGAGAATTCAAAAGGTTATTTCAAAGATTATTTCCAGTGAGCAAGGGGCTTTTGTAGAGGGAAGGCAAATCTTAGATGACATCTTGGTGGCCAGTAAATGTGTGCATTCAAGACTTAAGGAGAGGGTCTCAAGGATCATCTACAAGCTAGACCTAGAGAAAGCTTATGATATGATAGGGCAGACTGGAAATTCCTTCAGTACATGTTAGGAAGAATGGGGTTTGGGGAAAAGTGGAGGAGGTGGACTCAGGAGTGTGTCTCAGCAGCTTACTTCTCTGTTTTGGTGAATGTGTCCCCTATGGGCTATTTCTAGGTTGGAAGGGGGCTTCGAAAAGGGGATCCCCTCTCTCCTTTTCTCTTAATAATTGTAGCAGAAGCACTGGGAAGAATGATAATAAAGGCAGTGAACGCAGGAATATTCGGAAGCTTCAGAGTGGCCAGAAACTCCCCAACTATCACCCACTTGCAATACGCTGATGACACTCTTATATTCTATGGAGCAGAAAAAGATCAGGTTAGAAATGTTAAAGCCACTATCCTATGCTTTGAAGCGCTGTCAGGGCTAAAAGTCAACTTTTCCAAGATTGAGGTGATTGGTCTTCGTACAGAAAAGCGAATGCTCCTTAAATGTTCAGAAATTCTGGGTTGCAAGATTGGCGATCTTCCACTTTCATACTTAGGCATACCGCTGTGTTCGGGGTGGGTTACTAAATCCCTTTGGAACCCAGTTGTGGAGAGGGTAGAAAGGAAGCTGTCTACAAGGAAAGCAAATTACCTATCTATAGGAGGACTGGTAACCCTCATCAAATCTGTTCTCTCCAATTTGCCAGTCAATTACTTCTCCGTCTTTAGATGTCCGACCTCCATTATAAAGAGGCTAGAAAGGCTGCAGAGAGAGATCTTATGGCATAGTGCAAGTCCTAAGAAGAAGCTTCACTTGGTAGATTGGGAGTCTATTTGTAAGTCGAAGGAAGAAGGAGGCCTGGGAGTTAGACCCCTAAAGAAGATGAATCAAGCCCTTCTGGGCAAATGGCTGTGGAGGATTGGAGACGGTTCACAAGGCATTTGGAGACAGGTGTTGGATAGGAAATACAGCCTACCAAGGCATGGGTGGGACGTTCAGGATCCTCCTTGGAATTCATCTGCTATTTGGAAAGGAATCCTCTCGGTTAAGAAACTTTTTTTGGAGAATATTAGGTACCAAATTGGATCGGGGGAGAGAATCCTTTTCTGGAAAGATGGGTTGGATAGGTGAGAGGGCGTTGTGTACTCAATACCCAGATCTATTTAAGTGTGTTCAAAACAAAGAAGCAATGGTTAGCTCTCACATGAGCACTATTGGAGGCCAGATGGTTTGGTGTCCTACTTTTAGAAGGAATCTGAAGGACATCGAAGCATCCCAATTCATTGATCTCCTTAATTCCCTAGACAGTCTCACCATTCAAAACGGCAGAGAAGATGAAAGGGTGTGGATTGCCTCTAAAAATGGATCATTCTCAGTGTCTTCTTTCTTCAAGACAATACTTAACATTCCCAGGGAAAGGACCGAACTATATGGCATTTGGAAGATGGCAGCTCCACATAGGGTACTTGTTTTCGGGTGGCTTGCTCTTAGGAAGAGGATCCCAACTATGGATCTTTTGAGAAGGAGAGGGATGCACACAGTGAATGGCTGCCCAATGTGCTTGAGAGATGAAGAATCCGTGGATCATCTCTTGCTCAATTGTAAATCGGCTCAGAAGATCTGGATGGCAATAATAGGAGGGTTTGATTGTTGATGGGCCTTTCCTCATTCTCTCCTAGAGCTTTTCCATGCTTGGAAGACCCCAACTGGGGACCTTCGAGGCAAAGTGATGTGGCGGTTGTCATTTTTAGCGGTGATATGAACGATCTGGAAGGAAAGAAACAAGAGATGTTTTGAACGAATTGCTTGTAATGAGAGCAGCTTGGTGGAGAAATCGAAGTTTTTAGTAGCTTTTTGGGTGTCTATTCTTCCTTCTTTTAGGGGATATTCATTAGATCAAATTGTGTATCGCTAGAAAGAGGTGGCCTTCTCTATGACAGGGCCTTAGGTGGCTGTTTTTTTTTTTTTTTTTTTTTTGTCTTGTTCTTTTTGGCTTTCAGTACTTTTCTCTTGTACTGTTTGCTCCTTTTAATGAAAGTAACCATTCAAAAAAAAAAAAAAAGGAATTTATAAATACATTTATTTAATTTTAAAGCTATTAGCAATTAATGAATAGTCTCATGGTATATAGTTCAACATCCAATTTAACTAATTATCAAAAGGGATTAGCAATTAATGAATAGTCTAATGGCCGAGGATGGAACCTCTTGGCATCCATCCAATAGGCCTCCAATTTCAAAAGGGGTCCATTGGACCGGTGCTGCTGCCAAATGGCATTTTAAACCAATGGTGATAGATTGGATCAATTGGATGGAGTTGGAGAGATCTCCGGATTTCCCACTACTGTAACATGCTGCACGCATGGAGTGAAATGCTTACAAGAGACCATACTATTATAGATTCATTCAGGCTTGAACCCTGTAACTGTGCCACAAGCCATAAAAAATTAGTAGGCAAAATGCCGGAATTGACCAAAATACTGAAATGTTCCACTATGCTTTTATGTTTACGTTCTCTAATCAACTGCCACATCAATTTATATAATTGTCTGTTGTACATGCCCAACAAGACTACATATTTCAAATTCTAAAAATCAAATAATAATAAAAGAAAACAACATGCACCTACTGAATTGAAAAATGATCTGCTCAGACAATACTAAAGCAGAATTAAGCAGTACACCCAACGGAAAACAGTGTGAAGTATGAAACCAGTATGTCAGATTTTATATTTTTTAATGAAATCATTTATTGTAACACCAAAGCACTAAAGCACCATTAATTAAAATTTTATAATACCTCTCCCTTAAAAACACACTCAGACTGTTTGCATCCGTCATCTACACCTTTTAGAATCTGCAAAAACCAAAATGAGAAAATCACCAAATTACATAGCTAGGATCTTCAAAATCCATTGAAAGTAATGGTTTAAATGGAGTCAAAAGAATAAACAAAATCCATGAAATTTTGATAACAGAAATACCACTGATAGCAATTATAGCGACCTTTTCTAAAAGACCAAGGTCAGGAAGACTATCTGAATACATAAGACTTAAAGTCGATGGTATTGCACCATAAGTGATAATGTTATTGACATTTAGAGCAACCTGAGAAAAAAAAAAAAAAAAAACATCATGGAGTTGTAGTCTCAATACCAAAATACATTCATCAGTACTGAAAAAACACGATGATGTGAGACAACCCAAGAAGAAGAAAGAAGAAGAAGAAGAAAAGAACTCGCTTGAAATGATGGCCATTCATCCAAAACCCAGTCTGAATCATACCAAATCAACCCCAAAATCAACCCCAATAGCTTCCTGAATTCCAGTTTGAATAGCAAAGTCGAGTTTAGATAATCTAGTTTTCATGCCATCTGTACTAACAATCTTGTAATCATCCCCAATTCGATCTGCATTTTTACAAAATAATAAATATTCAGTGGACAACTCAAATTGAAAACTTGCTTTAACTACTGCCAAATGAAGAACCAAATCCATTTAGGCATTTAGGCTATATAAACTAACTTGAAGATCAACTAAGAGCCTTTTCTCCTTAGTTTTGGTCCACAAAATCAAAGATTTTTGTTGAATCAACACAACAGTCCATGACGAAAAATGTGATAACAAGAAAAATCGCGAGAGAGAGAGAGAGGGAGAGATATGCACAAACTGTAAATATTTGTGTCTTCACCGCCATAAAAATAAAATATTCTTCTTCTTCTCCTCCATTGCAGCACCACGTCGTTGTTTTTCCGATTGGTTTATGTCTATTTGCTGTGGTGCAAGAGAAAGAAAGGTGGGCTTTTTGAGAGAAGCGTTGGAAGAAGAAACTGGGGTTTTTGAAGAAGGAGGGTTTTGGTGGAAAGTAGGGTTTTTCATTGAAGGGTTTCAGAGCCGCAACTGAGGAAGAACCGCCGTGGAATAGCGAAGTCATGGAAGCAGAGAGCAATACAGCAGGGAATTTTTTGTTGAGAACTGCTCCTATTTAAGTCGGCTTGTGGTGCTTTGCATTATTATTAATATTATTATTATTATTATATAGGAAACATTGTGCTTCTATTTTAAATTTTTAAGTAAGGTGAGGTACAATTTCTTTATTTTCATGTGCAAAAGTGGAAAGTACCAATCACCCTATGGTGAGGGATAGATGCACATGAATATTCTCTTATTATATATATATTAAAATAAACGGAAGGTGGGTTTTGTGGGGCGCCACATCTACCGTTAGAAATCTCTTCTTTCAAAGAAATTACAAAAGAAATAAAATTATATTCTCTTCCATCGTCTATATTTATATGGCTGTTTAGGTTTCTACTAAAGGGTATGTTTAGGTTTATAGTTTCCAACTCATGTAAGGTTTAATTTTGGTTCTTTCCAACCCTTCCCTTTATACATTTCTTAAATGAGTTTTATAAACGACAGAAATCTAATACGTACCTTTAGTTAGGCTCATATTACATATCATAAAATCTTGAGTTGTCATTATGGGCCTACAATACAGATTTTTTTTTTACTCACTCCACTCTATTACATCTTTATTCTGATTTTTTCTCATTAAATAAATGAAGAATATCTACTAAAGAGACAGTTCATTCCTATGGTAGAACATCAACAATCAGGGATCCTATGGTAGAACATCCACAATCAGGCATCAAATTGCTTTTAATAATATTTTCTATTATCCTTTGTTGTATCTTTCTTACTGTATATTTTTTAAATTTTCATTTCATATGCTTATGTTTAAGAAATATAAAATTTTAAATTATGTACTCCAATTTTGAAAAAATCTATTCTTACCAGTGAAAAAAATAAATTGGTTGATCTGCTTCTAGCTCTAACTATGACATGGTCAAACTTTGAATCAGGTTGATATTAAATGGGATCAAACTTTATAATTTTAATTTTTCTATCTTCCTTTATTTTTCCATTTTAAATTTGTAACAATCGCATATTAATCCCTTTTTGTTTTGCATGAATTCCATAGGTGTTTGTTATATAATACTAAGAAACAAATATCTTCCTCTCTTGTATTTAATTAAGATGGAACATCAAGAAGATATGAATCCTTCCAAGATTACAAGGTAACGTCGAACTCAACTTCTACGGATGAAAAGACTACGCCAAAATGAAAAAACAATAACATCTATAGGTGAAAACACATTCAATAAAAATTATTTTAATTTTATATTAAATAGATTTAGTTGATTGATAATTGTTATAAGTCGTTCTATGGAGATTTGTTATTAAAAAGATACACATAAAAGTGAATATCAACTTTCAAAAATGAGAAGAATGACAAGATTTCGCTCCCAATGTTTAGATGCACCAAATCGATGTCAATCTCCATTTTCAAATAATGGCATTCAGATGCTCCAAAATTATTTAAACAACCACATAGAAGTTTCCAGAGGTATATTATTAATTATTTCCTTATAATAGAATCTAATTAGAGAATTAGATTTTCTTTAAAAATAATTATTAATATATTATTTACTATTATCGTCAGTCTATGAACGTAGTCATCAAATCTCAACACAGCAATGTGATGTCCATACTCCAATTGTTATCAACAATGTAATTATATGTACTCACTCAGTGTCTACTTTCAATTTAAATTGGATTTAACTTCAATGAATTAAAGGCTTGTGTTGGACAGGGGCTTGAAGCGCTAGTTATATATATTAAAGCAAACAAGGGCAATAGGAGTGGTGCCACTTCAGCAGCATAAAAGTTCTCCTTCCAATAAATACATACAAAAAAGAAAAAAAAAACATTAATTGCTTTGATGTGTCCTTGTCACTTCCTGCCATAAAGATAGAAAAACTCTTTTAACATCTCTCTCTATTCCTAAAATCTCTATGATCCAACTAATCTCTAATTACATGACTGCCTTTATGAATTCGGAAAAGAGCCCACTTTTAGAAATTTGGAACGTCTATTGGACACACCTTTTAGAAATTTAGATATGGGGCCTACCTTTAGAATATGTTACATCTTGTGAGCACATTAAGGATCTTTGGAATGCCACATCAGTAAGGTCTCACTATCCAATTGGACACACCTTCAAATATTGGAATATGAGGCCTAACTTTAGATGTTACATCGTGTGGCCCCACCATAAAGGATTGTAGCTATCTTTCTCCATTAATTCTGTTTTTGGCTTTGCTATCACTCTGTGGACACTTATATTTAGGTCCATGGAAGTTTTTTGAAGGTTGATGTGTTTTCTTTTCGTGGTAGTATGTTTATAACTGTTTGCTTTTTGATGAACTGATTATCAAAGTGACAAGATTGGTGCTGGTGCTCACACAAACTACAAGTAAGTTGCATCCATTTTTTTTTTTTTTTTCTTCTATCATCGACCGAAGATTATTATCTTACATAATTCCAGTTTTTTCATCACTATAACTAATCCAGCGATGTATTTCTTTACATATCTTAGACCAGTGGGAAATTGCCGAGTGTTTCTATTAATTTGTTTATTTCTGTCAGCAGCAAGTCCATGAAGAGTGATGGTGGGACCGAAATGTGATCAAGAAGGCCATTGAGAAACCATTCCACATAATGAGCACATATCTGCATATGGAGAGGCAATGAAAAAAGATTAACCCGTCTTCATGAAACCTCTGACAACAACAAATTTGGAGGATTCTTTCTTTAATATCCATTTGTTATATGTAACATCATTGAATAAACTTATCAATTGCATTGTATTAGAATTATGTACTAAAAATGAATGCATCTTTCATTGTCTCTTCTAATCTCTCTTTACAAATTTCATATTGCAAATGTCGCTCGTTGTTTAACCCGCGCTGAGCACGGAAATCTTTTGCTAGTATTCTTTGATGTCATTAGAGGGGGGGCGTCAATCTACTTTATATTATGCCCCTCCTAAACCCTCCTACCACTTTGAATAGGATGAATTGGGGCAACAAACCAGGACATAATTTGAAAATTTAGAGGAAAAACAGAAACTGATGGAATCTTTTAAGTTTTAATATAACTAACTTTAGAATAACAAACCAACAAGTCATCAACCCCCTAGTGTGTCTGTTTTTCTTTTCCAATTTAAAGCAAGGCTAAATTCCAGGGCTCTCTTTTCTCTTTCACATCATCATTGTGAAAAATAATGGTGTACATGCGTGTCACTGGTAGGTGACTCCTTCCCCCACTGTGACCTCACCAATGCGATAAGCTGAATAACCTCCATGCTGTTCCCCAAGTATTCTAGTCGCTGCATCTGGGCTTACAACAAGAACCATCCCAATACCCATATTGAATGTTCTCCTCATTTCTGCGTCCCCAATTCTTCCAGCCTGCATAATCAATTTCATCAAATAGTGAATTTGTCTTTCTAAGAGTTACACATTTTTTTCCCACTACTATTAGATTCAACTACTTGCTCTATCTACCTTCGCTTTACCTGGAAGGGGAACTTAGGTGAGAGTTCTTGTGCCCATGCATGTGTACAAGTACTTTGGTAAGAGCTTACCATTTGGAAAGCTGAGCTACAACCAACTAGGGCAAAACGTCCAATCCAAAAGACTAAAATAACAGTAACATGCATCTTCAGTCAACATCTAGTTTAAACCATTGGTGCGTGCGACATGATGCTGGTCAGCTGAAGGGCCAAGCATTTGTGGATTGGTAACAGTGATTAGATAAATGGATTGTACAGTATTTTCAATTTGATTAGCGTTTGGTTAGTACCTCTTGTATCAATTTGAATACAGCAGGGACCTCCCAAGCATCTTTATAGATAGTAGCTCCAAGTCCAGGGCAATTTTCAAAGGCTCGAGGAAGACTGTTCATGAAACCACCACGAGTAATGTGGGCTATCCCTTTTACGCCACCCTTGCTAATGATATCAAGAACCTTTTCAAAACACAAATGGGGTGGTAAGTGTTAATAATTACTATGCAGCAAATATTCATCATTATATTTGATTGAAAGATACGTGTTGGCGTCTAAGGGATGACCTGCTTGACATAAATGACAGTTGGAACCATCAGAGCCTCCCCTAATGTGATTGGCTTGCCACTGCCTCCGGGAAGTTGGTCCTTCAACGAAAGCCCACTTTGAGCCAGAACCCTATACAAGGATTGCGCATTATTCATTTGATTAATAACTTGAGAGGAATTGTAAGGCTTAACATAATAAATTTGGGATCCTAAGCCTTGGGATCTTATATTTTGCTGAGGCACACAATTCAGTACTATTCTGGAATTCATGGATTGGTGATTAACAATAAATATTCCAAGCCTCTGATTTGTAGCATAAAAATACAAAGTCAAAAAGAAAATATGCTAGTCCAGGAAAAAAACAAAGAGAACAAAAGTCAAAAGATTCGTGTCATTCTCATAGATGTTTGGGCATCCACCTCCAACCCAGGCACCATTAAATGGGCAGTCTGGATCCGTGAACCGTTCCCCCACATGCATGAGAATGTGCCTCTAGCCGGATATTCCTTGACTATCAGGTTATTAATAACCATGTGATTAACATCGAACAGAATATAATAAATAAAATGCAAACAAACAACTGACTAAGAATGAATCCTGCAAAATGCAAACAAACAACTAACTAAAGATGAAACTTTCAAAATGATGGGTGGGAACCAACCTCCAACCTCATTCAGAAGTTTCGCAATTGCACATGGAGCACATGAACATGCATTTTTTTACTATGTAAGTGAGCTAGAGAGTTTGCCTATCGTGTCTACTGGACACAAACAAGCTCAATGACACATCTGCCACTTCATTAGCCATGAAGGATATACCTCTCACAGCTGAATGAACCCACAATCTGCATGCCCATATAATTCCTTAAAAAAACTCTAATGGCTATCCATAATATGTCCACCTAAGACCAACAATCACCATATTCACTTATTTTAATAAGGGTGTAACATACAAACATGTGTGTTGGGGCGGGTGATGGTTTGAATACTGATGTTTTAAGCGGAAAAAAATAATGAAACAATGCTATTGAAGTAAAGAATAACCTGCTAACAAGAGAGAATCCCCAACAATGGACCCCACTAGATGGAAGACCAATGAGAACATCTCCAGCAACAATATTTTCTCCATCTATAACTGAATCCTTTCTTACTCTTCCAATGGCTCTGCACTCGAGGCCAAACATTGCATCATAACCGCGAAGTGGAAGAAAGGCCTACAAAACCCATTAGAAAAAAATTGTGAGATCCAAATGATGACGCTCTCTTACAGTAGTATAAAATATGCATCCATATTGAGATAACTCATATACGCCTGCAAATCTTATGTTTTGTACAGAGAGAAGAAGAAATTTTAGCAAGGCAAATGATCTATATAAAAAAAAAAAAAAAATTCTGAATGTCTCCATTTGCACTTGGTTTAAGCATATTCGAAGAAAGGATCTCATCAATGCACTACAGAAAACAGAAATTGCACAAAGATAGATATATAAATATATGTATTTCCTGCAGCAAACTTTTAGAACCACCCCCACACTCTAAAAGACTCTAAAAAACAAAGAAGGCCCCTAATCCATGGGACTCAGCTGCTATAAATTTGTAATCTTGATGATTAGAGCTATCACCATTAATCCATCTAAAAAAGGATAAGAAGATGTAGTAAATGTAATTAACCAATAATTCTTTTAAATAGGGCTGCCTCGGGGGAAGGTGTTAGGCACCCCCGCATGCTAGCTAACATCTTTGCACATATCTTAGGCCATGATCTCATCTTAAAATATAATTAAAGAAAATATAATAAATATGAAGGGGGAAAAGTAAATACAAAATCACAACATGATTGGAAGTTTGTGCCGCCATATCTATAAAATATCTATACAACATATCTAATCACCATTAAATTAGATTCAAGCTCTCATTCATTATCACATTTTTTTTTTTTTTTGTGGGCTTTTTTCACTCTATTATTTATTTAATTATTTAAAATGTAAAATGGCTGGAAAGAAAAGGATAATGGATGGTGTAGTAGAGTAGGGTGCGGAAGAAAGCTCCCTTGCAAATGGGAAGAAGTTTCCTTCTAATAGAGGAACGAATGGTGCAAAGGGGGGCAATGATGGAAGTACCTCTCGGCAGCCGTCTATCAAAAGGGGTACATTGGACCGGTCCGCCAAATGGCATTATAAATCAATGGAGATAGATTGGTACAATTGGAGTTGGAGAGATCTCCGGATTTCCCACTACTTTCTCGCCTGTGTTTTTGTCATTGCAGACAGTCAAACAGTGCCTGTACCTTTTTATTAGCTGTATACAGTACAGTACTGTCTCTTTCTTTCCTTTTATTGTAGACAGTCAAACAGTTCCTTTACCTTTTTTCTTAGCAGTGTACGGATAAACAATTATTTTTAACAAGCCTCTGTAACAGCACCTTCTCTTTGTTTTATTAGCTGTATATAGTCAAATAACACCTCCTTTTTTTATATTAATTTATACAGTCAAATTAACCAAAACTTCCTTTTTTTTTTTTTTTTTTTTGTGAGCCATATACAGTCAAACAACTGAATTCTCGTTTTAAAACTACCTTAAATCAAGCCAGACAACTCACGGGAAATGTATTATTCAAAATTTTAAAATCTGATGTTTTAATTTTAGATTTTATATATATATATATATATATATATTTAAGCGTGTCTTTTTTGGAACAAAATGCCGGGCTAACTTAGAACGGCGACCAAAATGTAATTGACAACTATACTTTTATGTTTACATTCTGCCACATCAATTTATTTAATTGTCTTTATTTAATTGTCTCTTGTACATGCCCAACAAGACTATGTATTTCAATTTATTTATTTTTTGAATGGTTACATATTTCAAAGAGGAATTTATGGTGCAGGTCCCAATAGGACCCCATACCACTCTTGAGGTCCCAGACACACTGTATTTATAGATAAGGTCCTTAAGGTGCGTTTTTATATTTTATTTTTTTTTATTATTTTTGTATTTTATGGTCGATATCAACCATTCTGCGGGAACCCAAATAGAAATTGAATTTCTCAAGAGGGAGAAGAGGAGAGGGGTGGTGTTGCATAGGAGTCCTCGCATCCACTTTATCTCCATCCTCACCAAGGGATTCTATGGGATGGACACTGAAGAGGTCTCAGCTCGGCCACGGGGAGTTCTGGGCCGTCACCCACATGCACCTCACGGAGGAGGAAGCAAAGCGGCTCAGAAATACTGCCAATGCCATCTTGGAGGTCCAAAACCACCTGCACCCACACCCGGGAGGAGTAGTTTTGATTGATTGATTGATTGATTTCATTCTCAAACCTCCCTCTCATTTCCCTTTTCCTTTACTTAATTTTGTTATGATTGAAATGGGGTTTTTCCTCATAACTTCATATTGTGCACCCATTCAGGTCGAATATGCTATGCTCAGGGGGTCAGGTCCAATGTGCCTAGCTGCTCTCCTCCCCTCCCCTCCCCTCTTATCCCTCCTGAAAAATTTAATTTTTATTTGGGTTCCCGCAGAATGGTCAATATCAACCATAAAAATGGTCGACATTTACCATTTACCAAACAACAAAAAAGAAATACAAAAACGCACATTAAGGACCTTATTCATAAATACAGTGTGTTTGGGACCTCAAGAGTAGTATGGGGTCCTATGGAAACCTGCACCGTAATTTCCTCTATTTCAAATTCTAAAAATTAAATAAACAAATAAACAAAATGAATTGAAAAATGATCTGCTCATACAATAATAAAGCTGAATTAAGCATTACACCCAGCGGAAAACAGCGTGATATATGAAACCAGTATGCAAAATTTTATATCTTCAATGAAATCATTTATTGTAACACAAAAGCACTAAAGCACCATTAATTAAAAATATATAATACCTCTCCCAAAAGACAGTCAGACTGTTTGCATGCGTCATCTACACCTTTGAAAACCTGAAAAACCAAAACGAGAAAATCAACAAATTACATTTACTTCGTGTACTGAATTCCTATATAGCTAGGATGCTCAAAATCCATTGAAAGTAATGGTTTAAATGGAGTAAAGAATAAACAAAATCCACCAATTTCTTACGACAGAAATAACAATAATAGCAATCATAGCAACCTTTTCTGCAAGACCAACACGATCAATAAAACCTGAACGGTGAAGGCACAAAGTCGATGGTTTTGCACCAAAAGTGATAATGTTATTGACGTTTATAGCAACCTGAAAAAAAAAAAAAAAAAAAAAGCATCATGGAGTTGGTGTCTCAATACCAAAATACAATCATCAGTACTAAATAAACATGCTACGAGACCCGAAGAGAGAAGAAGAAGAAGAACAAGAACAAGAAGAAGAAGAAGAAGAAGAGAACTAGCTTGAAATGATGGTTAATCCATCCACAATCATACCACATCAACCCCAAGATCAGCCCCATTAGCTTCCTCAATTCCGGTTTGAACTGCAAAGTCGACCTTAGTGTGTCTAGTCATCATGCCATCTGAACTAAGAATCTTGTAATTATTCCGGTCATCATACCTTTCATCATCTCTGTCATCATCCTCCTCGTCAAACACTGTTCACCATACAATGTGAAATACATTAGGAACAAATTATAAGGTCATGTTTGTATAACACTTTTCCACGGAAAAGTAGACGGCTTTCCGCGGAAAATCCATTTGTCCGGCGTTTTGTGCGGAACAATTCCGCGGAAATGCTTTCCTGCCCAGTCCGCATTTTCCTTGATAATTGTGGAAATGAGTTTCCTATGGGGGTTATGGGAAATGGATTTCGTCGGAAAAACTTCATCTTTTCCTCATTCTTGTCCATTTCAACCCAAAAATCCTATAAATCTTTCATTTTTTATTTCTTTATATAAATTATTATTTAATGTTGAATAAATAATATACATGTTATGTTATTTTTCTTTAAAAAAGTATATCACCAAATAAGAAATTTTGATTTTTTTTTAAGAAATCCACAGCCGCACTAAACAACATTAGCACCAATTCGATGAGGAAATTCTTTTTGCACCAAACATAAATTTCTACATTCTATGGAAATCCTTTTCCGAGGTTTTCATTTCTATGGAATTTATTGACGTGGTAATTTACCCTTTCCGCGGAAAGGGTGTGTACACAAACGTACCCTAAGTGTTGAGGGAAGATTATATAAAGATGGAAAAAATTCAAAATGGGGCCTAAGTTTCTGCGACATTTTTAAAAAGGACATAATAAAAAAAAACGTTTCAAATCAGGCCTAAGTTTTCCAATTCTCTTTCAAAAGAGGACATCCGGCCAATCAAGCCACCGTCCGGCAGCCATTGCAAGTGGCAGGTGGACCATTCGACCCAGAAAATCTATCGAAGAAATTATGCAGCAAGGTCTGCAAATGCATCACAAGTTGTGAAATCAAGATCAAAATAGAGCCATATAAACGACCCACGATTTCTGAGCCTCCCTCAACAGAGAAGGCCCCTGATGCCCAGCCGCCTTCTAGAGAAGATCACTGCAAAAAATACAAAGAAAAACCTCCCACTCCAGTCCCTCCTCCTAACCCACCACCATCACCACCTGTAACTGTGATAGGGATACCCTTTCTGCCCTACGTGCCCAAGGTCTGCCATAGGCCCTGTTACGAGGGCTGTGAATAAAGATGGAATCTGTAGGCGTTTTGGATATGGAAGTGCCTGTGAAGATTGTAGGACCATCTAATAGGATTCTGGCGATTTGGTTTCCTTCCATTAATGCTGTTTATGGGTGGTTGTTTTGTGTGTTGTCTTCACTTTGTGAGTGGTTTTCTAGTGTTTTATCTATGTATGATGGTTATGTTTGTTCTCTGGTCTCTTTGGATATCTGTTTTTATTATGATATATAAGTGCAGGTAAAGGGGAAGGGGAAGGGGAAGGGGAATGGGCATGGGTCAAGGGTAATGAGCTTTCCAGAGTGGTACGTCTGGGTTGAAAGTTGGGTTGAAGTTGTTTTGGCACAGGCTGTTGGTGTGGTTGAGTAAGGTAAGGGATTTAGGTGGGGATATATCAACTAAACTTGAAGATCAAACTAAGAGCCTTTTCTCCCCTTAGTTTAGGTCCACAAAATCAAAGATCTTTATGAAATCAAAACAACAGTCCAGATTTTTACCAAAAAAAAAAAAACACCACATTCCAGATTACTCTTGAATCATGACGTCAAATATGATAATAAGAAAATTCGAGAGAGAGAGAGAGATACAGGAACGGAAAAGCGTGCTGTAGCTGATGCCAAAGAGATCACCATCTTCAACCCATTCTACTTCTAGATTCCATCCTTCTTCTTCTCCATCGCAGCGCCATGTCCTTCTTTTTCCGATTGGTTTCGGTCTATATGCTGCGGTGCAAGAGAAAGAAAGGTGGGCTTTCCGAGAGAAGAGTTGGAAGAAGAAACTCGGGTTGTTGAAGAAGGAGGACTTTGGTGGAAAGTAGGGTTTTTCATTGCAGCGTTTTAGAGAAGCAACTGAGGAAGAAACGCCATGGAGGAGGGTATTCATGGTAGCAGGGAGAGAGAAGAAAAAAAAGCAGGAAACTTTGTGTCGAGAACTGCTCGTCTAGATCCACCTTGGGTGAATAGTATATTATTATATATAGGACTAGGAGTTCTTTTATGGGTGGACCCACCTTGGGATTGGGCGCTCCCTCCCATCCATGTAAATTGGAAAAAGCTCCATGTCCCGGGACATGGACAAACTGTCCCCATCCGGGATCCCAGATGGGGACAGTTTGTCCATGTCCCGGGACAAAACTCGGGACATGCTGAGATCTAACGGTCCCACGGGGACAGTTTGTCCATGTCCCGGGACAAAACCCAGGACATGCTGAGATCCAACGGTCCCACGGGGACAGTTTGTCCATGTCCCGGGACAAAACCCGGGACATGTAGACTGCCTCATGTAAATTTTCTCCCCACCCAATCCTATTTAAATCCCATCTATCCAAAATAAAATAAAATAAAATAAAATAAAAACCTTAATTAGAACTCTCTAACTCTCTGTCCTATTTTTTAGAGCTGCTATTGCAGACAGCCTAATTTTTTACATAATTTCTCTCTATGTGCTTTAGGATGCGTCTAACATCCTGCCATTCGGATGTTCGCATGTTTTCATGAGATAAAGTTGTAGAAAATATTTTTGGTACGTAGAAATCATTGTTTCAAAATTCGGTCTCATAAAAAAGTTGAAACGAAAAAATTATATATATTTTTTTTCTAAAAAAAATCTCCTGACACAATTGTTTCATACTTATCTTTCGCCTTTTAAAAAAATGACATTTAAAATTTAACCTCGAGAGTGTCACAAGTAAAAAAGTGCATACAATTTCAATATATATAGGAAGGGGGTTTGAGATTTTGAAGGGGCCATGGCCCTGGCAGCCCCTCCCTGGTTCAGCCAGTCCTCATTAGATGACCCACATGACATTTTTGAATTATTCTTCAAAACATGCAGTTGCAAGAGAAAGTGTAAGCGGACCAAGGGTTGATTGGGGAGGTGCTAGAAAGTCACTATCCAATCCATCAGTTCGTAGGGGCTGGATCCAGCATTTGATATAAACCACACTGTAAATATTTTCTTTTTTTTTTTTGTTTGTTGGTGTCATATCTATGACCAATGGACTAAATCATAGGTTCCAACCACCTTGACAAGGCAAGGCAGAGATTGGCCACACTGTCGATATTAGGATGCATCATTTTATAAAGGAAAGATTGGCCAGTCTGTCGATATTAGGATGCATCATTTTATAATGGAAAGTTGTTCATTCATTCCAATCTACTGTGATATTTTGCTTTGTATTTAATAACTTAGAATAAAAAATATTGATATGATTTTGCAACTGTCAAATTTGAGAATTCCATTACCCGTGGATAGTACTAGATACTCTTTGATAAGAGGCTTCAATCCTGTGCTCATCTAACGTTGTTTAATATCCTTTATCAAACAATTAATAGCATGGTCCCACATGAAAAGAGTAACTTTCTTTTTTATACCTTGTTTTCCTAAGACATGTTTTTATGCCAGGGAAATGGGCCGAAGTAGAAATTAATATCAATTTTTGATCGGGATATTATCTGAAAACATTATTAGATAAAGAATTTTTTTTTTTAATGACATAGGAAAAAAAATTTTAAAAAAGGGTGTTTTTGGTACAGAGTTTTTAACGCTCTTGGGTTTTCATTAATTTTTTTTTGCTAAAAAGTAGGCATCTTTGGTATTCATTAATTATTAGTATATGGAATCGGATCCCTGTTTGGTCCAATCAGGGGGTGCCACATAGGGGAGATGAGGTGGCACCCCTGATTGGTCCAAACAGGGATCCATTTCTTTAGCATATACTAGCAACTCTTCATGCATTGCATGGACCACAGAACTACTAAATGCACGGACTCATACGTATTATTTTTATTAAAGAATTTAATTAGTAAATAGTTTACCCATTGCCAAGACCAGTCAAACTGCCTGCCCCATGGATCCATTTGGTGTGAGGACAACCACGGTCACTACCCATCAAGACCCAAGACCTACAAGGATGCCCAAGGGGCAGTTGTATAGCCCCTTTTGGTGTAATTTGGGCGCAAAATAGAGTAGGACTTCTGCGTGAATATTTAAATACCTAAGGACTAATTTTTAATTTTGGAAAATAGGTAGGTTGTTTTTATTAAAACATGAAAAAAATATGTTGTATAAATTAATAACTATATATATTATATTTTTTTCAAAAGAAAATCTCCGAAATGTGTCACCCAAATTTTGAATCAGCCGCAATATGTAAGTTTGCAGTCAAAATGATACAAAATCTAGAAAAATTGACTACTATGGTAAACATATTATTCCATGTTTTTAAAAATAAAATTTACTTGTAAGTATCGATTCAAATCAGACTATGGAAATGTTGTTTTAGGTAGTGGTCTGTGGAAGATTGATTTCCATGACAAGGAGTGATAAAGGTTAGGTTAGTCTAAGAAATGAAAAAAAAGCTTCAACGTCCTCTTTTCATCAATTACCTACTGTCGTTAATCCAAATGCAATGATTACATCAAATTGTTTGATGTCATAACTCAAAGACAGGGCCTACTTATCTAGAATGGCAATTGGAGGGACTAGAAGGCTTGGTTAGATTGATGGAAGTATTGAGGAACATCTAAACAAGGATTCAACACATTTACATTGAGTTTCTGAAATTTTGGTAGTTATGGATTGGATTCTTAACCTGATGGAGGTGAGCATAGGTTCTCTTTTATTGTGACACAATAAAAGAGCTTTGGGACTCTATCGATGTAGCTTATCCTCAAAAGAATACAAAATGCCAGAATACTTGAATTAAGAAAAGAAATATACTGGCCTGCAAACAAGGGGATATGTCTGCAGGGAATTACTATGCTAAGTTTGGAGCCTTTTGGCATAAGGATTACATTGGAGTCCTTAACCATGTCATACAAAGAAGCAAGCAAGGTAACTAGAAGGTCAACATATATTTAAATTTGGCAAAGGGTTTTTGGGGGGTTTTGGTTTTTCATTTGTTTTCAATTATATATAGGATGGTTGGGATTGGAATTAGATGCATCTCTACCGTGCGTACATAGAAGCAAGTTTGCCAGATCTTATATAGTGGGCCATCATTGATGAATCAAAGGTACCTCATTAGATGATTGTAAATTCACGACATTTTCAAGTGGGCCTTACTATGATTAGAATAAAAATGTTACTCCAATTAAAGTGAAATAGATCCATGAATTGATCATGTTTATATAGTTCAATGAACAAGTCAATGGGTACTGCAATATAAATCTTTAGGTCTTCCTTGTGCCTAGAGGAGTGAAAAACTTGAATAAGGAGGGAATTACAAACTCTGCAAGGTTTTCTCTCCTTGAGCAATGAAAAAGTTGCACAGTGCAGGATATTAAAGATTCTTCAGGATTTCCTTCGCTTAGAACAGAGGAAAAGTTGCATAGGATAGTATAGCTCCAATTTTGATTGCTTACATTAATCTTGTCTTATTGCATGTGATTTACTTCAAAGGAGGGGTACTTTTACACACACACACACACAAAAAATAATAATAATAATAATAAATGGATGGGTACTTATGGGTCAATCGAGTATAAGCCCAACCTAAACTTAACCAACACACTACTGGAATACTGTTGTGCTCTTAGGCCCGTGGATTCAACTAGAGCCTAACTTTTTTTATCTTGACCAGCATATTTAGTATGCATAACTAAACATATGATTTTCAATTTAGATGGGCCTCAACCTTAATTTTAGGTCCATGGTTAAGTGTGGTCCTCAACTTAGGCCTGATCACCAAATGAGTCATGGTTCACAATCTTTGGCCCAGCTAAAGTAGACAATAAAAAGCCATCATTGCCTAATAACAAGAGGACGGGCAATGGCACTAATAAAATCATTTCTTTTAATGTGGCACTAATAAAACTTCACAAAACAAAGTACGTCCACATGAACTCGAATCCCATTAACATCCTCTTAGGTCCCAACATGGAGCTCAAGATCTCCAATTTCGGCATTGAAAGACTCCTTTCTGGCATCATCATATTGGATTTTATTTTTATTTTTTTGCGAACCTTACCATCACGTTTGGCGAATTTGGCCTGGCAATTATAAATTTTAGAAGATTTGGGCAAGTTGAAATCCTCATTTGTGAGAGTTTTTAGGTCTAACCCACTTTCATAAGATTTAGAAATCCTCAATTTATGAATTTATGCATCTATATTAATTTTTCTCAACCATATATATATATATATATATATATATATATATATATATATATCATACATTGATATTAATCTGGAATAATAAGCTATATAGGATTTTTAAGGGGGATTCCTCAAATATGAGGTAGTGAGGAATCCTCAAATCTATGTATTTCTCTCGTTACCGAATGTGCCTATGTTACTACAACAAAATACAGTTTTGCCAACGCCGTCATCACGTTTGAAAAGGTTGGTTTTGCGTCGGCAAAGGATTTTCCAATACATTTCAATGCATCAACCGCGCGTCAGCAACCATGTGTAGCCAAATCCGCAGCCGACGCTATTTTAACTGCGTCGGCATATCGCTGTACAATTGTCAACGCACTGCAGCGTCGATCAACACGTCGGCAAAGAGATGCGCTTGGGCAAAAGGTCCAACTTTCCTTATTCGAAAGTCATATTTGCCAACGCAATACTAGCGTCAGCAAAATAAATGCCGATGCTGGTAGTGCGTTGGGAGTTCCTAGTAATGGCCAACGCTCGCAGCATGTTGGAAATTCATAGTAATAGCCGATGCTTACAGCGCATTGGGAATTCATAGTAATGGCTGACGCTTATAGTGCGCTGGAAATTCCTGGTAATAGCCGACGCTACCAATGCGTTGGGAATACATGAAATAGTCGACGCTACTAATGCGTTGGAAATGCGCTATATCTTTGGGCTAACACATTGGGAAATGCAACTTCACCGACGCACAAATCACGACGGGAAATGTTGTAATACATTTTCATTTTTACAAATGCACGTTGGTGCGTTGGGAAAGATTATTATTATTTTTTTAATTAAATTTTCATTTATCCCTGTATACCACAAATAAAAATTTGAATACCTGTTCAAACCACTAAACTTGATGCACAACCTCATTTTAAATAGATTCATTAACAAATCGAAAATAACATCCACAACTAAATATCTTACATCCATAAACCAAAATAAACCCATAAATCTCTAAAATACACAAATATTACTACCTGATAATTTCCAAAAATCTTTAACATATACAAATGTATGTGTTCAAAATAAAAAAGGTAATCCTTGAGAGCCCGTAGCCAGCACAATAAAATCTAAAATCAATCTGCAAAACCAAAAAAGAACACCTTCAAAATACAAGTAGCAATAAATTCTTGTAAGGCAAAGCATTTACTCCAAAAAAGATCTTGGGATAATGAGACAATATTAAATTTGCATAATAATTTTATATAATCACTTTGCAATATCCATATGACAATAATGTTGAACGGATGTTGATGGTGATTGTGATATTTCTTAGTCACATGAACTAGTCCAATCTGGATATCATTGGTGATATTGATTATAGATGTTTTTATTTTTCTTTTTGTTGTTGTTATCATGTTTGTTTTTAAGAAGACAATGTAGATACAAGATATTGATAATGGTTTTGTTTAATGCAAATGGTTTGTCCTCTTCATCAGTTTGGTTTGGGAGATTATAAGCTTTGCTTTTTTAATTTACAATTTATAACACTTAGGCTTTTTTTTTAAAAAAAAAAATGAGGTTTCTGAGATGGGTTTTTTAAGTACTCTGAAAACTTATGTGGAAGCTATGTTTTCACCTGGTTTGGTTTGTGAATGTTTGAAAACATACATATTACATAGGGAAAGAAAAGGAAGAAAAACACACATGTTACACATGCCTGAAAATTCTCAAAAACTTTTAAACTACAACTCCCAAATCGCAAATCCTCAAAAAAGTAGCACATCAATTGACAAACACCTACAACAATAATAAAGAAACTCTAAAAGTAATAGACATTATCATGAAAAATTAGTACCTCTTTGTTTTTTTCCATATGCTCTAAACAGTTCCTTTGTAATCCAAATAAGAGCCTGCAAAATGAATTAGTACCTCCTTTTAATTGATATTCTTCACATATAGCAAAATGAATAGCTGTATGAATGTCCATAATGTTGAGTTATACCTCATGTAGAGCCCACTGCTACTTATAATTTCCTTAATCTACATGGTAGATGACATCTACATTCCAATTACATAAAAATGAGAATTTACTTCTCGTTTTGTGGCATTCGTGCAAAGCGACAAAAACACATTCGATTGGACAGTACATTCGTGAATATCTATTTTATAGTCGACCGAGCCTTCTTGGTGTATCTATATAAATCACTCTGTTTTCACTGTTTTCCCCACTCTGTTTTCCGTTGCTATTTTCCCCCACTTTGTTTTCCATGTTTCCCCCCACTTCGTGTTTTCGCCATGTCGCTTCAAATTTACCCCTACCATTTTCCGGTCCCGGTTACTATTCATCTTTCTCGCTCCCGACCCTTGTGCTTGCACGACCCCTGGTGGTTGCCAATGTGCAATCTCCCTTCCCTCTCTTCTTGAATATATCCAAACAGCACCGTATTAAAGCCATTCGTAGTTTTGTGGAGCAAGTTCCAGAAAATGAAATCAAGTGGCACTCCTCTTTACGGCCTCGACTGTTTCCTCGACATTTCTCTAAGGAAATCTCGAGTGGCGATTATGAAGGAGTTAGTGAAGCAAATAAGAAGAGACCATCCCATTTGCAGCTCAAAGATGAAGAAGTTGCTGACGTGACAAGAGAATACATGGATGACGTGTGGAATGCAATATTTAGCTTTATGACCGACTTGCGTGAGAAAGAGATGTCGAAGAAAGAGTGAAGAGTGGAGTGAAGAAAAAGTACTTTTATTAGGTGTTAGGTGTTTTTTATTTTGTAGTTTACATGTATGTTTTTTTTTTTTATTCTCATATTGTTGGCCAACATAGAAGATGTGTTGTTTTTTTTTAGTCTCATATGCGCCAACATAGAAGATGTGTTACTCAGTTCTAGACTTCTAGTGGGTCATTTTATTTTGGAAGGCAGTTTCTTTTTTTTTCCTTTATTTCTATGAGCCCTTTAATAACAATCCAAACCGTTCATCATCTTCCAAAGGTGAAAAATGGCTAGCATGTTGATTTTCAGCCATAGATTCATCATATATGTTAAGATATTTGTGAAAATGTCTACACCCTACAAAATATATATAAAAAAACAAAAAAAAGATTTATGTGGTCCCATTTGCACCATCTGGACCATTAATCATCTCTGTAAGGCCAGAAATAGGTGAGATATTTAATGTAAATGAAACACAAACTTAATCTCTACTTATACTTTTCCCGGATATAATTTTAAAAAAAGAAACCCCAATCAAATTTAGGGAATGACAAGAGTCCGCTTGTTTTGGAACTGTGCATAAGATGAACCCTCCATGAGCCTGATTATGGACTTATCTGCTTGTTTTCGAATTAGGTTTGATGCTCTTAATTTAATGTCTGGTTAAAAGGTTACATATCTTGCTTTTAATTTGTATGAAAGTAGGGGTCCATGGAATTGTATAGGCTTAAAGTTCCACAAACCTTGAGAGTCGTGTATTTAATCCACTTTTACCATTTATCTACATGATTTGAGTGGCAGTGAATCTTGATTTTTACAAAACCACCTGTACGTATTATGTACTGACTTGTCTAAGGAGACCACATTCTCGCAAATCTTGTATGCCAAAAATGATCCAATCTTTAATGAATCTCATTGATATGGGAATTTCTCACCTGTGAGGAGATAATCAAACTCAAGTTGAGTGTGTGCATGAAACTGCATGAAATTCCATCCCATATTGGATGATAATAAGTTTAGAAAATATGATTTCATAAAAGGCAATGAACATGGCTAAAACATTTAACTCATTGCATGTAACATTACATCAGTTTGTTTTGGTTTCCATGCGATTATGATATCAATCAAACTGGCTTATTAATGGGAAGAAAAAGGACATCTATGCACACATGGAAGGAGATTGAAATGTGTAATTGGGTCCAAATCAGATAAAAAAACTAAATCGTTTAAATGTGAGATTGGAATAGGGAGAAAATGCTATGATATAGCAGGAAAAAAAAAAACTATACAGGAATAATCAAGTAGGTGATGTAAACTTACGATACATAGGAATAAGGAAATAGACCTACTGTTTACAAGACTGACGTTCTACCACTGAGGTGTAGGGGCTATTTATATCAGATATTGGATTATTATTGTCATAAAAAAATGACTTGCATTCATCATCAGTTGGATTGGAAGTGGACCACAATCGTGTCCTTCTATTGGATGTGGCCAGTGGGCCTGTTTATAAAATTGGAGCCATCAAACCAATTGGGGATCATAAAAAGGATAAATAATCTCATGCAACTGCCGACCTGATCTATCTTGTGGAGTCCAATCTTCCCAGGAAAAATTCATGTGTGTAAAGCCCACATTTCAAATTTCAGGACAATCCCATGCCATAATACCTCAATCCGTGGCCCATAAGTTAAAGCAAATCTGACCCTCAATCCAACAGTCCACTCCATTTAGATCGATGCAAATTGGTAGGATCTCATGTCATATCGGTTACAACGATCCATTCAGATGGGTGCATAATGGTCTTCAGATGATATCACGCTCGGTAAAATTAGTACACGGTAGATTGGCCAAATAGAAAATATGAAAAATTTCTTATATGAGAAATTCTCTCTTAGTGGGAGCGTGCATGCAAACATAGTAAGGATGTAAATGGGTCCATCTGGTTCAGGTCCATAGTGGATTTGAAACTTAAAATGAATATCATTAGTGAGAAGATGGACTCGGAACGGGCTTCCATAACTGAATTAATGAGAAGATAGAAATGGGGCCGTATAGATGGGTTTGGGTCTTGGTAGAGAATGACTTGAAAAAAAAAAAAAAAACCTACCTTTTAAGAGGGATTCTCAAAATTGAGGTAATATGACGGGTCTGATATCCACGGGCTAGAACCAAAGTGGAACCAGATCCAAACCCGTTTAGATCATAGGTCCCCATTTACTTATCAAAACCTAAATAATAGGGTTGCAAATAAAACGGTTTCAGGTTAGAACACATACTAGGGCTGACCCCCCTTGTTTCTAAATAAGGGTTTTGGATCCGGTTTTGACCCAAAACCTGTTTTGTTGGTTCCAAACTCGGTTCCGATAGTAATACCCGGATCCACCTAAAGAAGTGGATCTAGTTCAAAAATTGGTTCTAACTTCTCTTCAAATTTTTTATTTTTTCTTATAATAAGTTTATTATTCAACTTATAACAATGCATCAAGTCTACTACCTCCAACATTATACATAAAAATGTTATAAAAAAAAGGTTTATTTTGAGGTATATATAGTTTATAATATTAAAGACTCGTATGTCGGGTCTCGGGTCTACATGTTGGAACCTATATGGACCTAGAACCAAACCCGTTTAACAATCGGAACCTAAAATACATTCTAAACCGATTTTTTAGGTACCCGCTCTGAACCATACTTAAGTAACAACTCGAATTTAGTTATTAGTGGGTTTAAAACTCCCAATAACCATTAATATGCGTCTTCTAATATCTAATCAGTATCATCAACTAAGGTGGACCCCACGTGACATGACAGATTTATCGTCCTTCCGGTGGGCCCCACTTATCATGCCACGGTCACCCCTGTATCCATTCTACTCAGACTCGGACTCACCCGGATCGCTCTATTTCCATCTTCCTCTCCTTTTCTCCCAACCCAGTGACTACTACTCCCTCCCCCTCTCTCTCTCTATCTCTCTCTCTTCTTGTATAACAAAAAAGGACATGGCCAGTGGAGGAGGAATGGTCGGAAAGGCGATTAGGTCATCGGACATGGAGAAGATGAGCGTCGATCAGCTCAAATCCCACAAAGAGCAATTGAAACTATTGTGCGAAAGTGGTGCAGCGAAAGATACCTGTGATCGACGGTCTAGATGCAACATGCATGCATGAACACATGCAATCAATCCACACACACAAAGAGAGACACAGGATTTACGTGGTTCACCCAAATAGGGTTATGTCCACGGGAGAATATAGGAAGTATATCACTACAACAGTGGAGGTAACTACATATGAAATTATCTCTCCGTCCCTAATCCCATAGTACACCCAGCACCCCAGCACCTCAACACTCACATCTCCCTGTGGTGTAGGGAACACCACCTTGCAAAGAGATTACATTGTATCTCTCTTCCTCTCTTTCTGCCACACTCATTCACAGCAGTAGAGGCCTCTATTTATAGCCTCAGTCAGACTAGAAGGGTTTGCTGTTGCCCATGCTTTCCCAGCTTTGCACCATGCCCGCTGTTAGCTGGCCCATGCCTATTGTCAGTTGATCCATGGAAAGGTCAAGTCTGAAATGACAGCTCCTATTGAGCTATCATGCGAACAAATCTCCACCTTGGCGAACATAGGAGTCGATCCTCATAGCACAACTTACGTCTCACCGTCTCCACCTGCCCCTTAGGGCACTCAAGTACTAAGCACGCTGATCAAGTCCAACTAGTGCTTGAACTTGGTTACTGGAATGTGTGTTAGTGAATACACCAAATCGCTTGTACCACTGTCCATAAAGCTGCTTCAACTGGTACAATGATTTTTTCAAACTGCATTCATGATCAAGAATCTGGAACTTTGCTCCACCCGCACCAGAAGTTCCTTCCTATTCATCGTAGATCCGCTTGCATCCAATGGTTTGATTTTCATCATCAAGAGGCTCCATCTCTTTAGTCATAGTTGCCGCATGTTGACTACTTTCTAGCCTTTCCATTTATTCAAGAGACTCAGTCGTCAATGCATATACAACTATATCATCACGGCCCTGTCTGATGTCGACGTGTACGTTATCATATTCTCGAAATCGTATCTAACTGGCAGCTTCATTTCTCTATGCGGTCTACATAACTGCAACATCTACTGCTTTATCTGTTGTATCTGCTGCACATTCTGACTGTCTCCTGTATCTCGGGAGGAGACGGATGCACTCTCCTTCCTCACTAGGATATTGACTCTCGGAGATGGTATCATCTTCGCTATAACAAGCAAATGTTTACAAAGACTCACTCTCTCATTATCTCCCCTACATGGTGTAGGCATTCTCAAGGTCTAGGGTTATAGATTACATGATGTTTATCATTTTCGCTTTCTTACCTCCAAAGAAAGCCCCTGTACAATTACCAAAATACCCTGACTTTAACTCGATCATTGGCTAACCAATCAACCCATCCGGTTAACCCGGAATACAAGACATAATCCTAATAATTTCCACCTTGGTATGCATTTCTTATAACCACCAGGAGATAAAAAAAATCAACGATGTCTTCACATACCTCGCTGACTGGTACGTCACTGCACCAATAACGCAATCTTCTTTCTTCAACATTCTGACATGTTGAACCGGCATCCGAGCTTTGACTTGTCCCAAAGTTCCTGTTCTCGTCAAACTCCACCTTGAGCATGACGCTAGAATTCTTTGACAAATTTGAGTTATTTTAAATCACTCACAACCAGTATTCAAACCGCCCCAATTATCTGTACCACTACGAAGAAATAAGTCTTTGCCATCCGATCTATCATCCTGGTCAAATCTCTAATGTTTGACCTCTCCTTTGCTGAAGGAGGCATGAATTCATCACTTGCACGTTACTTCTTCGCTGGATGGGCTTTTGCTGATAACAGGTCGAGCCAACCCGGTTCTGAACATGAACCTAACATGACCATTTCCGAGGAAATTACTGTCCGTTTAAGTCTTCATGGATTACCACTAGATGACATACCTAGCTCCACTTGAACAATATCTTTCCTCCTAGTGTTATCTGATGTCTCTTTCACTGCTCCACCTGGAACTGCATCTTCTATCAACCTGTAGAGATTTCTGACTTTCTCACCCTTCGTGATGACCAATGCTCCCTTTATCACCTTTCCCAACCTCACTTGCTATTGTGCACTTATAGTCTTTAGAGTCTAAGGTACCCAAAGAAATCCAATTCTTTGCAAACTAGGAACATACATTACATATGTAGGTTCGAACAATCCCATCAAATATTTGGATCTATACCATTCCTTTCTAATGCTCAAGTAAACATTGTCTCTCATAAGAACAGATCACACCATCATGAGACCAATCTCTATTGAAACTATGACAGTAATAACCAGAATAGCGTGAGCACTATGCTTTTCCATCTGCTTTGGCATGTCCGCTCATACCCGATCCATTTGATGTAGATCTATGCTTTCCATGATGTGAATCAACCGTCATAAGCTTTAGAATTTTGCCTAAAACTCCTGGAGTAGTTTCTTCATTCATGACATCAACATTTCAATCTGGCTAGTGATGCTTGAATCCATCACTACCACCATGTACCACTTGTTTTCTAAGTCAACCAAGTTTTACCTGTCAAACAGTCAATCTTCTCTGTTAACCTCGTAGATCTTGTCATTATGAGTTCACAGGAACAAGTTGATCCGTAATTCAACTTTGGATGGCTCCGATATCTCAGAAATAATTTTTTGCACTTCTATTGGTCAAAATCTGCCATTGGATTTTTAATCTTAAGCTGCATTTGCATAGATTTCGTCACCACGGGCACGCTGAAAGAAACAGATCTAAAATCCGACTCTGGATGGCTCCAATATCGCAGAAATAAGTTTCTGTACTTCGATCAGCCAAACTTTCTTGTTGACTATTGAATATCCAATCTTCTTCGACAACAATGTATATCTGCTCGTAACGAGTCGGCAGGTTCAACTGGATTTCAAATCGGGCTCCGGATCACTCCGATATCATAACTTGAATTCTGACCGTTGGATCTGGTCAAACTGGTAGTGGACCGTTGCTGACATCACCACTGACGTCATCTCTGCACAGCTGCTAGGCTTCTGCACTCGGTCAGGTCAACCAAACCCAACCCGAACCTGTTATGGCTTGATCTGAAAAACAAAGTGGGGATCACAATTTCATTTGAGCTGTGATAGATGGACCGACTTTGGGTGGGAACTTTAGAATCGGTCCACATACCGGTCCCAAAAGTTCGGCCAATCTAGACTTTCACATTTCACATGGTACTTTTAACCACCAAGTACACATGTCTCCATCACCTTTTATCCTTTTTAAAACTCTTGTCTCTAGAACAGTAGGCATTCACACGGTGCTTTGAAGTTTGATCCACCATGAACGTCTCTCTTGCTTATAGGGACTCTCTAAATACACCAATCCTATCTGTTTGATACAAAAAATCTACCTATGTATATAGGTATAATACAGCTAGTATGGCAGGACTTCACGCCCGAAAGAAAGGCGAAAACGAAAGGAGTGATGGGAAGCCTACACTCAGGTGGTGAAGCCTACACTCCCTGGAAAGGAAAGAAGAGAATTGATGGGAGTCCTGACAATCTGGGCCACACCCACCCTATAGTTAATTAAGTGCTGTACGAACAAGATGACATGGGCCCTTCTCTAATAGTTAGATAGGGGTTTCCACGTATTAGTCATCCTTCAATTTGATTTTTCCAAATTCATAATCAAAATTCAAAAAAGTCACGGCACGGGTCAATGGGTCAATGTATTTTTCAAATTTTTTTTTTTTTCATATCCCTTGATACCAGGTTTATCAAAGAATAAAAGGCGCATCAGATGTGCTCTGCATAATGTGCTCTCCTTATGTAGAATAAAATCTTCATAATTTAAAAACAAATCTATTGAATTTAAATAGAGACTTTTCCAATCTAAGTAGGGTATTAATGGCAGGTGATGCAATTCCCATGTAAGTTAGTCTAAAAACTTGAAAAAGAAGTAATCACATGTGATGATACATGACTTTCATGAAAAACACGTTTTTCACTTTTAAGTGGTTGGCCAGTACTGAAGGACTCGACCCAAACTAAAGATGTCATAGGCTCACTTTATCTTATCAGATAAGAAGTGTCCTACCCATCCGATATCTCCACACAAGTGGGTTCTTCTCGTCGAAGATATCGCTCTTGGTGAGGTAATACAGTCCAGATTTTATAAGACATATCCAACATATAACTAAAAAAAAAGTCAATATATTACTGACAGTGATCGTTGACCAAAAACTTTTCAAACCGTTAGGATTGTCAATCTCTCATTGCTTTTGTATAGATTTTGTTGTCAGGAGTCCGCAGGCGCAAACGGATCGTCCATCGGAGCTCACATGACCTAAATATCACGCGACAAATTTCAAGCGTCAAAGATGACTGCATCTGGTAAAAAAAAATCTGATCATTGGATCCCAAGTTTGTCAACGCTACTGGGTAGTGCTCGTCACCACGATTTTGTGTAACCAAACTGCTTGTCGATCGGAGTCCGGATGAACGAGTTGTGGACGGTCAAAGTTCATAGCTGACCGTTGACTGGGCAGGCCTTGCATTAGCAGTATAGTAGCCTGCGTGGTTTCGATAACGTCACGATGATACTGCCTGAGGGATAGATGCACATGAATATTCTCCTGCAAATTTTATTACGTTACATATATGAGTCATTGTTGGATATTGTCATAATAAGTTTTTTAATGTATGGTCATTAAAATTTAAGAATTCAGAATAAAGGACTCGGATTTTTTTTTCCCTTAATTGTCATGCATCAAGTAGGCTTCACGGTAAGTGGGCACGTTTATGGAGAAACAACAAAATATAGTGAATATAGTGTGTCGGCATAGTTTCCAATTGAGACCTATATCACCAATACATCCATGTGTATAGTTGATGAAGACTGATTGTATTTGACAGTAGATTTCTGAGAAACAAGCCAATTTACCATTTTTTTTTTTTTTTTGAGTGGTTAAAGTTTAAAATTTCATTGCCTGAGAGATATAAAAATTCTAAATTTACCAAAATTGAGTTCAAAATATCAGTTTTACTATGGCACGACAACTGCATTGGGACCTAAATGCAATGAATCCTTGCCAAATGTTATGGGCCCAACAAAGTTAACATTAGATCCCCTTCAAACCAATGGGTGTGAACAAAACATTCCCTCACGTATTATCTGACACTTTTTGTTGGGCCTACATGTATGACAATCAAGGAGGAGAAAACGGATAGGTACGTGTGTTAGGATTAACCCCAATATCAATACAGTATATAGCAGCCCTTGAGTTCACTATAAAAAACATAATAATTGAATGTTATGCAAATTTATTGCGATAAAATTTGATGGCAACTTAAACTAAAATATGAGTAAAATTAGGACTTCTTTGTTTGGAGCAAGCATTTGTAAGGGGACAAGATTGATTATAAACGGACTATGTTTGATTCATGTGGGCTAGTGGTTGAAGATTGTTTTGCCCTCAAAGGGGCAAATATAAACCCACAAATGATGCATCACTGGTGTAGGTGATAAACTTATGGATACTAAAATAATATTGTTATTAATGATTTTTCCTTTTACAACTATGTATTATAGTCATCGCGGCATGCATTTTAATGAGAAAATAAACGTTCGAAACAAAGATATATGTAACATAAGAAGGAACTAATAAACAATGTAATGAAAGATTATTTTTTTTAATATTTATCTTCTTCAAAACCATTCTAATAAACCATTAAAAGTGGTTGTTTTCAAAACATTGGTTTTTCTAGAAGTTGTAAAACCATATAAAAAGAAGAGAGAGAATTGATACTAACCAATCAGTAAAATGATTTGGGCCATTCTCATCACCATTTGATCATTGGCCACGAAGTCAAAATTTTGATCATTTCCATTACAAGCTACAAAGCCTGTTTGCAAACCAGCAATTGGTTTTCTAGTTTTTTTTTTGTTTTTAATGAAAATATCTTTTAATGAGTTGTTAGGGTGTTTGACAAAGAATATGGAGTTTAATTGGCACCCATGCTTGTTGCTTGTTTAGAGCACCTACTTGATGAATGATGCCACCTGATTTTATGGCAAGTGCTTTACACAACAAGAAATCTATTAATGAGATACATTGCGTCCCATTCCCTTTTCTATATTTTATTAGCACTTTTTTTCAAAGGAGTCAGGGCCGAAAACAATAGTCATTATGGGTAAGTATTTAGAGTAGTGCTATTTGAACAAATTTTTTGGACAGAATTTTAAAAAAGCCCTATCATATGACTTGAATATTATAGGGGATATTCAAGTCATACCATAAAATTTGTCTAAAATTCAGTATAAATTCTTTTTTTAAATAAGCTTTTTGAAGTATTTATACTGCAGTTTTTTACCAAACAGATACGAATTTCAATAGTAATAATTGCAGCCATGGTAGGACCTACCACCTTAAAAAATCTCATTGCATCTTCCTCATCAGGTCAAATAGTCAGGTCACGTCACAGCCTAGGGTGGGTGTAAACCGTAAATAAGGTGGGTGTATTAATCATTTTTCTCCACCAAATGGTCAGGTCGGGTCAGGTCACGTCATAGTCACAGGTGGGTGTAAACCGTATACAGGGTGGGTTTAGTTATCATTTTCCTAGGTAGGTCAGGAGAGGATCACCTCGCATTAAATGAAGAGATAGTGGGCCTGTCCTACTTTGATTACTTGACTGAATTCACTCAAACGTCCGTCCTCTATTGCCTCATTGTGATGGAACCCACCAGCTCTGCAACTGCAGACGCCTACAATTACAATAAGACCACCATAATCACAACAAAGCAAATCCATGCCCCCCATTTAATAAGATTTAAACGTTGACCAGATCATTGAATGATCAAAACGTCGATGCAGGCCATGTGTTCATGCAGGCCAACATTTTTTTATCACCAAGTGAGCCAATTTAGGCTGAAGAGAGGATGGTACCTTGAATCATGATTCTCTTGTTTGTGCACTTAATCATGTAATCAATGGGACACCAGGAAGATTTGTGGGTGAGCTAATTTCACCTTGGTCGACTTCAACAACCACAGCAACATCGCAGAATTATTTACAATTGAGTTTATTGTTATCAATGCATGGATAAGAAGCTAGGACTATTGATGCAAGTTGGTGATCATTTTATGTAATTATTTTGAGAAAAAAGGAATGAAAAATAAAATATTAATAAAAAAGTAAATATTTTGTATTAAGGACTGAGCGGACTTTTTCTACGAAAAAATATTTATGTTGTCTCTACTGACGCTTATAGAGCGAGCTCTATCTACGGAGAAGTATTTATACTGCCTCTACTAATACCTATAGATTTTGGTAGGAATGGTTAGCAAAATATAATCCAAAATAATATAGAGCCAAGTCGTAACGAATATGAATCCTAGAGGATCGACAAAAGCAAGTCTCGAGTTTCACCAAGGGAGATTGTTGGGGAGTGGGCTCCACCTAAAGAGCAATAATGAAAGGAGAATATTATTTGATACAGTGAATCTTAATTTTTTAGACACAAACAGTCTAGAATGCCAAATTCCCCATTTTCTTGATCTAAGTTGTATAATCCTTAGAAAAATATATATAATCTTATCTTTGGAGAATATACACTATTTTTTTTCTGAAATTTATGAAATTCCTGTATGAAGAATTTTAAAATTCTCAAAAGTCAAATAATGTGTAACTTCTAAATGGCTTCTTGTAAAATTTCATGAAAGAAAAAACTTGCGTAATGTCTGAATTCTCAAAAAGTTTATTTGAAACTTTTCTAACTGAAATTTTAAAATTTATGGAAGGAAAGAAATATGATTTGTTAGACCATCTTTGGAACTAACTATAAACACTCACGGCCTTTAATAAAAAGAGAAAAATGCAGAATGCTCCATTACACAAAAATGGCTAGATAGTTTTGGGTCCACGGATCGGTCCCCAAAGTCGGTCCAAATAGCAGGACTCTTTTTCCCATCAAAAATGTTACTTGGACCGACTTTGGGGACCGATCCGTGGACCGGTCCCCAAAGTCGGATGTCAAATATCATCTGATATTTGACATCTGATTTTGAAATCGGTTCACGGATTGGTGTCAAAGTCGGTCTAAATAGTAGGACTCTTTTCGCATGCATTGGACATCTATTTTTATCGTACTTGCCTATCATATAAGGTTTCGACCAATGATACAAGTGATGGGATAGAAATAAACAGGGGCAGGCACCATTGATCTTAAAGGGTGTTGCTATTTGCACCCACCCTAGTGGCTGTCCTGTGTGATGGGGTGGGTGTAAAAGTACAAGTGCATTCATGGACTGTGCTGAAGCTTATAAAGAGTTCTTGTTTAGCATTAGTTGTGATGTGATATACAGACACAGATGCAGCCCACAAGTCAGAAAATAAGGTCTGGTCTCATCCATTTTCATATCAACGGACGATCCTTCAAATATGAGTAGGCACGGACCGATTCCACGGAAGGATTGGGCCCAAAATTAGGCTAAGGTAAAGACCACTGGCTTAAAAATATCGCCCAATGTGGGCCTGTCTCAGGTCAGGTTCATCCTGGTCCGGCCCCACAGACACACCCCCCACGAATTAAGGACTCCTCCGGGAGTCATAATAAACTAAAAGTAATGCTACTTGGACAAACTTTTTGGACAAATTCTATGGTATGACTTGAATATCACCTATGATATTCAAGTCATACCATAGGGTTAGTCTAAAATTCTGTCCAAAAAATTTATCCAAGTAAATTTTTTAATAAACTAAACGGGTGTTGCTATTTGCACCCACCCTAGTGGTTGTGCTGTGTAATAGGGTGGGTGTAAAAGTACAAGTGCATTCATGGATCATACGATGCTGAATGGTGTGAACGACAGTGAAAGTGTACGGCGGTACTCTTGCATGGAGTCAAAATACATACAGCCAGTGGGCCCACCAAAATTTAAAGAGATAGTGATTGTATCGTCGGGGACTGGAGATTGTCATTCGTGTGACGTAAAGAATTTTCCATAGATTTCAGAAAATAATTCTTAGCTTACATAGTGACAAATTTATTTATTTTTTTCACTAGGGAGAGAATTCCAGCACAAAAAGGCTATTTGTCCCGATTCCGGGACAGATTCCTGGACAAACCCCCCATGGGGGGCGTTGGATCCCAAGCCCTGGGATCCAACGCCCCCGCATGGGGGGTTTGTCCAGGAATCTGTCCCGGAATCGGGACAGATAGCAGGACTCATTCCAGCATGTCAGTCTTAGTGGGCCAACTTTTAGATTGATCATCCTACTTCACACATTGGAGACTTCTTCCCTTTCTACCCAAGGACAAGATAAAAGTTAAAAAAGAAAGTTAATCTCATGATCAAGACTTTAATTGATAAAATGGTAGCCAACTTACTAATTTGCATATTGATCACAACACTAGATGTAGGGCTAAAATAATTAAAATTAAAATAAAATTAGAGGTTTTTTAAATAAAATTAAAATTCAATTAAAGGTTTTTTAAACTAATTCCCCAAATTGAAAATCCCTCACTCCACATCCCACTCTTCTTCTCCCAGTAAAAACAATCTGGACAGATTCACAGAATGCAAGAGTCAAAAAGAAGTCACGCAACGTACCAAAAAAAAAAAAAATGCCATGCCATGCCATGCCATGAAATGGACCCCACCAGATTGTAACAAATACCGTACCAGATTCCCCATTTTACCCTAGGTGGCTGTGATGTATGTACAGATTCATAGCCATTCACAACAATCACATCCAGCTGGTCACGTCAATCAAGTCATAGCCTAGTTAGAGTGGGTGCAAGGCTTAAGGACTTGAACATGGTGGAATACTCTTGTTAATCCATCAGCATTAGTGTTCGTTGAGTCTGATTCCCTTCATTCTCGGGATCCAAGCATAAACAGTTATTCTTTTGGAGTCCCCTACTCAAAGAACATGGAACTCTCAATCTTGCATCAATTTTGACTTTATCTTATCAAATAAAAAGTGTCATACCCATTCGATATCTCTACACAAGTGAGTTTTTATCGTCGAAGATATCGCTCTTGATGAGATAATACAGTGCATGTTTTATAAGACATATCCAACATATAAATAAAAGAAAAGTCAATATATTACTGACAGTGGTTGCTAACCAAAAACTTTTCTAACCGTTAAATTCGTCAATCTCTCATTGCCTTTATATAAATCTTGTAGTCAGGAGCCCGCAGAGCAAATATATTGTCCATCGGAGCTCACAAGACCCAAATGTCACGTGACAAATTCCAAGCTTCAAAGATTACTTCATCTAATCTAAAAAAATTCTTATCATTGGATCTCAAATTTGTCAACTCTATTGGGTAGTGCTCATCACCACGATTCCATAGAACCAAACTGCTTGTTTATCGGAGTCGGATGAACCAAATATGGACGGTCAAAGTTCATAATTGACTGTAGACCGGGCCCCGCTTCGTGACATCACGATGATGTCATCCACCTGATCAAAAACCGAGGAACTGGGTTGGGCCTCGACAAAAGCTGCACCTGTCACTTGTTCTCTTTTTTGCAAGTGGAAAAGATTGATGGGCAGCCTATATTATAAAAGCATCTAGAGTGGGTTTAAATAGAAACTAGGGTGGGTGCATTTAATATCCTCCGATCTTAAATCAGGAGTCTACAGTTTTGTACGTATGACACATAGGAATATAGGGTGGGCGTTCTACTTTTATTTACTTTGCAGCAAAAGTAGAGACAATGTCCCCATCAACAGGTGTCCTTCCCCCTTACTTTTATAACAAAGGCTATCAGTAGCCAAAATCCTGTCTCCCACGTGCCCACAGGCCTGAGTGCCTTGTGGAATAAAGGATATTTTGTGAAAATAATAAAATATAAATAAATTATAATAATATTTTATTTTTAATTATTTGTAATGAATTTTTTTTGATTTTTTTATTTAATTTTTTTTTATTTTTCAGTAGAAAAATGAGATCACTTTTTAATTTTTTTAAAAAAAATATAGTGAAAAATTTGATTTAAAGTATTTTAATAGAGTTTTTTTTATAAAAATTTAAACTTTACCTTACTTTATTCTACTTATAAAGCCCCCAAATAAACCCTCACAGTTCAAATAAATGGGGCAATCTCAAGTAGCCCACTTTTCTAACTACTATCAAGACAAAATGAGATCCCTTTGTTTTGTTTTTTTTAAAAAAAAAAAAAACTTTGTCTTTCTGGCCAGTATAGTAACTTTATTAATATAGTTAAGTTAAGTAAAGTTGGTTTTAAAGAAAAAATGAAATATAAATAAGTTATAGTGATATTTTATTTTTATTATTTGTTATGAAAATTTTTTAAATTTTTATATGGAAAAGTATATATATATTTTATTTTAATACACGAAGGCAGTGGCTTTATGACATTTTATAAGGATGAAATTTTTTTGAATAAAGTATATTTTACGTGACCAATAAGTCTATTTGTCCTTACTTTTTTTATCCCTTGGACCTATCTTTCAGAGGTCAAGTATAGCCCAAGCCCCATGTCTCCATCAATCATCACAGCTGGGCCTATCTTTTAGAGGTCAAGTATAGCCCAAGCCCCATGTCTCCATCAATCATCACAACCCCCTCTTCCCTCCCTGATTTTACACCTTCCAACAACCCCCTACACCTCCCATCCTCTTCTTCTTCCCATATGGACACCTTCAAGCCTTCAATAACACCCCGCAATCCCAATGAGATCTACATCAGCAACAAGGAATCCCATAAAAAGAAGAAACATGAAGGAAACCCATCTGCCCATACTCTCTGTTCTTTGACTCTAGTCCTTCTTCTTCAATTGTCGACTCTATTGTTTGTTGTAGAGCTACCATGGCAGCCGCTCTCGAGTGCTGGTCGAGCCGCGCCAGCACAGACGAGGACATGGTCGAGCAGGTCCTTATGAAAACCCAGTCCAGATCAGAGGCATTTCCGTCCACTACACCTTCCAATGCCGTCTCTGCAAGACTGCCACTGCCTCTAAAGACCCATCTTCCTCTTCCTCGTCCACGGCAGCCGCCCCCATGCAGAAGAAGTGGCACCGCCTCGGCCGCAACGTGGCTGGGGCTATCTATTTCTGCAACCAGAACTTGAGGAACAGCCCAGCTGTCTTCTCCTCTGGCGATGGCGCAGGCAATCTTCCTCCGGTCCGGCGACCTGAAGAGGCAGCGGCGGCTGCTCCAATCGTCTCCTCTGCTTAAAAAAATAAATGATTTCTCTGGTTCGTTTCTGGTTCTTCAGCAAGGGAACAGCCCCTGCCCCGTCTTCCAGTCAGCGACGGCGCAGGTGGGTCTGCTCCCTATCCGGCCAAGGCACAGCGGCGACGGCGATGCAACAGAAACCCGGATTTCTGCCTCTTCTCCGGTATGCAATCTGCGATGGCCTACCAGAGATCAGAACCGATCTCTTCTCTGCGCTTTTCAAAACGAACCCAGGCGCGAGTCTCCTCGCGCCTGTTCTCTGCAACACGAGTTCCGGATTCTTCCGGTCGCCATCTCCGGTCTTCTGCTCGGCGAGAATGACAGAGCCCAGAACCTCCACTCCGGTTCCGATCAATAAACATAGATTTGGATTCTCTGTTGCAGAAAGCGGAACCAAAGTCTGCCTCGGTGGTTTCTTCGTTTTCTATTTCCTCTAATTTATAGGGTTTCATTCATGAACCATTCCAAGTAGAAATCTCTAGGGTTTCATATATCCCTTTCTAACACACATTCTACTGCACACAGGAAAGAAGATGCTGGTGCCTCTTACAGCTTCTCTCTACGTCACTGGCACGCTTGATGATGAAGATCGAGTCCTTGTCGATGTTGGCACCGGATACTTAATCGAGGTCTGCTGTTTTCCCTTTTTTTTTTTTTTTTTTTATGCTTGGTACGTTACATATATACTTATCTTTTGATTTCATTTGATTTGATTAGAAAACAGTGGCGGCAGGCAAAGACTATTGTAATCGGAAGATAAACTTACTGAAATCCAACTATGATGAGCTTGTGGAGGTAATGTTCTTTGTAGTGATTTGGTTGGTATGTGGATTATGATTATGCATTTGGATTTGTAGTGTGTTGGATGTTTTATGTTTAGGAAGAATGTGTTATGGTCTGTTTGATCTGCATATGAGCTATTGCACGAATTTATCCTGATTTCTGCACTCCTCCAAATGGGTTTTTCCGCATTCCGTGCCCTATGCCCGATCTAATTTGATGTCATATCTCCGAGTCTTCCCAACAACAAAGCACATTGCTATACGTGCTGAGAAATTTTTTATTTCCCTTTGTTGTCAAAAGCCAAAAAAAAAAAAAAAAAAAAGGCAAAAATAAAATAATGAGCCAAATCCTACACATTTTTAGATATATCCTTAGTATTTTAATCCATGTGCTTTTCAGCCTATCCTTTCCTTGGACCTTGGCCTATCTTGGATATCTCAACCATCTCAGAAAGTCCCCTATTTCATCATTTTACAAGTAGTTTTGTAAAAATGAGGATTCACTGCTGCTCAAATCATATAGATAAATGGTAAAAGTGGATTAAATACACGACTCTTAAGGTATGTGGAATTTTAAACCTATACAATTCCATGGACCCCTACTTTCATACAGTTTGAAAGCAAGATATATAACCCTTTAACTAGACTTTAAATTAAGAACACCAAACCTAATATCATGTAGCCCTTGGACATGGGCCTGCTGAAGTCCATAATCAGGCTTATGGAGGGCTCATCTTATGCACAGTTCTAAAACAAGCCGACTCTTGTCTTTCCATAAATTTGATTGGGGTTTCTTTCTTTAAATTATGGCAGGGAAAAGTTTAAGAAGAGATTAATTTTGTTTTTCATTTATATTTATATTAAATATCTCACCTATTTTTTGCCTTATAGAGATGATGAATGGTCCAGATCGTGCAATTTGAACCATAGAATTTTTTTCTCCATATTTTGAAGGGTATATATTTTTTGACAAATATCTTAATATAAATGATGTATCTATAGTTGAAAATCAACATAGTAGCCGTTTTTCACCTTTGGAAGATGATAAGCGGTTTAAATTGTTATTAAAGGCCTATAAAAGTAAGAATTGTTATTATAGGCCTATAAAAGTAAGAAAAGAAAATACTGTCTTTCAAAATTATATCATCCACTGGAAGTCTAGAACTGAGTAACTATCTTCTATATTGGCCAATAGTATGTGACCCAAAAAAAAAAAAAATCACTTTGTAATACATCCTTCTGTTATTAAATAAAAAACACATGCATGGAAGATAGTTAATAAAAAACTCCTAAATAAAAGTACTTTTTCTTTAGTATACTTTTTACTCTTTTTTCAACATGTCTTTGCTAGTCTTGAAGCTAAATATTACATTCCACATGTCATCTATATGTTCTCTTGTCATTTCAGTAACTTCTTCGTCTTTGAGTTGCAGATGGAATGATTTTTTTATATTTTCTTTCACTAACTCTTCCACAATTGCCACCCGAGATTTTCTCAGAAAAATAGAAATGTCGTGGAAACAATCGAGGTCGTAAAGAAGGTGCCACTTGATTTCATTTTCTAAAAAATTACGATGGGCTTCAATACGGTGCTATTTGGATATATTCAAAAAGGGGAAGGTGGTAACCACCAAAGTCGTGCAAGCACAAGGGGTCGGGAGCGAGTAAGAGGAATAGTAAACAAGAGCGAGAAGCAGTAAGGTAAATGAGAAGCGAAATGTCGAAAACACAATGTGGGGGAAATAGGGAAAGCAGAGTGAGGGAAACAGTGAGGGAAAACAGTGTGTAGAAAATAGCAAATAAAAGAGTATTTTATAAAGATACTCCGGGAAGGCCCGGTCAATTATAAAATAAATATTAACGGTTTTACTGTCTAGTTGAATGTATTTTTGTCGCTTTATACGAAAGTCACAAAAGGGTAAATACATTTTCATTTTTATGGAATTGGAATGTAGACTTACCATCTAGATGAAGGAAATTATAAGTTGCAGTGAGCTCAACATGAGTGATACATTATGGACACTTATAATTTCCTTCACCTACATTGATAGAAACATCTACATTTCAATTATATAAAATTGGAAATGTATTTTTCGTTTTGTTAATCTGTGTAAAGCGACAAAAACACATTTGACTAGATAGTACATTCGTGAATATCAAATTTATATTTGATCGAGACTTTCCGATGTATCTATATAAATCACTATGTTTTCACTGTTTTCCACACTATGATTTTCCTTACAGGTTCCCCCACTTTGTTTCGTCTTATTTCCTTTGTGTTTTCGCCATGTTGCTTCTCATTTACCCATACTACTTTCCTGTCCTTGTTACTATTCCTCTTTCTTATTCCGACCCTTTGTTCTTGCTCGACCCTTGGTGGTTGCTAGGGTGCAATCTCCCTTTCCTCTCTTTTTGAATATATCCAAAACATCACTGTGGTTTTCTCTGGGGCAAGGTTATAGAAAATGAATTCAAGTGCCCTTCCTGTTTATGGCCTCGACTGATTCATAGACATTTCTCTGAGGAAATCTCGAGTGGTGATTATAAGGAGTTAGTGTAGGAAAATAAAAAGAAACCGTTCCATCTACAGCTCGAAAACAAAGAAGATGGATGAATGACAAGAGAGTACATAAATGGCATGTGTAACGCAGAATTTAGCTTTAGGACCGGCCTGTGTGAGAAAGAGATGTCGAAGAAAGAGTCAAGAGTGGAGTGAAGAAAAAATATTTTTATTTGGTGATTTTTATTTAGTAGTTTCAACGTATGTTTTTTTTTTTTTTTTTTAGTCTCATACCGTTGGCCAATATATAAGATGTGTTTCAGAGTGGTTTTTTTTTTAGTCTTGTACTGTTGGCCAACATAAAAGATGTGTTTCAAAGTGGTTTTTTTTTTAGTCTTATACTATTGGCCAACATAAAAGATGTGTAGCTCTGTACTAGACTTCTAGTAGGCCATATAATTTTGGATGGCAGTCTCTTTCTTTTTTCTTATTTCTGTGTACCCTTTAATAACAAACCAAACCGTTCATCATCTTTCAAAGGTGAAAAACGACTAGCATGTAGATTTTCAGTCATAGATTCAACATATATATTAAGATATTTATGAAAAAGTGTGTACACCTTACAAAATATGAAAAGAAAAAAAAAGATTTCTTTGGTCCAATTTGCATGATTTGGACCATTCATCATGTCTACTTAATCTCTTCCCGGCCATAATGGCGGGGTCCATGGAATTGTGGAGGCTTAATGTTCCACATACCGTAGGAGTCGTGTGTTTAATCTACTTTTGCCAATTATCTACATGATTTGATTGGCAGTGAATCTTAATTTTTACAAAACCACCTGTACGTACTATGTACACACTTGTCTAAGTAGACAACATTCACGCAAATCTTGTATGCCAATTATGATCCAATCTTTAATGAATCTCATTGATATGGGAATTTCTCACTTGTGAGGAGGTCATCAAACTCAAGTTGAGTGTGTGCATGAAATTTCACCAGCTGGGCTAGTGTTGTTTCAAACGCAGGCCTTTTGATTAGGTTAAGGCACTATATCTTGACTAGAACTTGTTAAGCCATCCCGTATTGATGGAATGTGTTTGTTGGATGATAATGAGTTCAGAAAATATGGTTTCATTAAAGGCAATGGACATGGCATGTAACATTTCATCAGTTTGTTTTGGTTTCCATGCGAATATGATATCATTCAAACTGGCTTATTAAAGGGGAAGAGAAAGGACATCTATGCACACATGGAGGGAGATTGAAATGTGTAATTGCGTCCAAATCTGATAAGAAAACTAAATCGTTTAAATGTGAGATTGGAATAGGGATAAAATGCTATGATATAGCAGAAAAAAAAAAAACACTATACACGAAGAACCTAGTAGGTTCTTTAAAACCTATGATGCGTAGGAATAAGGAAATAAACCTTAAGTTTACCAGACTATTTTTAAAATTGGAGCTATCAAACCAATTGGGTATTATAAAGAAGATAAATAATCCCATGCAATTGCCGACCTGATCTATCTTGTGGAGTCCCATCCTCTTAAGAAAAATTCGTTTGTGTAGAGCCCACTTTTCAAATTTCAGGACAATCCCATGCCATAGCTCCTTAATCTGTGGTCCATAAGTAAAAGCAAATCTAACCCTCAATCCAACGGTCCACTTCATTTAAATTGATGCAAACTTATAGGATCTCATGACATATAGGGAGGTAGGTTACAACGATCCATTCAAATGGGTGCATAATGGTCTTCACATGATATCACGCTCGGTAAAATTAGTACAAAGTAGATTGGCCAAATAGAAAATATGAAAAATTCTTAAATGAGAAATTCTCTCCGGTGGGAGCGTGCATACAAACATGGACTCCAAACGGGCTTCCGGAACTGAATTAAGGAGAAGATAGAACTGCGGACGTTTAGATGGTTCTGGGTCTTGGTAGATATTGACTTGAAAGAAGAAAAAAAAAAAAAAAAAAGCTTTTAAGAGGGGTTCTCAAAAATTGAGTTTATATGATGGGTCCCATATCCATGGGCTAGAACCAAAGTAGAACCAGATCCGAATCCGTTTAGATCACCGGTCCTCATTTACTTATGAAAACCTAAATAGTAGGGTTGCAAACAAAATGGTTTTTGGTCAGAACCATACTGGGCCGAATCCCAGTTTCTAACTACGGGTTTCGGATCCAGTTTTGACCAAGAACCTATTTTGTTAGTTCCAGACCTGGTTCCAATTGAAATCCCGAGATCCACCTAAAGAAGTGGATCTATTTCAAAAATTGGTTCTACATTCTCTTCAATTTTTTCACTTTTTATTATAATAAGTATATTAATCGGCTAATAATAGTGCATAAGTCTATAACCTCCAGCATTATACATAAAAATGTTATAATTTTATTTTATTTTATTTTGAGGTATAGTTTATATTATTGAAAACTCATATGCCGGGTCTTCGGTCTACATGTCGGAACCTATATGGACCTAGAATCAGACCCGTTGATCAATCAGAACCTAAAATACGTTCTGAACCGATTTTTTTCAAGTACCTGCGTACATTTCCAAAGGAATGCTTGAAACAACTTGCCTTTGGCAGGAAGAAATCTTTCTGGGTCTCCTCTGGATCATCGAGGAGAGCTTCATCACAGTATGTGTGGAACAGGTTTTTGAATTACACATAAATGTGCATGTACTTCCGTTTCGTTGGCATTTGTGCAAAGAGAAAAAAATGCAATTGACTGGATATTATAAATGAGTATTAGTTGATCGGCGCTTCCCTTGTATTTATACAAATCATTGTTTTCCTGGTTTCCCATTCCCTGTATTCCTATGGCCATCACTGTTTTCTTGGTTTCGCCATCATTGTTTTCCTGGTTTCCCCATTTTGTTTCCCCTGTTTTTCCATCGCTCTGTCGCTTTTTCAGGTCCGTGTTACTGTTCCTGCTTATCCCTCCCAACCCCGGGTGGTTGCCAGGATGCAATCACCTTTCCCGCTCTTTCTCAATAAATGCAAACCGGAATGGATGCAATCTATTTGTGGTTTTTTGAAGAAGTTGGAGAAAATGGAATCGACTGGCACTCCACTTTCCGGCCTTGACGATTTCTTGGACAAATCTCGGAGAAAATGTCGAGTGGCCATTATGAATGAGGTGGTGAATGAAAACAAGAAGAAACCCGTCCGTCTGCAGCTTGAAGACGAAGATGTTGCTGAGTCACGAGAGAGTATATGGATGACGTCTGGAATGCAGTCTATAACTTCAGGGCCGACTTGCATGAGCAAGAAAAGTCAAAGCTGGTGAAGAGTGGAGTGAAGTGAAGAAACAATATTTTTTTTATTAGGTGTTTTTATTCATTAATTTAGATGTATGTGTTTTTTTGGAGTCGGCCAACATAGAAGTATTACTGAGTTCTAGTAACTTCAATGTTGGCCGACTAAAAAAAACACATACATCTAAATTAATAAATAAAAACACCTAATAAAAAAAGTATTGTTTTCTTCACTTCTCTCCACTCTTCACCGGCTTCGACTTCTCTTGGTCACGTAGGTCGGTCGTGAAGCTATAGAGTGCATTCCAGTCGTCATCCATACTCTCTCGTGACTCAGCAACATCTTCGTCTTCAAGCTGTAGACGTACATGTTTTTTCTTGTTTTTTTTCACCATCTCTTTCATAATGGCCACTCGACATTTTCTCCGAGAAATGTCCAAGAAACCGTCGAGGCCGGAAAGGGCGGTATCGGTTGATTCCATTTTCTCCTACTACTACTTCAGAAAACCATGAATAGATTGCATCCGTTCCTGGTTGGATTTATCGAGAAAGTGCGTGAAGGGCGATTGCACCTTGGCAACCAGCCGGGGTTGGGAGGGAGTAGGAGAAACAGTAACACGGACCCGAAAAAGCGACATGGCAATGAGAAAATAGGGGAAACCAGGAAAACAATGATGGCGAAACCAGGATAACAATGATGGCGATGGGAAAACAATGATTTATATAGATACGAGGGAAGGGCCGGTCAACTAATATTCATTTGTAATGTTCAGTCGATTGCGTTTTTTTTCTCTTGGCACGAATGCCAATGAAACGGTAAGTGCATGCATATTTTTGTGTAATTCGAAAACTTGTTCCACACATTGTGATGAAGCTCTACCCGAGGATTCAGGGGGGACCCAGAAATATTTCTTCCTGCTAAAGGCAAGCGTTTCAAGCATTCCTTTGGGAATGTAAGTTCCTCTTTCTCTTCTTTTCAAGCTTTGATTTCTGCCCCATGTTTCCATTTTATAAAAAAATCAAAGAGGGGGTGTGTGTGAATGTCTTTTGGTGATTGTTGTGGTTTGAATTACTCAAAAAAGGGGGTTTTTGTGCATGTCTTTTGATGATTTTTGTGACTTGAATTACTTGTTTTCTATATTGATTGTCGAGGCCGAAGAACAAGAACAAGGGAAGAGGCCCTCCAAGGCCACGGTCAAAGCTGAGGAAGGACAAGTATGATGATGGTGTGGTTGTCAAAATTGAAATTGATGAGTCTCTCTTTAGAAGTTAAGGAGCTGTTGGGTTCTATTTAATATTTTTCCTCTTTTGCAAAATGTAGAAAAAGAAAAAGTACTTGCCTTGAACTTGGTGGGTTTCTTATTTGTTATGGTATTTGGATGTATAGATTATTACTTGCCTTTTAATTTCGATGGCAGTCTTGTTCATTGGAACTTGGAAGCTATCATCTTTTGTTGTTGGGTTGGGTTATGTGGATTGTGCTGTTAAATTTTGATTGAATTGTTTTAATTTTTTTAGAAGTAACTTATATTATTTATTGAAGTAAAGCATATGAGAGAAAAAAATTAATAAATAATCTAGAAAAATTAGTCCAATGGAACCATTACGAGAAAAAAAAAATACAGTAAAGTTACTAAGAAAATATTAGTTACGAGCTCATTGTTTTAAAAGACAGCTGAGTCTGAGCTGACTTGGACTCGGCCGGTGACCAGTTGTGTTATCCTCTGAGTCTCCTAGTTGGCCTAGTTCTGCACTTTTTGGGCCTGAAACTCATCTATTTCCCAGTTTTTCTGTTGGGAGAAGGGACATTTTGCACTCATTATGGAAGGTTGGAACATGTAAGGATGCAATGATAGGAGGTAATATTCTGCCAACTAAGTGAAATACAATGCAAATGGAATACATGAATTCATTATTAATAAGCAAATCACAAGTAGTTTTTAAGTTTTCGATCCATGGAGCACTATTTTCCGTTTTTAAGAGTTCTTTTGTTATGATTTATAATTTTTAATGGTTATCGGACTCTAGGGTGCACTCAGTCAAACTGGACTGACTCGACTTGACTCAAGGGCAACCAAATTTGCCCCAATTCTTATTTTAAAACCTTGAATGAGCTAGACCAACATTTGGTTCGTGCGCAAACTAGGAATCAACCACCTCACTACCTTCTCTTATAACATGATGGAACTACATCCTAATTGAATAGAAGATACGCTTCATTTCTTACATGATGTAGTCCATCTTCCATGGATATCCACACTTTTGCGTTGCCCACCTGGCATTGCTAGTTTATCTTTCTGCAAGCTATCAGCATCATCATCTTTCTCTTATCCTTCAAATCCGGTGTCAGTTTACTCAGATCCACTCTTAAAAACAATCAAGCTATGACCATATATATTTCCTTATCTTTTTGTTTATATGCTGATCTAGAATTGAAATCACAGCTGTAAGAAGTCAAAGAAAACATTTTTAAAGGCTCTGTTGGGTGAAGATTGTTGCAAAAAAATCCATAAGAAAGAGTTACTAGCTATTGGCTATGCTGCTTTCTCAATGCCTGGCTACCTATCTTGTCATGGTGGGCTGTAGCAACCATTCTGTATGGAAAAATTGCATTGTGATCTGTTTCCCGTGAGACACACTAACCCAATCTGTTTTGTTGGAACTAAGTTGGCCATTCTTATGTTTTCTATTGTCTTATTTCATTTTTTTTTTCAGGTCACTTAGTTGCAGTTGTAAGTGCCACTGTGCCAATAATGATAGTAGTGAATGATGTTATGGAATTTCTTGGAGAATGTTTTGACACAAAGGATTTGTGTGGCGTCATATTCTCTGAAATTGTGAAATGAGCATTTTGACTCCCATCGGGTTCTATCTATAGTAGTGTTCAGAAGGTATTCCTTTCATAGTCTCTAATTAGGGGAAAAAGGCTTATAATTTTAACCTAGGGCAATACTGCATAAAATGAAAATGAAAGAATTGAGGAATCTGTATGCTTTAGCAGTTGGTTACTTGTTGTATGCACTGGTTTGCATTGGGCTTGATCTTGGTATTACCGAAAAACTTCTTTCTAATCCCTGTGGTTATCCAACTAAGTCACTGTTCCGATGTTACTCTGATAGGAGGATGCAGTGAAACATGACATTTCCAATTTTAGAATCAATTTCCAATTTTAGAATCAGCTAAGAAAGACCGATCTATTGTTGACATGAGTATGCTAGTTTAGTAGAAAGATGAAAAAATGAAGCTGGATTTTGGATATTATAGTTTTTAGGGTTCTTCTCAGCTTATCATAGATGGAGAACTTGAAAACCAAGAAATCGAGGCTCATTACACGAAGAACTTTTTGAGCTTTTGATTCTGTAAAAACTTGTTGGTATTGGCCAATCTATAATCACCTGTTATCTAAAGAGATCAGTTTTATTAAATTAAAAAAAAAAAAGATGAAGTATGGAGATGAGATTAGGAAATGCAAGATGAGGGTTGTGGCATTAGAAGAAGACCAAGAGAACTGTTTACATATTTTGCAAGTTTGAACTTGAGAGTCTTTTTCTCGACCAGGACAGCCATGAAACTGAATTGTATCAATTTAATTTAACTTGAACCTTTTAAAAAAAAGGAATTAATAAATGAAGAAATGAAGAAAAGGAACTATTAAGGGTGAGTAACCAAACCTGTCATGTTCTATAGGTCATTTCAAACTTCCAACAAGGAAAAGAAAATTCTTGTTTTAGAATACAACACTTTGGTTCTTCTTTGTGGATCTGTTTCCTCGGAGAAGAAAACATGGTTTAAAATCTCGGTCTCGGTCGCGGTATCGGCCGGGCCGAAAAACCGATATGATATCGATATCGGTCGCGTATATCGGTCCATCGCGGTCATCGCGGTGCGAATTTGTTTTTTAATCCAAAAAAATTCGCAAAAATATCCAAAAAATCCAGAATTTTAGAAAATGCTGGAAAACAATATTTTTTTTCATTAGTAACAGCAATAAATCAAAATCTCGGTCACCTTAAGTTATGAGTCCTGTCTGTGTCGTAGTTCGCTGTCTTTTTCAGTATTTCATATAATGCAGCCATTATTGATGATCATGATCAATTTATTAATGTAAAATATAAGAAAATAAATATAACATATCAATTATCATTTAATACTAACTCAATAATAAAAAAAAGTTGTGAAATTCAAGACCATGAAGATGACATTAAAATTAGAAATATGATAGGGAGATCGATAAATCATAAAGTAGTTAGGCATCAAAGATTCATGGTTTACCTGAACTTAGAGGAGACTAGTAGAGAGTAGAGACTATAGAGAGATTGGTGAGTATGACTTTATGAGTGTATTACAGTTGGACAACCTAATTCCAAGTGGAGTGTCGGCCTGGCTCGATATCATCGTCATCATTTCTTCGGTATTGGCCATGGTTTAAAATATCGGCCGATACCTGTTCGTATCGGCCGATATGATCCGGTATCGGCCTAAACCGAGCCGATATTTTACTGCGATATCGGTATCGGTACTGTATCAATCAATATTTTCAAAATATCGGCCGTTACGGCCGATATTTTCAAAATATCGGTTGTAACGGCCGATATGACCGATACAGATGAAAACTTAAGGGAAAAAAAAAAGAAAATGATGAGGAAGAGAAAGAAAACTATGGGTACTGATTTGATGCATTTGCAAGAAAAATGAAAGAAAAAACCCATAGATGATAGATCTAACAAGCAGTTACAGGAAAAAAAAAAAAAAAAAGAAGAAAACACAGAGGAGAAGATGGGGTCCAAGTACCTGTTGGGCGAAGCTCTTGCCGCCAGCCGCCACCTGCATCCGCCTATCATCGTCTCCTCCCCTCTCCCTCTCTTCCCTCTTCTTCTTCCCTTTTCCTCTTTTCTCTTTCCCTCTTCGTTTTTCTTTTCCCTGCGGTTTTGCCTCTATGGAGTGTTGGAGTAGGCTAGAAGCCTGGAATCAGAATTCAAAACCCTTGATGGGTCTTTTAACCTTTTGGCTAGGTTGTGAGTCTTGCACCATTTGTCCATAGTATAACTTATATGGGCTCTATTGTGGCCCACTTTTTTAAACCGTTTGATGTGAATTTTATTTCAATTAGGGTCAAATTTTAATTGAGTAGTAGACGGGTCTATGAAGAGGGGGTCATTTTAAAAATGGGCATTAATTAGCATAAGGGGCCATATTTAGTGATCTTTAATTAGAATGAAATTTTGTAAAGCCCCTAAGTAGATTATTTTTTTCCTTTTTCTTCTTGGGCAATTTAGGTTTTTTTAATCTTCAATCTAACACTGAACCTATTTCTATTAGAGAAAAATCTAACCAAAAGCCTTTAGAAAAGGAGGCATTTATTTCTAACAATTTGCATTCTTTTATAAATGAGCTCCCTGTGGAGCCTACAACATTCTCAAAAAAAATCTACACATATTTTCTTTCATTTTAAAATACAAATAGGACCTACTTATGAAAATAATCTAAACCAAACAAATGACTCCCATTAAATGATCCCTCAATAAATTTTAATCAAATAAGAATTAAGTCTAATGTCACATTGATCACTTATAAATATAGAAATAAAATATTAAAGAAAAACCCTTGTTCTAATTGTTGTGTTTAACCAAAATAGAAGTGTTCTACACTAATGAATCTAACAATGGATCTACATACAACCTACTGGTTTCTTTTTACAAAGCTTATATAAGGGTGATGGTTGTTGTAAGAAATTTAGATATGTGTTATATTGATGAATTTATAATTATAATAATGGGCTTAGAGATTACATATTATAACTTTATATTTTAACAACTAAAAGTTTAAGCAGCGCGCGATACAAGCTTTCATGAGTTAGGGGATCGAGATTTTGATTTACTGCTGTTGTTAATGTTAAGTGATATTGTTTTCCAGCATTTTCTAATATTATGGATTTTTTGGATATTTTTTTAATTTTTTACGGATTAAAATTTTTTTTCACACCGCGACGACCGCGACAGACCGATAACCGCGACCGATACCGATATCATATCGGTTTTTCGGCTCGGCCGATACCGCGACCGAGGCCGAGATTTTAAACCATGGTATTGGCTAAAAAGATATGCTCCATACTGTTGCGCAGCACTACCATACCCATGACTATATTCAAATTGTTCTTGACAAGATGATGAACTATCTTGATCCCCCGTGGATTTAGATGACTGGTTGTACTCATATGGCATGAAATAGTGATGAGGGGCATGAAGAGGTCGTCGGGAAATTGGTGGGGGAAGCCTCTCTTGTTCAAATAACATCTGTTCTATAGAAATAAGCGGTGTTGGTGAGGGGGGTGCCCAATTAGGGTCATATGAATAACCCCCATGCTGTCCATACATGGCACCTTGTTGGCCAACATAACCCCCATGCTGTCCATACATGGCACCTTGGCCAACATAACTCCCATGATGACCATGAGTAGCAGCGCTACTACTACCCCCTGCCTCAGTTTGTCCAACATGTCTGACATAGCCACGACGAGGATCTAACTCGGTAGCATCAGGAAAATGTTCAACTGTTTCATAAGTGACAGGCTCATCATATCTATAATGACCCTCATCCCCGGGTGAGTCAGGTGGAATTCCTGCTGATGATGAAGAAGTAGAAATACTTGACTCACTCTCCTCGTCCACCTCCTTTCCTCTTGGCTCACTCGTATCAGGTGTGCGCCTCTGCTGCATTGTCAAATTTATTTCTTCTATCCTTTCTGCAGCCCTCACTGGCTCAGGCCTATCCCCAGTCAATTCCTCCATCAACTCCTCAAACTATGGGTCTTGATCTAACACTGGTTCTTCTTGTTCCTCCAGCCATTGACCTAACACAATATCCTCTTCTGAAAAAATATAGTCCAAATTAATTGGACAGAAATATTCCCGATGATCCTCAAACTGTCTTCTCCTTCTATTTCTGCTCTGGAGCTTGAGGTTGTAGTGGATGTAGACCAATTTATTTAGCTTCTGCATTGTCAATCTATTTCTTGGTCTAGTGTGGATAAATGAGAAGGTGCTCCAGTTTCTTTCACTATTGGAAGACGATGTAGTTTGACTAAGGACTTTAATAGCAATTGTCCTTAGTGCAGGAGCACTCTCTCCATAATTCAACCACCATTCAGCTGAAAAAAAAAAAAATAGAAATGATATAAGAGTCAATAAAATTATAATAAGTCTTTGAATAATATAGAGACGACATCACAATCAATACCAGGATAGGTCTGTGTAATAGCTCTCCGCGCAGTCGTCGTTCCAAAGCTTCCAGCGCGTACATTGTATATGTCAATCTGAAGACATTAACGTAGAAAAATAAATTAGAGAAATTATAAATTACAATGTTATATACTTTTTTTCCTTAATTATCCTACGTGATTAGTAGCCCAAATTGCTTCATCTGTACTCGCTGCCAATCTTTCAATTACATTTTTTAGTCCCAAACGGATTTCATCAGATATGTGTCCATCCGTAAATTGGGGATTAAAGAAGTATCCTATAAAACAAATGAATTTTAGTCATTGATAAATTAATATAGTGAGGACTGAGAAGAGATTGGAGAGTTGAATACAACAAGTCAAGTATTAAAGGAAATAGCGTTCACTTACCGGCAGTGTGTAAATCATGTTTCAATTGTTGTCCCCATCGATCGTCGATGATCTTCCAAAATTTTTTGTAATATTTACAATCTACTTGAATAGCCGGCTTTGATCTCTCCATGGCCTCATGTAAGAAGCACATTGTTGGCTTATCATCGCCATCAACCAATCGAAGAACCTTTATTAGGGGATCAAAAACATTCAAAACACCCTTCACATGAGGCCAAAACCTGTTGGACTCAATTATTTTACATACTTCAAGAGTAATGGGACTTGGCATCTTTCCCCATTTTGAATTTATGAACTTATGTGATTTTATCAATCGGAGAAGTCCTTCTCTATACTTGTAAACACTTTCGATAGCAATGAAGTGGGTGGCAAATCTAGTGATGCCAGGCCGTAGTAATTTATGGTTGTCTGTATACGTTTTCATCATGGAAATGAGTCTATATGGTTGATAAAAAAAACTTGGTGATCTTCTTTAACTTACAAATTACTTGCTGCATGACTTTTCCTTTTGCAATATCTTCAAGCATTAAATTCTGGCAATGTGCTGCACATGAAGACCAGAAAATCCTTGGCCTTTGTTTCATAAGCATCATTCCTGCAGCCTTCATGCTTGCAGCATTGTCGGTAACAACCTGAACTACACAATCTGCCCCATTTTCTTCAATCACTTCATTCAATAACTTATTAATATATTTTGCATCTTGAATGTAATCAGTTGCATCAACTGATTTGATAAACACCGTGCCCATAGACGAGTAGACAAGAAAATTTAAGAGATGATGTGTGATGGTCGTCCACCCATCGCACATTACTGTGCAACCTCTTTCCTTCCATGCCCATTTGAAAGTTTGCACCCAAGCCTGCAACTCCTCATACTCTTTTTCAACACAAACATGCCCAATCTCATAAGGGGTGGGTGCCTTTATACCTGGACCATGTTCTGTAGCTGCATCTAACATGGTGGTGAAATAAGGAGAAGATGCTTTGTTGGGAGGAATGCCTCGATCTAAAAAAAACTTCCCAGTGGCTCTCACTAGATGTTCCCTTGCGTTACCAAACTTGCCCTTTAATGCTTTCATAATGCTGGGCTGCTTTGATGTTGGTTTTCTATAAGCAAATGGGTCAGTTGGCCCCACATGTTGAGGTGCATGTGATCTCCTCAATGTCTGGATCCTGACGGGGTTGTTTTTGACTAAATGCCCGACGCAAACTCGCTCCCCCAGGTCCAGATGACCCACCACCATGCTCATATTGGCTACCTCTAGAGGCTGCTTCAAATTGCGTTCTTCGCCTCTCTTCCTCCTCCTGAAGTGACCTCACACTTTCATTTCAGCAGTTACATTCGGTGGCACTTTATGACATTTTATCACCTGTCCTGATACATGTGCCAAATGTTGTTTCAATCGAGTAATTCCGCCATTGAGCACTTTTCCACAATAATGACGTTGTACTTTACTTTTGCTTCCAACTGCTTCACCGTGGCTTCATGTTGGATCTATATCACGCACCATCTTGTTCCTGTAAAATAAGAAATTTATGTAATAATCTAACAACAATTATTTTTAGGAAAAAAAAATATTTAATAAAATCATTTTCAAAATCCTAAATATATAGATCTAGCATAAAAGTATGTAAATCAATCATTTACACACCATACAATGATCATGAATCATTAAAAGAATATATTTATGATGAAAGCTCCAAAAAACGATATATTATAATTCAAATATTAAAAAATCCGAAAATAAAATAATTAAAATAAAAATTTAAATAATGTTTGTGACTATGAGTAGTTGTAGATTTATTATCTACACACTATTAATAAGCCATTAAGCCTTTGGCATATGAGTATATCACAAATATGCTAACAAGTAACAACAATTATTTTTAAGAAAAAAAAATTAAGAAAATCATTTTCAAAATCCTAAATATATAGATCTAACATAATAGTATGTAGATCAATCATTTACACACCATACAATGATCATGAATAATTAAAAGAACATATTTATGATGAAATGCCCAAAAAATGATATATTATAATTCAAATATAAAAAAGTCCGAAAATAAAATAATTAAAATAAAAATTTAAATCATGTTTATGACTATGAGTAGATGTAGATCTATCATCTACACACTATTAATAAGCCATTAAGCCTTTGGAATCACAAATATGCTAACAAGTAACAACAATTATTTTTAGAATTTTTTTTTAATAAAATCATTTTCAAAATCCTAAATCTATAGATCTAATATAAAAGTATGTAGATCAATCATTTACACATCATATAATGACCATGAATCATTAAAAGAACATATTTATGATGAAATCCTGAAAAAATTATGTATTATAATTTAAATATTAAAAAATCCGAAAATAAACAAAAAAAAGTGAAAAAAAAAGTTCAAAATCATGTGTATGCGTAGATCTAGCATGAAAGTATGTAGATCTAACTTCTAAATGAAGAAAACAACACAATTACACAAATAACAAACCCAAATGATTTATAATTTCATCTAAAAAAAAATAACATAAAATAATACTTTAAGTTGATTTTCTCTTACCTTAGATAATATTTTCTTCAAAAATAGAAGTGAAATTTGAAAAATGCAAAGGGGATGTGTGAAGGAGGGGCTGCTGGTATGGGTAGTAAGAAGATGAGAAGAGAGGAGAAGAAGATGAAGATGGGCGAAAAAAATGAAAAAAAAAAGGTTTTAAAGCATTATATGATATCTCGGCCGAAAAATAGGGAAAACCCGAGCCAAATAGATAGTCGACCCTAAAAACTCACCTAACCAAAAATCATTGAGTCTGGTTGACAGAACAGGTTACAGAATGGCATGACTAAATAATTAAGTCTTCATTTAGGCCCCCACTATTGGTTTTTGTATATATATATATATATATATATATATATATATTTTGGGAGAGTTTATTTGGATGTTTTAAACTACACCAATGTGTTCATGAATGTTTGGATAGTGGAAGGAAATGACTTTTAGTGTTTTGTTGGCCTTATCTAACCGCCAGAATCATATTTTATTTGCAGTCTCATAAAAAGTCTCATTTTTGACCCACACTAAAGATTTCTGCATGTTGCTTTTTTGGAGAGTTATTTTTGGTGTTTGAAACTTCCCCAATGTGTTCATGAATGTTTGGATAGTGGGAGGAAATGACTTTTAATGTTTTGATGGCCTTATCTAACAGCCATAATCATACTTTATTTGCAGTCTCATAAGAAGATTCCCCCCATGAGCATGTACAAGAAATGTTTTTGGTCCTCCCATATCCGGTTGAGATTAATTTTTGATATCTTATACTCTGGAAATGAGCTAAAGATGGAATTGTAGTCAATGAATAGAACATGTATCCATGTGCTGCAATGATATAACTACATACTACTAATGGTTGACATCCAGCAGCAAGAATGTCAATGAGTTGGGATCTGGTCACAGTGCGATACCCAGTTTTTTCGTTTCTCTCTTTTTAGGTTCGGGTCCTTCGAGTAATCATGTAAACATGGATCCATTGCCACCCAACAAACTGCAACAAGAGTGGTCCATATACATTCTTATGGGTCAGGTCGTAGGTAACTTGGGTGTTTAGACCTCTGTCATCTAACAGGGGCTAAGTAGAAATGTTTTAATTACCTGTCATTAGTGATGGTTGGAGCGTTGTGTGATAAGAGTCGGTGTAATATTTTCCTTTAATGATCTTATCAAATTCATGGGTTTTTTTATATCAAAGTTTCAGAGCATAGGAGCTCTGTTTTATATTATTTCTCAGCTTCCGCCAACCATCTTTCAAAAACAACTTCTAATAGAACAATAGATGGGGTTGTAAAATTCCTCATTGCTTGCTATAACCATTTTTAAGTATTAGAAGACCTGGAACTCCTCCACCTTCCTATGGATCTTGTCTAAACTTAATTTCTCTGACAGAAGAACTGCATATACCATGTTGTTCTCTTGAATGAATTAGAATTCTTATGATCATGAACGAAGCAATTCAAGACTCCCCAAAGATTACTGATGATGAAGGGACCTTTTGTGGCATCAACCAAGAGATTCAAAATGATAGGATCAGAAGAATTATCCAGTACCAGAAATCTTTATATTACTCTTCTTCCTCATCGTACAGCAAAAGCAACAGTTTGCTAGATCTAATGAAAGGAGGAAACGCATCTCTACGATGACTATTTGACATGGAGCATATACCTGTCTGTCTGCGCATTTCAACGATTACAGTGGCTCGCCTGTCATCAAGCCTATATATCTATGGGGGAGCGATGAGGATGAAGGTGCACTGTCTCCATGGAGTACAACCATAAAGAGATTAAAACCGCCCGAGGGCAGTTCTGAGTTGGATGACCTTATTGGATTTGCATCATATGGTAATTCAACAAACAACAATTTGGGCTTTGTAGAGAAAAAATCAAGAAACAAGCAACCTTTGTCACGAACTAAATCATTTAGAACTCTGCCTGTGTTAAGGTTGAGGCGGTTGAGGGTTATCATCTGTGGGAGAGACACAAAAAGTCTCATACACAACTACAAAGAAATTGATCGAATTAGAATATGTCCTAGTTCTTATTCCTTGGAAATAATCTAATTTACAATTGCTCCAAAGGACAAAATTTGCTAATCTTGTATGTCATTTTCTTATGTTGGAATAAATCTGCTTGTTTATATCAGGAGAAAGTGGCCATTCGAATTGAAAAAAAGAAAAAGAAGCAAGAGTTAAAAGTATCAGTCTAGAGCTTATTGTGCGCTGTATGCATACTGAAAGAAGAGAGAGTGATTTGATACGAGTCTCTCTAGTATGTTCCCCTGTTCGATTTTCAAGCTCTTGCTCTGTCTATTCCAGAGATGAACAACATAAGTCTCTCCATTTAGCTGACACAACTTTGCTGCCACCCACTTCTCCATAGTCGGAGAAGAATCAATTATGATTGGCTTCTGGGGAATGTTGGCAATGGCATAATCTCGTCTTGGAAGTCGATGGAATAGAGGGAGAGGTTGGTGAAGAAGCTAATGGTGATAATGAGAAGTAACACTATAGCTGCCAGCATGGAGAAGATGGAAGACTTCAAGACGATGAAGCTAGACTTCTCAATTGGACAAGAAGGACGTGTAATAGTCTAATACATTTATATTAAAGAAGAGAAGGAGATGAATGAGAAAGAAAGAGGTTTTGACTTGGGATTAGAAGAAGAGTTGAAGGAAATGAAGAAACTATGCTTGGATAAGAGAAGATTAGTTAAAACTAAAAGGGAAAGGGGAAGGAGTAGAGTTTGGAAGATACCAACCAAAGATTTCAAATAAGATACAACGTTTGGGGTAGATAGCCGTGTTGGAGACTAGAAGGTTTTTCTGGATTTGGGTCTTGAATCTTGATCCCCCTACGAGATTCCTATGAATTCATCTAAATCCAAACCACTCCTGATCACTGCCCCCCACCAAGTTAACTTACACGCTTGTAACATTTGAAGTATGTGATTAAAATAGAAAACGAAAGGTGATTAGTCTGTTTTTATCTTTATTTTTGTTTTTCTTCTTTTAATCAATCAGTAGTCATGACTCCAATTGAAGCAACAAATTTGGACTTCATGTGGTCTGTCTTTGATGGGTTCAAATTTTATTGTGGGTGCCACAAAATTGATAGTTTGGGAGGGCGCAGATGATGCCATGTAGTCAGTCCTCTTTCAGAAGATCTGGATCTGTTGTTCTACATGACTTTGTTGGCTCTTTAGGTGCATACGAGTAAACCAATCTGCAGTTTCTAATCAAGGAGAAGTTGGGGGATTGAAAGATCTAGTTGGGCTCTGTATAAAATTTCAGGTCCTTCATATTGTTGGAACCCCTTGATTTGTGGCCCCACAAGTTTAATTGAATTTTTTGTTTTATCAAGAAGCAATTCTCAAATTGCTTGGATAACTAATGACACATTTTATAATAATGTTATAATAATGACATATCTATGCTATAATAATGTCTATATAATCAACATATCTATCATTATTATATAGACATATCTATGCTATAATAATGACACATTTTTTTATTGTTTAATGTCAATTACATGATAGTATCCATCGGTTTGGCATTTTGCAATTCTTATGTTGCCAAACAGATTATCTTCTGAGATCATGTATGTCTAGATAGAAACTTAAATCTTTGGATGAATTAGTTGTGTTCTTGGATTTCGTTGTGCAGAAAGGAAGAGTATGGTCGCCAACTATCTTTGTGATTTCCTATATTTTTTATACGATTGTAGTTTGATGTTAATAACTGTTGTCTGAAATTGGTATCAATTATACTCTTTGTTCTTAGAATTGAGAATTGGATAGTGAGTGATGACAACATACACACCCAAGAACATCTTGATCACTAGTGCTGCCGGCTTTATTGCTTCCCATGTTGCAAACCGCCTCACCCAGAACTATCCAGATTACAAGATTGTTTTCCTCGACAAGCTTGATTACTGCTCAAACCTCAAGAACCTCCTGCCATCGAGCCTCACCCAAATTCAAATTTGTCAAGGGTGACATTGGGAGCGCTGAACTCATCAACTACCTCCTTGTCACTGAGTCTATTGACACCATCATGCATTTTGCTGCACAGACGCATGTTGACAACTCCTTTGGCAACAGTTTCATACGTAAGATCATGACTCATTAATAAACTATAGTATAGAATTAAACCAAGATAAATATGCTTTGTAAACTTTGACCATTCAGTTTCTCTGGAGATTAATGAAAATTGCCTTAAACTTACTGCAATTTCTCTGTGAAAATTGGATGCAAAACCCTATCATTCCTTTGGTGTTAAATCCACAAAAGGCATGAGGCCGAACCCCCTTCTTTCTTCTTCCTGCTTATTGCTCCAGTTGCACTGGACAATAAAAGTTCTTTATTTTTCTCTGTGCTAAACCATCTACTTTGTTCTTTAGTTGACCGGGCTGCCATGGTTTTGGGTACAAGATCAGGAGTTCAAGGAGATCTGTTGTTAGATCTATCCCCGTTCCACGTCTCCTGAACTTAACTATATAGTTAGGCATTTTTAGGAATCCACAGTCCATTGATTTACAGCTGCTCTTCCGAACTGCTCCACATGTCTTCCGAACTGCTCCATCGCTAGTCAATCAAATGGGTCTGCCAATTTTTTTTTTTTTTTATCTTTCAAACATTCTTCCCAAGCCCCATTTACCACTTCTAGAGTTGCATGTACGCCCAAGTTCTAACCACTACTGGCAAGCCGATCAAAGGTCCCTCATTTCAGCGGTCGGCACCCCCTTCCTGCCCCCACAACAGGGCCAATAGTATTCATGCCCCTATTACTAGGACCATTGTTCCTCCTCCAATGACATATGAATCTCCTCCAATGACATATGAATATCTCTTTATTCATATGTCATTGGAGGAGGAATGTTCATTGTAGTACCATTAACAATGGTCCTAGCAATAGGGGATGAACACAATTGGCCATGTTGTGGGCAAGAAGTGGGATGCCAGCTGTAAAAATGAGGGATACTTTGATTGGCTCGCGTGTAGTAGTTAGGACTTGGGTGTACATGCCAACTCTATAAGTGCTAAATGGTGCCCACAAAGCTTCGGTAGACCCATTCGTTTGACCAGTGATGGGTAATTTGGACCACGATATGTCTCCATCTTCCATACCAGTAATATTATGAATGCTTGAGTGCCACCTTTTTTCGAACTCAAGTGCATGAAGTACTTCTTTGCATGGATGGTCACGTATTGATGAAACTGATTTGAGAATAGTCATATCTCTACAAGACTTGTAGAGACTTCTAGAAGACTTGGATTAGCCCATAAACACTAAAGGATCCATTTTAAACCCCCCGGGCTTGGCACCAATTCCAAAAAACTTATTGAGATTTTGATATACTCGATAGTGGGCCTTTCTTTAGATTGTCATAATTCACCAAACTTTCGCATGTTTTAGTTATTCTATTTTTTTATAAATTAGAAATGGATGGCTAGGATTGGAAGGTATAATAAGAGATCAAATGGATAGAATGAGTTTACAAGATAGATCCAATGATGGTTGACATATTTAGGGTTCTAACCATACAAACTATTACATAAATCAAAAGAGAGACAAGCTAGCTTACTTTTTATTAAAAGACTTTTCTCCTTTGCAAATTGGTGTCTTCCACTTAGATGGAAGCCTTTTGAATGGATTTTGTGCTTATTTGGTAAGAATTTTTTTTTTTTTTTTTACCCTCATTCAACATGTTCTTATTCATTTTCATAATGGGATGATGGTAATTGGATTTACAGTTCAGAGGTAAAATTTATCCAGTTGTATTGAATTTATACAAATAAGAAAAATATAACAAAAATTAATCTGAACCTTATATCTAATAAATCTTAAAACAGCAAATACATCTAATATCATAAGATATAACCTATCCTAACTCCTATCTGTACTGATAGGACAGTAAAGGCATTTTCGATATTGCTCCATTCTTTCTGGTTGGTGAGTGGGCCTCCAATGCATTAAGGTTAGTCTAGGACCACAAATCTGGATCTCATAACAAAAACAAGAAGAAAATTTAAGCTAGTTAACCTATATAATGATTTTTATGAACTCACTCCAATCAAAAGTTCCAAACTTGGTTTACTTAACTCATAAACTAGGGTCTATATCTTTTCTAGCAATTGGACAATGCTAGAAACATCGGCAGTAACACAGAGTAATCAATTAATCATTCTGAAAATGAAAACTTGATTGGTGAAAGGAAAAAAAAAAAAAAAAACAATCATGTTTCATGAAGCAGAAGATTTAAACAAAAAGTATGACTCACCACAAAAGGGCACATCAAGCACATCAACAAATTCTAACCCATTATTGCCTCCATAGATGACTCTCCAAATGCACGTTGTTTTGCAAGCGGCAAAATTGCAGACACTGCAGCAATGAAGGAATTACTTTGTCATGTTACATTGCAAATAATACAATGAACTCTAGCCTGTGCCGTGAGTGTTTCCAACTTGCATAGTGTGTGCATTGTGTAGTTTATATGTGCACTCAATTAATTTTGTGTTAATGTAATATTATCATTATCAAAATAATAACAACAACAACAACGATGACAATGACTATAACAAAAACAACATCATGATTATGAACTGTTCTCTATGCTAAATGGAAATTTTTGGGTTCTGACTACTCAGCCTCGGGAAATGTACAGTTTCTTAAGTCATCAATGCTTTCATGAGAGACCTAGGTAAGGCATGTTTCAATTATCCTAAAGGTAATATGATGGGCTCCAATATAGAAGGTTGACAACCAAAAATATAAGAAATTGGATGATCAAAGGGATTCTTTTCCCCCACATTCTCAGACTGTTAAAAGTGTTAATTTAACTGTCCATTTGTATGCTGACTGCATATTTAAAATGCAACCCTTTTCACCCAAAGGCCATTGTGGCTAAATCCATAGATGTAGTCCACCAATAGAGAGTAGTCACTGACCTTTACTCTCTTTACTGCCCCATGTTCTTTACTGCCCCATGTAACATTCCTCTGCCATCAAGGACCTCACCTCCTCATCCAGAATTTAAATAAAACTTTGACGGCTCCTACAACCAAGAGGATCAAACAGCAGGAATAGGAGGCACATTTGTTAGCATGCAAGCTTAACTGATGGCCTTACTAGAAGGTTTGCTTATTTGACAAAAAGGTATCTGTGGACAATATTATAATAGAAGGAGATATATGGATTGTACAGTATTTTCAATTTGATTAGCGTTTGTTTAGTACCTCTTGTATCAATTTGAATACAGCAGGGACCTCCCAAGCATCTTTATAAATAGTGGCTCCAAGTCCAAGGCAATTTTCAAAGGTTCGAGGAATACTTTTCATGAAACCACCAAGAGTAATGTGGGCTATCCCTTTTACGCCACCCCTGCTAATAATATCAAGAACCTTTGCAAAACACAAATGGGGTGGTAAGTGTTAATAATTACAATGCAGCAAATATTCATCATTATATTTGGTTGAAAGATACGTGTTGGCGTCCAAGGGATGACCTGCTTGACATAAATGACAGTTGGAACCATTAGAGCCTCCCCTAATGTGATTGGCTTGCCACTGCCTCCAGGAATTTGGTCCTTCAACGAAAGCCCGCTTTGAGCCAGAACCCTTTACAAGAATTGCAGCATTGAGGGGGATTGTGAGGCTTAGTGCAGAAAGAAATTTTAGCTTTAACATAATAAATTTGGGACCCTAGGCCTTGGAATCTTATATTTTGCTGAGGTACACAATTCAGTACTATTCTGGAATTCATGGATTCGTGATTAACAATGAAGATTCCAAACCTCTGATTTGTGGCATAAGAATTTAAAGTATACATATCAGGAAAAAAGAATAGAACAAAAGTCAAAACATTAGCATGAGAATATGTGCCCCTAGCCGGATATTTCTTGGCTATTAGGTTATAAATAACCATGTGATTAACATCAAACAGAATATAATAAATAAATTGCAAACAAACAACTGACTAGGAATGAATCCTTCAAAATGATTATCTCAACTGTTGCAAATGAATGTCATCTCTACAATAAAACATCACTTCATTTCAGTAAAGGCGGGTCCTACTCTCTAATTGAGGGCATGGTGAAATATGATTAAATGTCTTTTGACTATAGTATAACTTGGAGTGAAAGAAATAATCCAATCGTTGGAGATTTTACTCCTGGATGGTTAAGTCCCACCAAACAAGGTTGATTGGAAATAATTGTATGTAGGACACATTTCCTTTCCTATGGAGCAAAAATAATGCCTGACTACGACAGTTTGACCCGTTCATACATGTAACATGTGGTCCCATGCTACCACCGAAAATCCAGTACGTACACCACTATTATTAATGAGAAAATTATATAAAAAAACCTCTTAAATGGCCACTAATCGAAAAATACGTCACTAATCAATATAAGCAAAGAAGGGGTTTCCTATGTCCACTTTAATTTTTTTTTATTAAAGATTTTAGATGTGTGACGAGGTCGTCGGTTCAACCCATCCACGCTTCCTTGTAATTTAATGGATAGTGATACATTTGAAGGCTATGATGGTCATGCACGGATGGTTTTCAATTACAACTGGTTGAGAGATAGTCAGTGGAGAAAACCCAACTGTTATTTCAGCTCTTTAATCCTTTTTTTTTCCTCTTTCAATTACAACTGGTTGAGAGATAGTCGCCGGAGCCATCTCGTCTCTCAGCCGGAGGTGCTTCTTGTTCTCCCCTCTTTTTTCTCTTCTTCTCCTTCCTCCACCTCCTCTGTCCTCTCGTTTTCTGCTCTCTGTTTTCTTTCCTGTGCCCTTTTTTCCCCTCATATAGTGTATATGTGACTCCTGCTTATAATAGATTGAATATGCTAAATCATCTTTAGGTAATATAAGGGTTGGGGTTTATTTTTATTTTAATACAAAACAAAGCACTGGAAATTTATAGGACTCGGTCACAAGCCCTGCAATCAGCAGCTGTATGTACACATTTATCATTCTATTAAATCTCATTACCTTTTCCCTGTTTTAAGCGTCTTATGAACAGATTTACTTGCTTGATAGTACTATTCAAACAAACCGTTTTCCATTCTAAAAGTTCAGTTACATAGACTTCTACCCTGCCTACATGTCTTGCCTAGATGTTGTCAAGCCAAAGGTCCAAAGTACTTTTCTTAGAGGTCTGCATATTGCTTCCTGCATTGTAAATTTGAAATTCTTAGTATTTTCGGCCATATAACTTCTCTTTTAATGCCTCTTCTTTTCTTTTCTCTTATTTTCCCTAGCTCTGCGTGCTCATGTCACTTCAACATTACACGAAGGCAGTCTCATCTATGCAGAGGTCATCATTGGTGGAAAAATCCAGGCAGAAGCCTCAGGAACGAATGAGGGCTATTGAGTGACAACTTCTGTGGATGGTCAGGTTCTTTGTGCACCAACGGTAATTTTCTATTTCTTCTGGTTTTTTTTTTTTTTTTTTTTTTTTTTTTTTTTTTTTTTTTTTATTGTTTTAATTTGATGTATTTTGTAACTTCACTCTCTTTGTTACAGTTGAAAGTTGCCAAAAGTGAAAATTGTGTCCCACGTAATGGAAGGTGGAACTACAACAAGGTCCCCTTTTTTTTTTTTTTTTTTTCATTTTTTTATACACTTCATTGTGTTATATACAATATAATTGATTCTCATGTTGACTTCATCACTTTGGTAGAGATTATTTTCACCCATACAGATTGTAAATTGGGTTATAGTTAATCTTTTTGCTTGACTATCTTTCTCGAGAGCTTATTAATTGTAGAAGAAACAAGGCATTGTAAGTTATGTTATCATGTACAACAGCCTATTTTCTTCCCAGGACACTCTGTTTCATCCTTAGCAACAACATTTATTGATTTGGAGAAGCCATAATCCCATCTTTAAAAAATCATTCGATATCAACTGCAACTGTTGGTTCCTTGACATATATAGGTGCCACACGTCCACCTGTATAGGTCAGACTTCATATATGTAGGGGTAAATCAACCGTCATAATATGAATTTTTTGGATATTTTTTTAGAACATGCACCTTATTTTGATGTTTGAAGAATTGTAACCATTTCCCATTGGTTATGAGGATAATAACCAGTGCACCCATCCACTTGTGCACACATGAAAATCTGTATAAAACTATGATTCGGGCATTACATAGATATAAAATGACAGTTTAAATGTTTTCTTTTAATTCTAACAATGCAAGATTTTGAATGACTAGTATTTTTCTTCCGTTTTGGCTTTTGTTTATGCCTGATATTTTTTGGATTTCTCAGAGTCAGGACTAAACGGCCTTACCGTTGATGAGGTGGATGCTGGGGATGGTGGGCAGGTAAGATCTCTAACTTTTTAATTGCTTGAAGGTTACCATCTGGATTTATTATTAATACTTTCTTTAAGGTATGTTGGGGTATCTGATGGGTTTTCTCCATTTGGTTCTCTCCATGAAAAATTCGAATGTGGTGATTTTTAACTCAATTCTTTTTAAGATGCTAATTTGGATTCATTTGGAGACACATAGTAGTAGTTTATGAGGGAACGTAATGCTTCATATTTGAGTTTTGAAGTAAAATGGTTATTTTCTTAGCGCACACTAATGGTTGTTATGGAAGGGAGATATTTTTAATGGTATAAGGGTTTCTTTTTTTAGTATGCGCTGATGATAGTCATGGAAGGGAGATATTTTAAATGTTCCACATTCCATCTGTGAAGTTTTTTCACCAGTAATAAAGCTTATGGCTGCATAAGTGTGTTTTTTTTTACCATGGTAGATTGTTTTATTTTAATGTGCTAATTGGCTTTGGCTGCATATTTTCAGTTTTTTCCTTCTTTCATGTTTCATTTAAAAAAAATGGTCTGCCAAGATTCATCGGTGTTTTTGAAGACAACTTAGCAATTGCAAACTATTAAGGGTAAATATGCAATGGCAATTTTTTTTCTCGTTTAATAATTAATAATGTGTTTGAAAATTACATGTGTTACTTGATGAAACTGAGACTCAACTAAGTATTCCTAATATATGTATATGTTGTACAATTTTATTTTATTTTGTGAAAACTTGCTTTATCTTAATATTAATACTATATGTAATTGTTTTTAGTCACTGCAGTTAGTATATGTATAATGTATATTTTATATAATTTAGTTATTAGAAGAAGTTTGATTGGTCTTGATAGAATAAGTATGTGAATATTGTGGCATGTCCAATGAAACTACGATAAGTTCTCACTGCAGGTAATGTATACATTGTCTAATGTATGAAGATCACATCATTTTTGCCTTTTAAAAAACTAAAATACTCATATTAGATACTTGGAAATAAAATTGGAGACGACACCCCTCTGTTTTGTCTCATATGAAAATAAATCAGTTGATTTATCCCCAAACCTATACCGTCACTGAAAGCATAAAAAACTTGGAGAATATGAGCTCCATTCACATTTTCAGGTACTTTAATCCATGTACTTTTTGCTCTATCCTTTCCTTGGACCCTTCGCTTGTCTTGGATGGGTTTCACATTTTCAGATACATCCTTAGTATTTTAATCCATGTACGTTTTGGTCTATACTTGGCCTGTCTTGGTTATCTCAACCATCTCAGATAGTCCCCTATTTCATCATTTTACATGTAGTTTTGTAAAAATCTAGATTCACTGCCACTCAAATCATTTAGATAATTGGTAAAAGTGGATTAAATACACGATTCCCAAGGTATGTGGAACTTTAACCCTATGTTTGGCAAGAGGGGAGGGGAGGAAAAATTTATTTTACTGTCTCTTGTTTGGATAGTAAAAAATAGGGAAAAGAAAAAAGTAAAAAAATATGATTTTGTTTGTTTGTGAGGTTGATAGAAAATTACAAAAAAAAAGCCATTTCACAAAGTCAAAAAGTAGTGAGATTTCCATTTCAAAAGGGGCATTTTAGTCATTTCAGAGAAAGATAATGCAGAAAGATAAACTAGCAACACTATCGGGTGGGCAATGCAGAAGTGTGGATATCCATGGAAGATGGACTACGTCATGTATGAAATGAAGTATGTCTTCTATTCTATTAGGATGTAGTTCCATCATGTTATAAGAGAAGGTAGTGAGGTGGTTGATTCCTAGTTTGCTCATGAGCCAAACGTTGGTCAAGCCCCACAAAAATAAGAAACAAAAGGACTATCTTCCACTAGAACTGAGTAATACTTCTATGTTGGCCGACTCCAAAAAACACATACATCTAAACTAATAGATAAAAACACGTAATAAAAAAAGTACTGTTTCTTCACTTCACTCTTCACCAGCTTTGACTTCATTCCACTCTTCACCAGCTTCGATTTCTCCTGGTCACGCAGGTCGGTTCTGAAGCTAGAGACTGTATTCCAGATGTCATCCATTTATTCTCTCGTGACTCCAGCAACATGCTATAGACTGCATTCCAGACATCGTCCATGTGGTCTCTTCTGACTCCAGCAACATCTTCATCTTCAAGTTGCAGATGGACATGTTTCTTCTTGTTTTCTTTTACCATCTCTTTTATAATGGTCACTCGACATTTTCTCAGAGAAATGTCCATGAAACTGTCGAGGTCGGAAAATGGAGTGACAGTCGTTTCCATTTTCATTTTCTCTAACGTCTTCAGAAAACCACGAATAGATTGCATCCGTTCCTATTTGGATTTATCAAGAAAGAGCGGGAAGGGATACTATCTATTCGTGGTTTTCTGAATAAGTAGTTGGAGAAAATGGAATCGACTAGCGCTCCTTTTTCTGGCTTCGATTGTTTCTTGGACATTTCTCTGAGAAAATGCCGAGTGACCATTATGAAAGAGATGGTGAAAGAAAATAAGAGGAAACCCGTCCGTCTGCAGCTTGAAGAGGAAGATGTTGCTGGAGTCACGAGAGAGTATATGGATGACGTTTGGAATGCAGTTTATAGCATGTTGCTTGTCACGAGAGAGTATATGTATGATGTCTGGAATGCAGTTTGTAGCTTTAGGGTCGACTTGCGTGACCCAAAGAAGTCGAAGCTGGTGAAGAGTGGAATGAAGTCGAAGCTAGTGAGTGCAGTGAAGTGAAGAAACAGTACTTTTTTTATTAGGTGTTTTTATTTATTAGTTTAGATGTATGTGTTTTTTGGAGTTGGCCAACATAGAAGTATTACTCTGTTCTAGTGGAAGGTAGTCATTTTGTTTCTTATTTTTGTGGGCTGCCTACTCAGGCATAAATAGGAAATGAGCTTGACTAACGTTTGGCTCATGACCAAACATGGAATCAACCACCTCACTACCTTCTCCTATAACATGATGGAACTACATCCTAATAGAATAGTAGATATACTTCATTTCTTACATGATGTAGTCCATCTTCCATGGATATCCACACTTCTGCATTGCCCACCCGATAGTGTTGCTAGTTTATCTTTCTGCAAGCTATCAGCATCATCATCTTTCTCTTATCCTTCAAATCCGGTGTCAGTTTACTCAGTTCCACTCTAAAAAACAATCAAGCCATGACCATATATATTTCCTCATCTTTTTGTTTATGCTGATCTAGAATTGAAATTGACTATGTTGCATTTTTCAATGCCTAGCTACCTATCTTGTCATGGTGGGCTGCAACAACCATTCTGTATGGAAAAATTGCAATGTCACTAACCCAATCTGTTTAGTTGGAACTAAGTTAGCCATTCTTATGTTTTCCATTATCTTAAATTCATTTTTTTAGAATACAACACTTTGTTTCTTCTTTATGGATATGTTTCCTTGGTGAAGAAATTGAAGTGCATGCATGAGTTGTAAGGAGATTGGGGACTCGTTTAGACTTCGAGCTCTAAGGTGCGTTTAGTGATCACTCTACGAAAACCCAACTAGCGAAAAATGACTGGTATAATCGAGTGACTGAAAAGCTTCCCGTAAGGAGAAGCTTGAGGGAACGGTTAAACAGTGGGGCACGAGGGCAGCTTAGTACAGGCTCCCGCCCCATAGCCTAAAACGGAGGGGTGGGAGCACAGACGCAGCGACTGAGTGACCCACAGTCAGAAACGCCTTTAAGAGAAGAAAGAGTGGATTTATAAACAAGCCGGTAGGAAAAAGGAGTGCTTCCCGTAAGGAGAAGCATGACTGCTTATCATATGTCTCTTTGTTAGGATTGTACACCACAAAAAGGTTGGTTTTGTAGTTCTATTAATGCTACGCTAGACTGAACACTAACCAAAAACTCGGTGCTGACTATGGTAGAGATCCATGTAATGACAATTCACTCCTAGATTCTAGTGGTGGAAGATCACAGAAGTCGTTATCTTTAGCTCTCTTATTGATAATTTCCAAGCTCTTGTATGGGCAACTCTCCAAAACCTGCAAAGCCCAGTTAAAGAAGGCAAATTTTAGACAAAACAAGCACTTCAAGAGCTTAGTGTAGCTACAGCAGAACAAAGAAAGTGCATAAAAACCTAATAAGAGCTATTTGGATTTATGAAGTTCTACATAAATTTCCACGAACAATCTTATCAATCCAATTTGGTTCAGATCAGAAGTCACGTCTTTAGCTCACTAATTGATAATTTCCAAGCTCTTGTATGGGCGACTCTCCAAAACCTGCAAAGCCGAGTTAAGGAAGGCAAATATTAGACAAAACAAGCACTTAAAGAGCTTAGTGTTGCTACAGAAGAACAAAGAAAGTACATAAAAACCTAATAGAGCTATTTGGATTTACAAAGTTCTACATAAATTTCCACAAGAAAAATCCTATCAATCCAATTTGGTTCAGATCAGAACTCACCAGTGTATTTGGTGCCTATAAAATCCCTGGATCTTCAAATTGAAGTATCACTCTTTGGACTACTAGCCCAACGTAATGATGAATGATCAAATGACTCTATTAATTCATTTTTCTGGCTGTGCAAATGAACATTTGGAGTTCCAGCATCTCTACAAATGAATTCAACTAAACTAAAGGTCATGAATTATCATAAATATAACTCACGAATTATCCTCACACGCTATTAAAGTCTCACTAAAATCAAATTGAAATAATCAAACAACAAATCACCCAAAGTTTTTCATGACAACAAAAAAATACACACACACCAAACAAGATCTTACCAAAGAGAATAGTTGCCTTTCTGGGAAATCCCTGGAAAAACTTGTACACCCCAAGTATAGTATCAATCATGCACTCAAATATCAACTGCTACCTGTTAATTCATGAAGAGGAACCACTTAATCAGAGTAGTATTGACATGGGTATTCAAATTCAAAAGTAAACCATTTGGTTGGTTATGATATCAGGCTATAAAGTGGTAGATCCATGTACATTACATTAATTCATTTAACTCAATGTGCCATTCTCTGTTGAGGACGCATGTCGTCAATAGAATGTTGCACCTAATAAATAACCTGACTGAATTAGTATTCCATTATCTTTGGTTGTACTCATCACACATCCCAGAGGACAAGGTAGCTATATAGTAACCTGATTGCTGACGATTGGGATCCCACTTTCTAGGATTATTGGCAATCTTTCTGAATCGAAGTTTGTCAGAGCTAAAGTCTTAATAAATTTAAAAGAAGGGCAGCAAACGTCTTTTTCAATTGGAGCAGTGATCCTGTGACCACTCACACTGAGGCGTAGACAATTCTGAAACAAGAATAAGGAATGCCGCTAAGTCAACCATTTCAGCAGATATCAACTTTATGGAGAGCAGACTGCTCAAGTCATGTTAAATTCTAGCTTTCCTTTCAGAAATGGAACATGAATAACTGCCTCATCAAATTTAGGTCCCACTCAGTTGGCGGGACTGAAATCTATGTTAAACCAGAGTTCCAAAACAGTGATATGGAGAAGGTTAATTTGAACTCTGTTTAGAAGCTTGTGCTAAGAACTGAACGCAAGAGTAAGAATCAAATGAACAGAACAAAAGAACAGAGACGGGTGTAATGGTGCACTTGCATGCGATACGAATACAAAAAAAAAAGAGAGAGAAACATCGAGAATGCTCACAAGTGCAAGGGTGGATGAGGAAACACCCCAAATTTTTTTGAAAAACACCTGTTTGGGACTTCTTAAGTGAAAAAGATTTTCCCTTATCCTGTAGATTTCCCAGGGTACTCCATGGTTCCCTATGTTCCACCATCAATTCATGCGCAACTCATGCCAAGGGAGCCTTCACCAGCAAGGCGTTCTTCACTAAAGCTGTTTGTAGCAACTTGTAGAGAAGCAACAGAGTAAGAAGTTGCAGCTTAGGAGCTTTTAGCCTTTTCTAGACCCATTGTTACCATCCACTCTCTCGCTCATCACTTACTCTGAAGGTGGAGGATTCAGATTTATTATGGGAGCCACACTTTTCACCATTTGCTCTAGCATCTCTTTGTTGGTTGCTACAAAAGAAACCAAATGCATGATTTCTCTCTGGACTTTGCAGACTATAATCATTGATCATTCATGGAATACACACATCTAATGAAAGCATTTTCCAGCAAGAAAGCTCACCTTTTTTTCAACAGATCCTTTGAAACGGTCAAGCATTTGAACCATCTCTTCAATGGTTAACTGCTCACAGAATATTTCATGGAAGTAATTGTTGGCTTCTAAGTCAATTACGTCTGATGAGTCTTCAAATTCAAAATCACCACTTTGCAGTGTTGGACTGACATCGATAGGTGCTGCCTGGAACCATTGAGTAATCTTTCCAGCTATATAACATACCTGATAATACCTCTTGAACTCTGAGACTTAATTGAGCCAAGTATAGTGAGAAGTCACTGATAGAGCACTCAGTATTTTAAACAAAGAAATGAAAAATCATAAATCTGAAGACAAATATATGTAACAGGCCCTGTATCATGTTGGGCCCATTCCAATTGTCTGTATAACTGTACATCCATTTACCATTTCAGTGTTCCAGGACAAGAAGCTTTCTTAAAGGAAGACACTAAGCAGTAGAGAATCAGTTTGCACAGAAACTTTCTTAAAGGAATGTCATGTAGCATAAACAAAAGGGCAGAACTTCCATGCAGCGAGTTTGTTGCAGCACCCAGGTTAAAATCATGGGTGGGGCCACATTTGGAAAATCCAAACTGCTTCACTGCCCAAAGGCCCATTGTGTACTCTGCTTCTGACTATTCAAAATCTATTTCAGTGGGCCAACCGATGTATTGGCCACCAGATTTCATACAAAGAGGCTCCTTCCATTTCTGCCCTTTAAAAAGAGAAAAGTAAAGAAAGTTAATCACAGATTCCAAATTTAGTTGATCCAACGGTGGCCATCTCACTAATTTGAATAATAATCTAACATTTGACCACTATAATGGTACTAGAGGTTTGGATTTTCCAAATGTGGCCCCCATCCTCTATTTTAACCTGGGCATTGCACCATACTGCCATGCCGTGTTCTCTAAACAAAATATGGGCTGGAAGAACATGAAACTAATAAATATGGGCTGGAAGAACATGAAACTAATCATTAGATCACTATAATGGTAGTAGAACTAACAAGAGGTTTGGATTTTCCAAATCTGGCCCCCACCCTCTATTTTAACTTGGGCGTTGCATCATACTACCATGCAGTGTGCCCTAAACAAAATTTGGGCTTGAAGAACATGAAACTAATCATTGTTTTCAGATTGGATCAGGGACATCAGTCAAGATAAAAATAAACATTGCCTACAGCAACTTCTGTCAAACCAGGTAGATGATTCGATGTTAAAGTTGACCACTTCAAATTGAACATCCAAGAACAGCCTAATCTAACCCATTTTTCCAGTTATCAAATGGGTTTCCAAAATGATCTAAGAGAATGAGAATCTCTGTAATGCCCAGCTAGTACTGAAATTAACAAGATAGTATTTATAAGCCTAATCTGTGAAAGTGGTAAAAACCACAGGCCATGCTACAAAAGATCCATTCCAACCTCGCCTACTGTCAAATGAATTCCATCTGGATGAGGCAATTCAACATCTCCCTTTTCTATGACGTCAACAGAAACGTTACAGTAACCTGGTGGAAGATATTTACAACGAATCTGTTGGGGCCCATTCTGGATATAAGCTCTTCCTATAGCGACCACCTGGTCACGCCAAGACATCATTTGCACGACTGCAATGTCAATGAAGATTTATCTTTCCCTATTGGATTGAAAACCACAACTAACTCTAGGTTCTTAGGTGGAAGTGATGCGCTTGCTTGTGATCCTCGAGTCATGCAATGCTGCACTAATATTTCAATGCACGTGTTATCGAGTAGTACATGTAGAAAAAAATCTGATATGATGGAAACTTATAAGAATAAAAAAAATTCATAAAAGCATTATTACGTCAATCAACTATTTCATACCCTTAAATTCTTCCATTAGGCGTTTTTATTCTACCATTATGGATTGTAGCCTACTTGGGACTCCAATTATTTAATTGTGCTCGACTGCTCAGTTACCTCCTTATCCTCGATGTCTATTTTTTCTAGAGCAGGAGAAGACGATAATATTTGAGATCTTGACACGACATTCTCAACACCCCAAATGCGACCCCTTGTATCAATGCCAAATGCTTTATCCAACGGATCGTTTCGAATGTCGTGGGAATCAACTTTTTCTTGGCTGGAAAGTAATTCTTTAACTTTTTTCCTGTCAAATTAAATAATCAACATATAAGTAAACTTGATATGTTTTTTTTTTTCTATCCCATTGACTAAACTTGATATGTCGTGGGAATCAACTTTTTTTTTTTTTTTTTTTCTATCCCATTGATATGATTTTTAATTCATAATCTAATCGGAACATCATTAAATAGGGTGGCCTGGTTTACCCCTGATAGGGTGCCAAAATGAGGTGCCTACACCGTGGATTTCCATTTGGATGGTGTGGATAAGGGTCAAATTAAGAAAACAAAAAATAAAATCAAAATTTAAGGCATTCTTTAAGGACTTTCTAGAATCTCGAAAGTGCGGTCGCACACGCGTGGTTACACTTGGGTGCGTGGTTACACTTGGGTCTGCCACTGGCTTTGACTATGGGGTGGAATTTGGATATCCAACTAAGGGGTGACTTTTATCTGATCCTATTGTATTTCTAAAATAAGTTATACAATAGTAATCCAATTATTATATTATTTAATCCAAATAGAAACTATATGAGGGGTGTACACGGATCGGATTGGTGCGGATTAGGCCAAATCCATCACCAATCCGTTACCTAAGGATTGATGGTTGGAATCCGCCACCAATCCGTGGCTATTAAAAACCGATCCGATCTAATCCGATACATGGAGGATCGGATTTGATTAGTTTAATCCGTTGAATCTAATGTTAAAGAAAATTCGAAGAACATGCTCTTAATGCTAGGGTGAAATTTGGTCTAGGATTTCATTTGTTATACTTATATATATATATAAGTGAATTACATTTTGACCGCTTAAGTTTTTTCTTATTTTATATTTAAACCTCTTAACTTATTTTTAGACCCCCTAAGGGTTTTTTTTTTTATATATATATTTATATTTAATGTCAGTGGATCGGATCGGATTGAATCTACGGATCGAGGGTGAAATTCGTCATCGATCCGTTGCTAACGAATTCCAAGATTTTCAATCCGTTATCAATCCGTTTACGTTCGGTTCGATTAAAAATTCGTAGATCGGTTTTACGGATCAATGAATTTTTTGTGCACCCCTAATATGTTTCATCTATACGTGGCCATCCATGCAAAGAAGTACTTCATGCACGTGAGTTCGAACAAAGGTTGCACTCAAGCATTCATGATATTATCGGTATGGAAGATTGAGACATATCAGTGGCCTAAAGCACCCATCGCTGGTCAATCAAATGGGTCTGCCAATTTTATTTTATTTTTAATCTTTCAAACATTCTTCCCAGGCCCCATTTACCACTTCTAGAGTTGCTTGTACGCCCAAGTCCTAACCACTATTGGCAAGCCGATCAAAGGTCCCTCATTTCAGCTATCGGCGCCCCCTTCCTGCCCCCACAATAGGGCCAATAGTGTTCATGCCCATATTACTAGGACCATTGTTCATAGTACTGCAATGAACATCCCTCCTCCAATGACATATGAATCTCCTCCAATGACGTATGAATATCTCTTTTTTCATATGTCATTGGAAGAGGAATGTTTATTGCAATACTATTAACAATGGTCCTAGCAATAGGGGATGAACACAATGGGCCATGTCGTGGGCAAGAAGTGGGATGCCAGTTGTAAAAATGAGGGATACTTTGATTGGCTCGCGTGTGGTAGTTAGGATTTGGGTGTACGTGGAAGGGAAGGCTGTTTGGAAGATTAGAACAAAGCTTCGGTAGAGACTAGTGATGGGTAATTTGGACCACGATATGTCTCCATCTTCCATACCAGTAATATCATGAATGCTTGAGTGCCGCCTATATTTTGTACTGAAGTGCATGAAGTACTTCTTTGCATGGATGGTCACATATTGATGAAACTGATTTGAGAATAGTCATATCTCTACAAGACTTGTAGAGACTTCTAGAAGACTTGGATTAGCCCATAAACACTAAAGGATCCATTTTAAGCCCCCTGGGCTTGGCACCAATTCCAAAGGACTTATTGAGATTTTGATATACTCGATAGTGGGCCTTTCTTTAGATTGTCATAATTCACCAAACTTTCGCATGTTTTAGTTATTCTATTTTTTTATAAATTAGAAATGGATGGCTAGGATTGGAAGGTATAATAAGAGATCAAATGGATAGAATGAGTTTACAAGATAGATCCAATGATGGTTGACATATTTAGGGTTCCAACCATACAAACTATTATATAAATCAAAAGAGAGACAAGCTAGCTTACTTTTTATTAAAAGACTTTTCTCCTTCGCAAATTGGTGTCTTCCACTTAGATGGAAGCCTTTTGAATGGATTTTGTGCTTATTTGGTAAGATTTTTTTTTTTACCCTCATTCAACATGTTCTTATTCATTTTCATAATGGGATGATGGTAATTGGATTTACAGTTAGAGGTAAAATTTATCCAGTTGTATTGAATTTATACAAATAAGAAAAATATAACAAAAATTAATCCGAACCTTATATCTAATAAATCTTAAAACAGCAAATACATCTAATATCATAAGATATAACCTATCCTAAGTCCTAACTGTACTGATAGGACAGTAAAGGCATTTTCGATATTGCTCCATTCTTTCTGGTTGGTGAGTGGGCCTCCAATGCGTTAAGGTTAGTCTAGGACCACAAATCTGGATCTCATAACAAAAACAAGAAGAAAATTTAAGCTAGTTAACCTATATAATGATTTTTATGAACTCACTCTAATCAAAAGTTCCATACTTTCGTTTACTTAACTCATAAACTAGGGTCTATATCTTTTCTAGCAATTGGACAATGCTAGAAACATCAGCAGTAACACAAAAAGAGTAATCAATTAATCATTCTGAAAATGAAAACTTGATTGGTGAAAGGAAAAAAAAAAAAAAAACAATCATGTTTCATGAAGCAGAAGATTTAAACAAAAAGTATGACTCACCACAAAAGGGCACATCAACAAATTCTAACCCATTATTGCCTCCATAGATGACTCTCCAAATGCACGTTGTTTTGCAAGCGGCAAAATTGCAGACACTGCAGCAATGAAGGAATTACTTTGTCATGTTACATTGCAAATAATACAATGAACTCTAGCCAGTGCCGTGAGTGTTTCCAACTTGCATAGTGTGTGCATTGTGAAGTTTATATGTGCACTCAATTAATTTTGTGTTAATGTAATATTTTCATTATCAAAATAATAACAACAACAACGATGACAATAGCGATAACAAAAACAACATCATGATTATGAACTATTCTCTATGCTAAATGGAAATTTTTGGGTTCTGACTACTCAGCCTCGGGAAATGTACAGTTTCTTAAGTCATCAAAGCTTTCATGAGAGACATAGGTAAGGCATGTTTCAATTATCCTAAAGGTAATATGATGGGCTCCAATATAGAAGGTTGACAACCAAAAATATAAGAGATTGGATGATCAAAGGGATTCTTTTCCCCCACATTCTCAAGACTGTTAAAAGTGTTAATTTAGCTGTCCATTCGTATGCTGACTGCATATTTAAAATGCAACCCTCTTCATCCAAAGGCCATTGTGGCTAAATCCATAGATGTAGTCCACCAATAGAGAGTAGTCACTGACCTTTACTCTCTTTACTGCCCCATGTAACATTCCTCTGCCATCAAGGACCTCACCTCCTCATCCAGAATTTAAATTAAACTTTGACGGCTCCTACAACCAAGAGGATCAAACAGCAGGAATAGGAGGCACATTTGTTAGCATGCGAGCTTAACTGATGGCCTTTCTAGAAGGTTTGCTTATTTGACAAAAGGTATCTGTGGACAATATTATAATAGAAGGAGATATATGGATTGTACAGTATTTTCAATTTGATTAGCGTTTGTTTAGTACCTCTTGTATCAATTTGAATACAGCAGGGACCTCCCAAGCATCTTTATAAATAGTGGCTCCAAGTCCAAGGCAATTTTCAAAGGTTCAAGGAATACTTTTCATGAAACCACCAAGAGTAATGTGGGCTATCCCTTTTACGCCACCCCTGCTAATAATATCAAGAACCTTTTCAAAACACAAATGGGGTGGTAAATGTTAATAATTACTATGCAGCAAATATTCATCATTATATTTGGTTGAAAGATACGTGTTGGCGTCCAACGGATGACCTGCTTGACATAAATGACAGTTGGAACCATGAGAGCCTCCCCTAATGTGATTGGCTTGCCACTGCCTCCAGTAATTTGGTCCTTCAACGAAAGCCCACTTTGAGCCAGAACCCTTTACAAGAATTGCAGCATTGAGAGGGATTGTGAGGCTTAGTGCAGAAAGAAATTTTAGCTTTAACATAATAAATTTGGGACCCTAGGCCTTGGAATCTTATATTTTGCTGAGGTACACAATTCAGTACTATTCTGGAATTCATGGATTCGTGATTAACAATGAAGATTCCAAACCTCTGATTTGTAGCATAAGAATTTAAAGTATACATATCAGGAAAAAAGAATAGAACAAAAGTCAAAACATTAGCATGAGAATATGTGCCTCTAGCCGGATATTTCTTGGCTATTAGGTTATAAATAACCATGTGATTAACATCAAACAGAATATAATAAATAAATTGCAAACAAACAAGTGACTAGGAATGAATCCTTCAAAATGATTATCTCAACTGTTCCAAATGAATGTCATCTTTACAATAAAACATCACTTCATTTCAGTAAAGGCGGGTCCCACTACCTAAATTGAGGGCATGGTGAAATATGATTAAATGTCTTTTTGACTATAGTAAAACTTGGAGGGAAAGAAATAATCCAATCGTTGGAGATTTTACTCCTGGACGGTTAAGTCCCACCAAACAAGGTTGATTGGAAATAATTGTATGTAGGACACATTTCCTTTCCTAAGTAGCAAAAATAATGCCTGACTACGACAGTTTGACCCGTTCATACATGTAACATGCGGTCCCATGCTACCACCGAAAATCCAGTACGTACACCACTATTATTAATGAGATAATTATATAAAAATAACCCCTTAAATGGCCACTAATCAAAAAATACGTCACTAATCAATATAAGCAAAGAAGTGGTTTCCTATGTCCACTTCATTTTTTTTTTTTTTATTAAAGATTTTAGATGTGTGACGAGGTCGTCGCGTTCAAACCCATACAAATCGCCCGAAATCCTATTTTCCCCATTTTTTTCTTTTTCCTCTAATCATTTTCCCTCTTTCTCTAAATATTTCTTTTTCCCCATTTCTCTAGCGATTTCCTTCCCTCCTTCCTCAAAAGGATCCTTACCTTGATGATTTAGCCACCAAAAAATAATCATACAACAAAGATAATGAAATAAATAAACTATATATCAAGACCCTAATGAACTTTTCTCAAAAAGGAAACATGAAACTCAAGCTCTATGATAGATAACGCATGAAAGAAGGTGAAGCTGTGCTATGCCTACCTCATTAATGGAGATCAATAACCTCTATAAAGAATATTCAATGTGGGGAGATAATTTTGTTTTGGTTCATTTTGATACAGAAAACTAGCAATCGCAAATAATAAAGGTAGGAGAAGAGGCAGATTTGACAAATTAGTGATGACGTCGATACTAATTCTCGATATCAAGTGATGACGTCACCGCTCGTTGAGAAAAAATAGAAAAAAATAAATATTCTGACGGAAATACCAATTGTATTGCATCAAATCTATGAATATCTCTTTTAGTGGATGGATCTTTAAAATGCTTTTTTCGGATAAAATTTTCTTTATTAAATGAATTTATCTTCACATTGATGTTGTCTTTTGCAGAAAAGATGGAAGCCATAATTTGTTGGCAGAGGTAAATTGAATCAATGTTTACTTTTTGCATTGATGCACCTCTCTCTACGCAGCACGCCTGCTGGCTGTCTGACTCTTGATTATTACATAAAGGAAGATTTTAAATGCACCCACCCTATTTCATATTTGCACCCACTCTAGCAATAGCTAGGACTTGATTGACATTGGCTATATGACTTGATTGACATGGCTATTGGCTATGATGGTTGTGAATGGATGGCTTACATCATCTTAAGCTATGACGTGGCACCACCATTTGGTGGATAGCGTCATCATGACGTCATCAACGATCAGCTCTGAACTTTGACCGTCCATAACTCGTTCATGCGGGCTCCGATCGATATGCAATTTGGTTCTATGGAATCGTGGTGACGAGCACTATCTAGTAGAGTTGACAAATTTGAGATCCAATGATCAGAACTTTTTTGGACCAGATGCAGTGATCTTTGACGCTTGAAATTTGTTACGTGATATTTGGGTCTTGTGAGCTCCGATGGACGATCCGTCTGCGCTTGTGGACTCCTGACAATTAGATCTATACAGAGGCAATGAGAGATTGACAATCTTAACGGTTAGAAAAGTTTTTTGTCAGCGATCACTGTCAATAATATCTTGACTTTTCTTTTATTTATATGTTGGATATGTCTCATAAAATATGCAGTGTATTACCTCACCAAAAGCGATATCTTCAACGAGAATAACTCACTTGTGTGGAGATATCGGATGGGTATGACACTTCTTATTTGATAAGATAAAGTCAAAATTAATGCAAGATTGAGAGTTCCCTGTCCTGAGAGTCGGGGCATCCAAACGAATAACTGTTTCTGCTTGGTTCCCGAGAATGAAGGGTATCAGACTCAACGGACACTAATGCAGACAGATTAACACGAGTATTTCACCCTGTTCAAGACCTTAGGCCTTCCACCCTGGATAGGCTTATGAGATGATAATTACCATAGTTGATATCTAATGCTATGCATCTATTCAACCATATTATAGATTCAATTAAGATCCCACTTGATGGTACATCATTTATAATACAATGCAACAAAGTTGCACCAGTAATCCCATATTTGTTTTAAAACTTCAAAAATAACTATTGTAGATTCAAATTTTAAATCTATCATACCCACTGTCGATGCTTGGACTAGTGGGACCCAGTGCATATTCTTCTTCCTATATTTGTGCCAATTGAACTCTCTTGGAATCTACTAACCATATATAATATTACAAGGGTAGTTTTGAAAGAATTCTTTGTTTAAAGTCACTTTAGAACAATTTAAATATTACAGGTACAAGTGTCACATCTGATGAGATAGTCCGGACGCTGCACCCCGTCTACATTCAGCAAAAATCCATCTCCCTCTCTGGGACTTGTACGTTTACACCCACCCTATTACATAGGGTAGCCTCGAGGGTGGGTGCAAATAGCAACACCCTTACTTAAATTGATTAGCACCAGGCTACTAGTACCATTTCGTAGGGTATGATATGAACTTTGAACCTCGGCAACTACACCTCCTTCTGATAAAACTTGAAAAGAAAAAAACATTCATTATATGAGAAATATAGTCCTCATTCCATGACCCACATGACATGTTTGATTTCCCATATCCCATATCTCCCTCTATATTCAAGTTGTCGTATCCAAATCTTCCTATTCTGAAATTCTGATACCGACCTCTGAATCTCAATCAACTTTGGATTAGTAAACGAAATACCACGATAAAACACACAACGACCCAGTCCTGCTTCAAAATACGAAGCACCTGCAACAGCAGCATACTCGCAGTGGAGGACGATATCACATCACTCTCTCTCTCTGTGAAAACTCTCGTGCAGAGAGCCCTCCCGAAACGCCATTTTAACCTTTTTCAAACACCCCCCCCCCCCTGTACTCTATATATCTTTCTTGTGATTCTCAATATACATTTCCCAGATTCTCTGTCGCAAAAGATCTTTCCTACAGCACCACCTGCAGAGAGATTCAGATATAAAGGAGGAGTGAGAGATAGAGAGAGGAACTAAAACAAAAAGTTGAGATTTTTACTTCATTTCTCTCACAAAGCGGAGATTTTTCTTTCATTCTTGATCGTGATAGTATCTGATAGCATTCTACAATGTCTGGTCACAAAGCGGAAGATCCTCGCATCCATGGCATCGCTTCTTCCATTCGCGTCGTACCCAATTTCCACAAACCAGGTTCTCCCATTCCTAACTTCTTGTCTTCTTCATCTGAAAGAATGAGTAAAAAAAAAAAAAAAAAAAGATTGTGTTTTGGACTCTGCCTTTGGTAATCGTGGCATGTTTGGGTGTCCCATTTGAGGTTTATGAGCGGATATCAAAACCCTTTAATATGATTGATTTTACCTTTGTTTACTGGCCTCTTGATTTCTGTTTTGCTCATGGGGGGTGAATGCAGGGATCATGTTTCAGGACATTACGACGCTGCTGCTTGATCACAAAGCTTTCAAGAACACTGTGGATTTGTTTGTTGAGAGGTACAAAGGCAAAAATATTTCTGTCGTTGCAGGTAAAGATCAAAAATATCATTTTTTTTTTTTTTTGTTGTGCTTTTTTTTTTCTTCTTTGATTTCTTGCCCGAAATCTGATATGGATAGGGCTCTGTAAGACCAAGATAGGATTTTATTTTGGGCATCCAAACGCTTCCTTGTAATTTAATGGATAGTGATACATTTGAAGGCTATGATGGTAATGCACGGATGGTTTTCAATTACAACTGGTTGAGAGATAGTCAGTGGAGAAAACCCAACTGTTATTTCAGCTCTTTAATCCTTTTTTTTTTTTCCTCTTTCATATTACAACTTGTTGAGAGTTTGTTCGCCGGATAAAATCTTGTGGGTGTCTTCTTCTTCTCCCCTCTTTTAGATCATTTTGCACTGGTACCTGTATGGGATGATACTGTTTTGAGTTTTTGGTTACTGGTACCTTGAAGTTGATTTTACTTATGCGTTCACTGATCCTCAAAGCTTTGAAGTTGACTGTGCTTCTGGGTTCACTTACCCTCAAATGCTATCTCTAATGACTACTGGAATGAAGTTTGTTGGTTTGGTACACTGCGCATACCTCCTACTCTGAGAAATGAGGTTATAGGTTGGAGTTTTGAGTTCCTGTTCAGCAGAGAATTACACATTTCTCTGGAATCTGTCCTCCGGCGGGTTCCTTCAATATTATAATACAACCTAGCACTTGCGAAGCCGGTATTTGGGGAATTCTACAAGGGCAAAAGTGACATTTCTGAAGGTTGGATTGTTGGAGTTCTGCTCTCTGTTTTCTTTCCTGTGTCCTGTTTTCCCCTCATATAGTGTATATGTGACTCCTGCTTATAATAGATTGAATATGCAAAATCATCTTTAGGTAATATAAGGGTTGGCATATTGCTTTCTGCAAAATAAAGCACTGGAAATTTATAGGACTCGGTCACAAGCCCTGCAATCAACAGCTGTGTGTACACATTTATCATTCTATTAAATCTCATTACCTTTTCCCTGTTTTAAGCGTCTTGTGAACAGATTTACTTGCTTGATAGTACTATTCAAACCAACCTTTTTTCATTCTAAAAGTTCAGATACATAGACTTTAGCCCTGCCTACATGCCTTGCCTAGATGTTGTCAAGCCAAAGGTCCAAAGTACTTTTCTCTAGAGGTCTGCATATTGCTTCCTGCATTGTAAATTTGAAATTCTTAGTATTTTCGGGCATATAATTCCTCTTTTAATGCCTCTTCTTTTCTTTTCTTTTCTCTTATTTTCCCTAGCTCGGCATGCTCATGTCACTTCAACATTACATGAAGGCAGTTTCATCTATGCAGAGGTCATCATTGGTGGAAAAATCCAGGCAGAAGCCTCAGGAACGAACGAGGGCTATTGAGTGACAACTTTTGTGGATGGTCAGGTTCTTAGTGCACCAACGTTAATTTTCTATTTCTTTTGGTCAGGTGCTTGATGCAATGCAAGCTATCTTTCTCGAGAGCTTATTAATTGTGGAAGAAACAAGGCCATTGCAAGTTATGTTATCATGTATAACAGCCTATTTGCTTCACAGGACACTGTGTTTCATCCTTAGCAACAACATTTATTGATTTGGAGAAGCTATGGATCCCATCTTTAAAAGATCATTCGATATCAACTTCAACTGTTGGTTCCTTGACATATATAGGTGCCACAGGTCCACGTGTATAGGTCAGACTTCATATATGTAGGGGTAAATCAACCTTCATATTATGAATTTTTTGGATTTTTTTTAAGAACATGCACCTTATTTTGATGTTTGAAGATTTGTAACCATTGCCCATTGGTTATGAGGATGATAACCAGCGCACCCATCCACTCGTGCACACATGAAAATCTGTTTAAAACTATGATTCGGGCATTACATAGATATAAAATGATAGTTTAAATGTTTTCTTTTAATTCTAACAATTCAAGATTTTGTATGATTGGTATTTTTCTTCCGTTTTGGCTTTTGTTTATGCCTGGTATTTTTTGGATTTCTCAGAGTCGGGACTAAACGGCTTCACCGTTGATGAGGTGGATGCTAGGGATGGTGGGCAGGTAAGATCTCTAACTTTTTAATTGCTTGAAGGTTACCATCTGGATTTATTATTAATACTTTCTTTAAGGTATGTTGGGGTATTTGATGGGTTTTCTCCATTTGGTTCTCTCCATGAAAAATTCGAATGTGGTGATTTTTAACTCAATTCTTTTTAAGATGCTAATTTGGATTCATTTGGAGACACATAGTAGTAGTTTACGAGGGAACTTAGTGCTTCATATTTGAGTTTTGAAGTAAAATGGTTATTTTCTTAGCGCATACTAATGGTTGTTATGGAAGGGAGATATTTTTAATGGTGTAAGGGTTTTTATTTTATTTTATTTTGTGAAAATATTAATACTATATGTAATTGTTTTTAGTTACTGCAGTTAGTATATGTATAATGTATATTTTATATAATTTGGTTATTAGAAGAAGTTTGATTGCTCTTTTGATAGAATAAGTATGTGAATATTGTGGCATGTCCAATGAAACTACGATAAGTTCTCACTGCAGGTAATGCGTACATTGTCTAATGTATGAAGATCACGTCATTTTTGCCTTTTTTACATTAAATATCCCACCTATTTTTGGCCTTATAATGATGATGAATTGTCTAGATCGTGCAAATGCGGAAAATCATCATGCTAGCAGTTTTTTACCTATTGAAGATGTTGAGCAGTATGTATTGTTATTAAAAGGCCCACAAAAAAAACTGTCTTCCAAAATTATATTGTCCACTAGAAGTCTAGAACTGAGTAACAATCTTTTATGTTGGCCAATAGTATATGACACAAAAAAAGGAAAAGTAACTCATCTTTTTTGTAATCCAACGGTATGAGACTAAAAAAAATCACATGCATGGAAGGTACTAAATAAAAAACACCTAAATAAAAGTACTTTTTCTCTATTCTCCTTTTCACTCTTTCTTCGAAATTTTTTTGTCGATTTTAAAGCTAAATACTACATTCCATGTATTCTCTTGTCACTTCAGCAACTTCTTCGTCTTTGAGCTGCAGATGGGATGATTTGTTTTTATTTTCTTTCACAATCTCTTTCACAATCGCGACTCGGGATTTCCTTCGAGAAATAGAAACGTCTAGGAAACAATCAAGGCTGTAAATCGATGTGCCACATGATTCCATTTTCTACAAAATTAAGAGTGGCTTCAATACGTTGCTATTTGTTTATGTTCAAAAAGGAGAAGGTGGCAACCACCACGGGATTGTGCAAGCACAAAATGAGCAGTGAGAAAGATAAATAGTAATAGGGATCGAGAAACAATAGGGTAAATGGGAAGCGACACGGCGAAAACACAAAATAGGGGAAACAAGGAAAACAGAGTGAGGGAAACAGTGAGGGAAAAATAGTGGGGAAAATAGCAAAAAAGAGTGATTTGTATAGATGAGCTGGAAGGCCCGGTCAACAATTAAATAAATATTCACGAACGCACTGTGCACGAATGCGTTTTTATTGCTTTGCACGAATGCCACAAAATGGAAAGTACGTATCAGTTTTGTGTAATTGGAATGTATATATTACCTATCATGTAGATGAAGGAAATTATAAGTGGTAGTGGGCTCTACATGTGTTATACATTATGGAGACTTATAATTTCCTTGGTAGGAAACATTTACATTCCAATTGTATAAAAATGGCATGTAGTTTTCGTTTTATAGCATTCGTGCAAAATGATAAAAACGCATTCGACTAAACAGTACATTCGTAAATATCAATTTTATTGTTAACTGGGACTTCCCGTCTATCTATTTAAAACACTATGTTTTCGCTGTTTTTCGCACTATGTTTTTCCTTGCTGTTTTCCCCTACTCTGTTTTTTGTTTCCTTTGTGTGTTCGCCATGTAGCTTCCTATTCACCCGTAATATTTCCCGCTCTTTGTTGCTATTCATTTTTCTTGCTCTGACCCTTGTTCTTGCTCAACTCCTGGTGGTTGCTCGGGTGCAACCTCCCTTTCCTTTGTATTTGAATATCTCCAAACATCACCGTAGTTTTTGTGGAGCGAGTTCCAGATAATGAAATCAAGTGGCTCTCCTCTTTATGGCCTCGATTGATTCCTTGACGTTTCTATGAGGAAATCCTAAGTGGTGATTATGAAGGAGTTAGTGAAGGAAAATAAGAAAAAACCATCACATTTACAGCTCAAAGATGAAGTAGATGCATGGGTGATAGGAGAATACATGGATCCAATGTGTAATGCAGTATTTAGCTTCAACACCGTGTGTGGGAAAGAGATGTCGAAGAAAGAGTCAAGAGTGGAGAGAAGAAAAAATATTTTTATTTGTGATTTTTATTTAGTAGTTTACATGTATGTGTTTTTTTTTTTTTTTTAGTCTCATACCTTTGGTAAGATGTATTATGAAGTGTTTTTTTTTTTATTATTTATTTATTTTTGTTTATTTATTTTTTTGTTTGAGTCTCATAGTGTTGGCCAACATAGAAGATGTGTAGCTCAGTACTAGACTTCTAGTGGACCATATAATTTTGGAATGTAATCTCTTATTTTTTCTTATTTCTGTGTGTCGTTTAATAACAATCGAAACCGTTTATCATCTTTCAAAGGTGAAAAACGACTAACATGTTGATTTTCAGCTATAAATTCAACTTATATGTTAAAATATTTGTGAAAAAGTCTACACCCTACAAAATATGAAAAAAAAAAGAAGAAGATTTCTTTGGTCCCATTTGCATGATGTGGACCACTGATCATCTCTGTAAGGCCAAAAATAGGTGGGATATTTAATGTGAATGAAAAACAAACTTAATTTCTACATAATCTTTTCCCTGCCATAATGTAGGGGTCCACGGAATTGTAGAGGCTTAAAGTCTACATACCTTGGGAGTCGTGTTTAATCCACTTTTACCATTGTTCTACATGATTTGAGTGGCATTGAATCTTAATTTTTACAAAACCACTTGTTCGTACTATGTACTGGCTTGTCTAAGTAGACCACTTTCACACAAATCTTGTATGCCAATAATGATCCGATCTTTAATGAATCTCATTGATATGGGAATTTCTCACTTGTGAGGAGATCATCGAACTCAAGTTGAGTGTGTGCATGAAAAAATTCATTTGTGTAGAGCCCACATTCCAAATTTCAGGACAATCCCATGCCATAGCACCTTAATCCGTTTTCCATAAGTTAAAGTAAATTTGACCTTCAATCCAATAATCCACTCCATTTAGATTGATGCAAACTTATAGGATCTCATGACATGATATCCATTCAGATGGGTGCATAATGGTCTTCACATGATATCACGCTCGGTAAAATTAGTACAAGGTAGATTGGATAAATAGAAAACATGAAAATTTCTTATATGAGTAATTCTCTCCGGTTGGAGCGTGAATACGAACATAGTAAGGATGTAAATGGGTCGATTCTGGTTTGGGTCTATAGTCGATTTGAGCCTTAAATTGAAAATCATTAGTGAGAAGATGGACTCGGAACGAGCTTTCAGAACTAAATTAATGAGAAGATAGAACTGCGACTGTATAGATGGGTCTGGGTCTTGGTAGATAATGACTTGAAAGAAGAAGAATAAAAAAAAGCTCTTACTCGTTGTCATAAATTGTGGTAATATGCGGGTCCCATATCCCTGGGCTAGAACCAAAGTAGAACCAGATCCGAACCCGTTTAGATCACAGGTCCCCATTTACTTATGAAAACCTAATCAATAGGGTTGCAAACGAAACAATTTCGGGTCAGAACCATGCTGGGGCTAAATCCTCGTTTCTAACTAAGGGTTTCCGATCCGGTTTTGACCAAGATCCTATTTTGTTGGTTACAGACCCGATTTTGATAGAAATACCCAGAACCTCCTAAAGAAGTGGATCTAGTTCAAAAATTGGTTCTGCCTTTTACTGAATTTTTTTCATTTTTTCTTATAGTAAGTATATATTATTCAATTAATAACCGTGTATCTTTTATTTTGAGGTATAGTTTATAATATTAAGGACTCGTATGCCGGGTCTTGGGGCTACATGTTGGAGCCTAAATAGACCTAGAATCAGACCCGTTGATCAATCGAAACCTAAAATACGTTCTGAACCGATTTTTTTCAGGTACCCGCGCTTAACTATACATAAGTTACCAAATTTAGTTATTAATGGGGTTAAAACTTTCGAGAACCATTAATGTGCCGTCCAGGATCTTTTCAGTTTCATCAGTAGGGCATAGATTTATGTCGATAAAATTGCGTAGAGTGATCATAGAGCACATGCAATCGGTGATCAAACAAGGGACTAGTTTCTAGTCAAAACCTCTTTCTTTCTCATTCATCTCTTCCTCTTCTTTAATATAAATGTATTAGACTATTACACATCCTTCTTGTCCAATTGAGAAGTCTAGCTTCATCGCCTTGAAGTCTTCCATCTTCTCCATGCTGGCAGCTATAGTGTTACTTCTCATTATCACCAACAGCTTCTTCACCAACCTCTCCCTCTATTCCATCGACTTCCAAGGCGAGATTATGCCATTGCCAACATTGCCCAGAAGCCAATCAGAATTTATTCTTCTCCGACTATGGAGAAGTGGGTGGCAGCAAAGTTGTGTCAGCTAAATCGAGAGACTTATGTTGTTCATCTCTGGAATAGACAGAGCAAGAGCTTGAAAATTGAACAGGGGAGCATACTAGAGAGACTCGTATCAAATCACTCTCTCTTCTTTCAGGATGTGCATACAGCGCGCAATAAGCTCTAGATTGATACGTTCTCCTGATATAAACAAGCAGATTCATTCCAACATAAGAAAATGGCATACAAGATTAGCAAACTGTCCTTTAGAGCAATTGTAAATTTGATTAGATTATTTTTAAGGAATAAGATCTAGGACTTATTCTAATTCGATCAATTTCTTTGGAGTTGTGTATGAGGATTTTTGTCTCTCTCCCACAGATGATAACCCTCAACCGCCTCAACCTTAATCCAGGCAGAGTTCTAAATGATTTAGTTCGTGACAAAGGCTGCTTGTTTCTTGATTTTTTCTTTGCAAAGCCCGAATTGTTGTTTGTTGAATTTCCATCTGACGCAAATCCAATAAGGTCATCCAACTCAGAACTGCCCTCGGGCGGTTTTAATCTCTTTATGGTTGTACTCCATGGAGACTGTGCGCCTACATCCTCATTGCTCCCCCATAGATATATAGGCTTGATGACAGGCGAGCCACTGTAATCGTTGAAATGCGCAGATAGACAGGTACGCTCCATGTCAAATAGTCATCGCAGAGATGCGCTTCCTCCTTTCATTAGATCTATCAAAGTGATGCTTTTGCCGTATGATGAGGACGAAGAACATGAGGCGGCAGATGATGAGGATGAAGAGTAATATAAAGATTTCTGGTACTAGATAATTCTTCTGATCCTATGATTTTGAATGTCTTGGTTGACGCCACAAAAGGTCCCTACATCATCAGTAATCTTTGGGGAATCTTGAATTGCTTCGGTCATGATCATAAGAACAACATGGTATATGCAAGAGAACAACATGGTATATGCAGTTCTTCTGTCAGAGAAATTAAGTTTAGACAAGTTCCATATGAAGGTGGAGGAGTTCCAAGTCTACTAATAAAAAAAAAAAAAGGTTATAGCCGGCAATGAGGAATTTTACAACCCCATCTATTGTTCTATTAGAAGTTGTTTTTGAAAGATGGTGGGCGGAGGCTGAGAAATAATATAAAACAGAGCTCCTATGCTCTGAAACTTTCATATAAAAAAACCCAAGAATTTGATAATAGCATTATAGTAAAATATTACACCCTACTCTTATCTCAGAACGCTCCAAGCATCACTAATTGCAGGTAATTAAAACATTTCTAGTTAGCCCCTGTTAGTTGACAGAGGTCTAAACACCCATGTTACCTACGACCTGATCCATAGGAATGTATATGGACCACTCCTGTTGCGGTTTATTGGGTGGCAATGGATCCATGTTTACATGATTATTCAAAGGACCCGAACCTAAAAAGAGAGAAACAAAAAAACTGGGTATGGAGCATGTTGGGGCCTCTGTGACCAGACCCCAACTCCTTGACATTCTTGCTGCTGGATGTCAACCATTAGTAGTATGTAGTTATATCATTGCAGCACACGGATACATGTTCTATCAATCTAAAGATGGAATTGTAGTCAATGAATAGAACATGTATCCGTGTGCTGCAATGATATAACTACATACTACTAATGGTTGACATCCAGCAGCAAGAATGTCAATGAGTTGGGATCTGGACAAGAAAACTTCTTTATTTTTTTCTTTGATAAACCATCTACTTTTTTCTTTAGTTGACCGGGCTGCCATGGTTTTGGGTACAAGATCAGGAGTTTAAGGAGATCTGTTGTTGGATCTATCCCAGTTCCACGTCTCCTGAACTTAACTATATATGTGGGCATTTTTAGGAATCCACAGTCCATTGATTTACTGCTGGTCTTCCGAACTGCTCCACATGTATCCTGGTTTAGATTATAGTACTGATTTCTTTGTGTCTGTGTGCTAATATTGTTGATTTGTAAGTCTCTCATCCATTTGAAAGAGTAACAAACAGGTGGCTATTTCAATATGTTGATAAAAGGTGTCTTTGAAGTTTGCTTGATTCATTATATCGTTATTGATAAACTAAGATGTTATTGAAAGTTTAAGTAATATTATGTTGAGTAGGCTAAGTTAGTTGAAATATTATATCAATTATATAATTAAGTTGATTCATTATATCGTTATTGATAAACTAAGTTGTGTTGATTCATTAAGTTGATTCATTATATCAATTTCTTCTATTGATATTACTGTTTGGGGTCCGTCCTTGCGAGATATTTTCATTAATTGCAGTAACTTGCTTGAACAGAACCATTGGTGTTGAAATATTTTACTTTGGGTCAGATTGATCTGGCTAAGAGAACATGGATGGAAGTAGTTATGATAGATTTGAAGAAGTGCAATCTATCCTAAAGCCTATAGACGGTGATGACAACAAAAAATAATTATTTCTACAAGTACTGCCTTTGGCACTTATTTTGTAAGCCACTCTCCATGGTTGAAACAATGTTCAGATGTCGAAGAATGGGTTTCATTGTATAGCCTATCGAGTTAGCTAACCAATAGACCCAGTTTTTCAAGACTTCAATATAAATTGTAAAAGTTTAAACTGCAGTGTACTAATTAAGGTGGAGCCTCATGTCACAGAAAAATCGTGGATTTGATCTGCATTTAAGGGTAAATTTTATATTTTATTTGGCGGCTACTTTGATTAATCAAAAGGAAATCAGTAATAAGGGCAAAATTTGTGGGAGTTCTGTCAATGTTACGTTTGACCGCAAGGACCTTACGGACGTTTAATGTTATTAAAAAAGGTCGATAGAGACGTTAGTAGAAAACGTAAAAAAAAAAAAAAACACGTTTTTGGGCAAAATGGCTGGTCTGGTGCAAGGTTAGTTAAAATGATGTTTTCGTTCTACTGATCACCTCCTTTATTTTTTGGTAAAATCCTCTTTTTTTTTTTTTTAAATCACAAATAAAAAATTAAAGCCCATAAATTCTAACATTCATATATCACACATCATCAGTTAGTTCACAAGATTTAAAATGAGAATGAATATACTAGTTTGAATTCAAACGTACAATGTACAATATTTAGAAATACATACATATACCACACAAAAATACTCACAACCTTCAGAGAACATTCATCCACTACATTTCTAAAAGAAATAAAAAACAAAGAGTTCCAACTGGATCTACATCAGTACTTTTCCTTTAGAAAAACTCAAAAGTTAGCCTTAGTAGATCCTCTCAGAGGCTAAAATAAGTACATAATTCCTTTAGTTTAAAGTACCTTTAAGGTACCGCCATTGCAGAGGTAAAAGAAGTGCCTTCTATGGCTTTCTTTTTGCTCTAACACCCGAACTTGAAGGGACATCCACAACCCAACTAGGGGCGCTTAGCCTAGTGGTGAACTACTTCGGAATCGGGGACTTGTTTAGACTTCGAGCTCTAAGGTGCGTTTAGTGATCACTCTACGAAAACCCAACTAGTGAAAAATGACTGGTATAATTGAGTGACCGAAAAGCTTCCTGTAAGGAGAAGCTTGAGGGAACGGTTAAACACTGGGGCACGAGGGCAGCTTAGTACAGGCTCCCGTCCCATAGCCTAAAACGGAGGGGCGGGAGCACAGACGCAGCGACTGAGTGACCCACAGTCAGAAACGCCTTTAAGAGAAGAAAGGGTGGATTTATAAACAAGCCGGTAGGAAAAAGGAGAAGCATGACTGCTTATCATATGTCTCTTTGTTAGGATTGTACACCACAAGAAGGTTGGTTTTGTAGTTCTATTAATGCTTACGCTAGACTGAACACTAACCCAAAACTCGGTGCTGACTATGGTAGAGATCCATGTAATGACAGTTCACTCCTAGATTCTAGTGGTCGAAGATCATAGAAGTCGTTATCTTTAGCTCTCTAATTGATAGTTTCCAAGCTCTTGTATGGGCAACTCTCCAAAACCTGCAAAGCCCAGTTAAAGAGGGCAGATTTTAGACAAAACAAGCACTTGAAGTGCTTAGTGTAGCTACAGCAGAACAAAGAAAGTACATAAAAACCTAATAGAGGTATTTGGATTTATAAAGTTCTACATAAATTTCCACAAGAACAATCTTATCAATCCAATTTGGTTCAGATCAGAACTCACGTCTTTAGCTCTCTAATTGATAATTTCCAAGCTCTTGTATGGGCAACTCTCCAAAACCTGCAAAGCCCAGTTAAGGAAGGCAAATATTAGACAAAACAAGCACTTCAAGAGCTTAGTGTAGCTACAGAGGAACAAAGAAAGTGCATAAAAACCTAATAGAGCTATTTGGATTTATAAAGTTCTACATAAATTTCAACAAGAAAAATCTTATCAATCCAATTTGGTTCAGATCAGAACTCACCAGTGTATTTGGTGCCTATAAAATCCCTGGATCTTCAAATTGAAGTATCACTCTTTGGACTACTAGCCCAACGTAATGATGAATGTTCAAATGACTCTTTTAATTTATTTTTCTGGCTGTGCAAATGAACATTTGGAGTTCCAGCATCTCTACAAATGAGTTCAACTAAACTAAAGGTCATGAATTATCATAAATATAACTCGGAATTATCCTCACGCGCTATTAAAGTATCACTAAAATCAAATTGAAATAATCAAACAACAAATCACCCAAAGTTTTTCATGACAACAGAAAAATAGACACACCAAACAAGATCTTACCAAAGAGAACAGTTGCCTTTCTGGGAAATCCCTGGAAAAACTTGTACGCCCCAAGTATAGTATCAATCATGCACTCAAATATCAACCGCTACCTGTTAATTCATGAAGAGGATCCACTTAATCAGAGTAGTATTGACATGGCTACTTAATCAGAGTAGTATTGACATTTGGTTGGTTATGATATCAGGCTATAAAGTGGTAGATCAATGTACATTACATTAATTCATTTAACTCAATGTGCCCGAGAGAGAGAGAGAGAGAGAGAGAGAGAGAGAGAGATTATCAGTTTAACTCCTGTGTGCTGGCTAAGTTATGCCATTCTCTGTTGAGGACGCATGTCGTAAATAGAATGTTGCACCTAATAAATAACCTGACTGAATTAGTGTTCCATTATCTTTGGTTGTACTCATCACACATCCCAGAGGACTAGGTAGCTATATAGTAACCTGCTTGCTGACGATTGGGATCCCACTTTCTAGGATTATTGGCAGTCTTTCTGAATCGAAGTTTGTCAAAGCCAAAGTCTTAATAAATTTGAAAGAAGGGCAGCAAATCCCAATCATATTGTTTTCAGCAGTTCAATAGTACAGCTGCTGACAAATGGAAAAGAGGGGGAGACAAGGCAAATCCTGGACAAAGTTTGCATGCAATCAAATATTAGACATCAAAAACGTCTTGTCAATTGTAGCAGTGATCCTGTGACCACTCACATACTGAGGCGTAGACAATTCTGAAACAAGAATAAGGAATGCCGCTAAGTCAACCATTTCAGCAGACATTAACTTTTTGGAGAGCAGACTGCTCAAGTCATGTTAAATTCTAGCTTACCTTTCAGAAATGGAACATGAATAACTGCCTCAACAAATTTTGGTCCCAATCAGTTGGCTGGACTGAAATCTATGTTAAACCAGAGTTCCAAAACAGTGATATAGAGAAGGTTAATTTGAACTCTGTTTAGAAGCTTGTGCTAAGAACTGAACACAAGAGTAGGATTCAAATGAACAGAACAAAAGAACAGAGACGTGTGTCATGGTGCACTTGCATGCAATACCAATACAAAAAAACAGAGAGAGAACATCGAGAATGCTCACAAGTGCAAGGGTGGATGAGGAAACACTCCAAATTTTTTTGAAAAACACCTGTTCGAGACTTCTTAAGTGAAAAAGATTTTCCTTTGCCTTGTAGATTTCCCAGGGTACTCCATGCTTCCCTATGTTCCACCATCAATTCATGCGCAACTCATGCCGAGGGAGCCTTCGACAAGGCATTCTTCACTAAAGCTGTTTGTAGCAACTTGTAGAGAGGCAACAGAGTAAGAAGTTGCAGCTATAGGAGCTTTTAGCCTTTTCTAGACCCATTACCATCCACTCTCACTTTCATCGCTTTCTCTGAAGGTGGAGGATTCAGATTTATGATGGGAGCCACACTTTTCACCATTTGCTCTAGCATCTCTTTGTTGGTTGCTACAAAAGAAACCAAATGCATGATTGCTCTCTGGACTTTGCAAAACTATAATCATTTATCATTCATGGAATACACACATCTAATGAAAGCATTTTCCAGCAAGAAAGCTCACCTTTTTTTCAACAGATCCTTTGAAACGGTCAAGCATTTGAACCATCTCTTCAATGGTTAACTGCCCACAGAATATTACATGGAAGTAATTATTGGCTTCTGACTCAATTACATCTGATAAGTCTTCAAATTCAAAATCACCACTTTGCAGTGTTGGACTGACATCAATAGGTGCTGCCTGCAACCATTGAGTAATCTTTCCAGCTATATAACATACCTGATAATACCTCTTTAACTCTCAGACTTAATTGAGCCAAGTATAGTGAGAAATCACCAATAGAGCACCCAGTATTTTAAACAAACAAAAGAAAAATCATAAATCTGAAGACAAATATAAGTAACAGGCCCTGTATCATGTTGGGTCCATTCCAATTGTCTGTATAACTCTACATCCATTTACCATTGCAGTGTTCCAAGACAAGAAGCTTTCTTAAAAGGAAGACACTAAGCAGTAGAGAATCAGTTTGCACAGAAACTTTCTTAAAGGAATGCCAAGTAGCATAAACAAAAGGGCAGAACTACCATGCAGCGTGTATGTTGCAGCACCCAGGTTAAAATCATGGGTGGGGCCGCATTTGGAAAATCCAAACCACTTCACTGCCCAAAGGCCCATTGTGTACTCTGCATCTGAATATTCAAAATCTGTTTCAGTGGGCCAACCGATGTATTGGCCACCAGATTTCATACAAAGAGGCTCCTTCCATTTCTGCCCTTTAAAAAGAGAAAAGTAAAGAAAGTTAATCACAGATTCCAAATTTAGTTGATCCAACAGTGGCCATCTCACTAATTTGAATAATAATCTAACATTTGATCACTATAATGGTACTAGGACTAACAAGATGTTTGGATTTTCCAAATGTGGCCCCCACCCTCTATTTTAACCTGGGCATTGCATCATACTACCATGCAGTGTGCCCTAAACAAAATAGGGGCTTGAAGAACATGGAACTAATAATTGTTTTCGGATTGGATCAGAGACATCATTCAAGATAAAAATAAATATTGCCTACAGCAACTTCTGTCAAGCCAGGTAGATGAATCGGTGTTAAGTTGACCACTTCCAAATGAACATCCAAGAACAGCCTAATCTAACCCATTTTTCCAGTTATCAAATGGGTTTCCAAAAAGATCTAAGAGAATGAGAATCTCTATAATGCCCAGCTAGTACTGAAATTAACAAGATAGTATTTATAAGCTTAATCTGTGAAAGTGGTAAAAGCCACAAGCCATGCTACAAAAGATCCATTCCAACCTCGCCTACAGTCAAATGAATTCCATCTGGATAAGGCAATTCAACATCTCCCTTTTCAATGACGTCAATAGAAACGTTACAGTAACCTGGTGGAAGAGGTTTACAATGAATCTGTTGGGCCCCATTCTGGATATAAGCTCTTCCTATAGCGACCACCTCGTCACGCCAAGACATCATTTTTGCACGACTGCAATGTCAATGAAGATTTATCTTTCCCTATTGGATTGAAAACCACAACTAACTCTAGGTTCTTAGGTGGAAGTGATGCGCTTGCTTGTGATCCTGGAGTCATTCAATGCTGCAATAATATTTCAATGCACGTGTTATCGAAGAGTACATGTAGAAAAAAATCTGATATTATGGAAACTTATAAGAATAAATTTTTTTGATAAAAGCATTATTACCTCAATCAACTATTTCATACCCTTAAATTCTTCTATTAGGCTTTTTTGTTCTACCATTATGTATTGTAGCCTACTTGGGACTCCAAATTTTTAATTGTGCTTGATTGCTCGGTTACCTCCTTATCCTTGATGTCTACTTTTTCTAGAGCGGGAGAGGACGATAATATTTGAGATCTTGACATGACATTCTCAACACCCCAAATGTGACTCCTCGTATCAATGCCAAATACTTTAGCCAACGGATCGTTTCGAATGTCGTGGGAATCAACTTTTTCTTGGCTGGAAAGTAATTCTTTAACTTTTTTCCTGTCATATTAAATAATCAACATATAAGTAAACTTGATATGTTTTTTTTTTCTATCCCATTGACTAAACTTGATAAGTAAACTTGATATGTCGTGGGAATCAACTTTTTATTTTTTATATCCCATTGATATGATTTTTAATTCAGAATCTAATCGAAACATCATTAAATAGGGTGGCCTAGTTTACCCCTCATAGTGTGCCAAAATGAGGTGCCTACACCATGGATTTCCATTTGGATGGTGTGGACAAAGGTCAAATTAAGAATAAAATCAAATTTTAAGGCATTCTTTAAGGACTTTCTCAAATCTCACAAGTGCGGTCGCACACGCATGGTTACACTTGGGTCCGCCACTGACTTTGACTATGGGGTGGAATTTGGATATCCAACTAAGGGGTGACTTTTATCTGATCCTATTGTATTTCTAAAATAAAATATACAACAATAATCCAATTATTATATTATTTAATCCAAATAGAAACTATATGAGGGGTGTACACGGATCGGATTGATGCGGATTAGGCCAAATCCATCACCAATCCGTTACTTAAGGATTAATTGTTGGAATCCGTCACCAATCCGTGGCTATTAAAAACCGATCCGATTTGATTCGATACATGGAGGACCGGATTTGATCGGTTTAATCCATTCAATCCGTTGAATCTAATGTTAAAAAAAGTTTGAAGAGCATGCTCTCAAAGCTAGGGTGAAATTTGGTCTAGGATTTCATTTGTTACACTTATATATAAAAGTAAATTACATTTTGACCCCTGAAGTTTTTTCTTATTTTATATTTAGACCTCTTAACTTATATTTAGACCCCCTAAGTTTTTTTTTTTTTTTTTATATTTATATTTAATGTCAGCGGATCGGATCGGATTGTGGGTGAAATCCATCACCGATCCGTTGCTAACGAATTCCAAAATTTTCAATCCATCAACAATCCGTTTACGTTCGGTTAAAAATCCGCAGATCGGTTTTACGGATCAACAAATTTTTTGTGCACCCCTAATATGTTTCATCTATACGTGGCTATCCATGCAAAGAAGTACTTCATGCACTTGAGTTCGAACAAAGGTAGCACTCAAGCATTCATGATATTACCGGTATGGAAGATTGAGACATATCAGTGGCCCAAAGCACCCATTGCTAGTCAATCAAATGGGTCTGCCACTTTTTTTTTTTTTAACATTCTTCCCAGGCCCCATTTACCACTTCTAGAGTTGCATGTACGCCCAAGTTCTAACCACTACTGGCAAGCTGATCAAAGGTCCCTCATTTCAGCGGTCGGCACCCCATTCCTACCCCCACAACAGGGCCAATAGTATTCATGCCCCTATTACTAGGACCATTGTTCCTCCTCCAATGACATATGAATAAAGATATTCATATGTCATTGGAGGAGGAATGTTCATTGTAGTACCATTAACAATGGTCCTAGCAATAGGGGATGAACACAATTGGCCATGTTGTGGGCAAGAAGTGGGATGCCAGCTGTAAAAATGAGGGATACTTTGATTGGCTTGTGTGTAGTAGTTAGGACTTGGGTGTACATGCCAACTCTATAAGTGCTAAATGGTGCCCGGGAAGACTGTTTGAAAGATTAGAACAGAGCTTCGGCAGACCCATTCGTTTGTCCAGTGATGGGTAATTTGGACCACGATATGTCTCCATCTTCCATACCAGTAATATCATGAATGCTTGAGTGCCACCTTTTTTCGAACTCAAGTGCATGAAGTACTTCTTTGCATGGATGGTCACGTATTGATGAAACTGATTTGAGAATAGTCATATCTCTACAAGACTTGTAGAGAATTCTAGAAGACTTGGATTAGCCCATAAACACTAAAGGATCCATTTTAAGCCCCCCGGGCCTGGCACCAATTCCAAAAAACTTATTGAGATTTTGATATACTCGATAGTGGGCCTTTCTTTAGATTGTCATAATTCACCAAACTTTCGCATATTTTAGTTATTCTATTCTTTTATAAATTAGAAATGGATGGCTAGGATTGGAAGGTATAATAAGAGATCAAATGGATAGAATGAGTTTACAAGATAGATCCAATGATGGTTGACATATTTAGGGTTCTAACCATACAAACTATTATATAAATCAAAAGAGAGACAAGCTAGCTTACTTTTTATTAAAAGACTTTTCTCCTTTGCAAATTGGTGTCTTCCACTTAGATGGAAGCCTTTTGAATGGATTTTGTGCTCATTTGGTAAGAATTTTTTTTTTTTTTTTTTTTTTCACCCTCACTCAACATGTTCTTATTCATTTTCATAATGGGATGATGGTAATTGGATTTACAGTTAGAGGTAAAATTTATCCGGTTGTATTGAATTTATACAAATAAGAAAAATATAACAAAAATTAATCCAAACCTTACATCTAATAAATCTTAAAACTGCAAATACATCTAATATCATAAGATATAACCTATCCTAAGTCCTAACTGTACTGATAGGACAGTAAAGGCATTTTCGATATTGCTCCATTCTTTCTGGTTGGTGAGTGGGCCTCCAATGCATTAAGGTTAGTCTAGGACCACAAATCTGGATCTCATAACAAAAACAAGAAGAAAATTTAAGCTAGTTAACCTATATAATGATTTTTATGAACTCACTCTAATCAAAAGTTCCATACTTTCGTTTACTTGACTCATAAACTAGGGTCTATATCTTTTCTAGCAATTGGACAATGCTAGAAACATCAGCAGTAACACAAAAAGAGTAATCAATTAATCATTCTGAAAATGAAAACTTGATTGGTGAAAGGAAAAAAAAAAAAAAAACAATCATGTTTCATGAAGCAGAAGATTTAAACAAAAAGTATGACTCACCACAAAAGGGCACATCAACAAATTCTAACCCATTATTGCCTCCATAGATGACTCTCCAAATGCACGTTGTTTTGCAAGTGACAAAATTGCAGACACTGCAGCAATGAAGGAATTACTTTGTCATGTTACATTGCAAATAATACAATGAACTCTAGCCAGTGCCGTAAGTGTTTCCAACTTGCATAGTGTGTGCATTGTGTAGTTTATATGTGCACTCAATTAATTTTGTGTTAATGTAATATTTTCATTATCAAAATAATAACAACAACAACGATGACAATGGTGATAACAAAAACAACATCATGATATATGAACTATTCTCTATGCTAAATGGAAAATTTTGGGTTCTGACTACTCAGCCTCGGGAAATGTACAGTTTCTTAAGTCATCAAAGCTTTCATGAGAGACATAGGTAAGGCATGTTTCAATTATCCTAAAGGTAATATGATGGGCTCCAATATAGAAGGTTGACAACCAAAAATATAAGAGATTGGATGATCAAAGGGATTCTTTTCCCCCCACATTCTCAGACTGTTAAAGTGTTAATTTAGCTGTCCATTTGTATGCTGACTGCATATTTAAATGCAACCCCCTTCACCCAAAGGCCATTGTGGCTAAATCCATAGATGTAGTCCACCAATAGAGAGTAGTCACTGACCTTTACTCTCTTTACAGCCCCATGTAACATTCCTCCGCCATCAAGGACCTCACCTCCTCATCCAGAATTTAAATAAAACTTTGACAGCTCCTGCAATCAAGGGAAAATAGTAGCTTCTGATGCCTCAGAAGCTTAACTGATGGCCTTACTAGAAGGTTTGCTTATTTGACAAAAGCTATCTGTGGACAATATCATAATAGAAGGAGATTCCTTGATAATTATCAAGATGTTAGAGAATCTTAAAGACTAACTTTACATGGCAAGCCTCTTTCTGCAGAAGAGAGTGTAACAAGGTGGCTGACCAGGTAGCCAAACCAAAGGCTACATCTCTTGTGGTTAAGAATTTCACGCCGTCATATTCAGCAGCTGTATGTGCAGGAATTGAAGAGTAATGATGAAGATAGTGGAGTTTTGATTGCCTCCAGCACAAGTCCAGGGTTACTAAATAATTTTATACTTTTGTACTTTTGTTAAGTCCGTAACATGTGTAGTTTTTTTTTTTTTTCTTTTTCTTTTTCTTTTTCTTTTTTTCTTTTTTTTAAAGGTTACTTGTGTAGTTTTAGGTGATTCTTGTTTATCTGACTCTTATAGTTCCTTTCTCTTCTTCTTCTTCTTTCTCTTTTTTTAGAATTCAAATCCACTTTTCAGCAATATATATAGGTAAGAAAATGTTTTTCTATGTAATGTCCTATTAAGGGGAAGGAAGAAAATGTTTTTCTACGTAGGTTGATGTCCCACTAAGAGGAAGGTAGGCTGATGTGAATAGAAGTAGTAAAAATAGATCTGCAGAAGTGCAACCTATAGTAGGAATTGGCTGAGGATAGATTAGAATGGAGAAATAGAATTCATGTAGCTGACCTCTTAAGAGATTGGATACCCACCAAAGTAGTATGATGATAGAACCAGCTCAAACTGAGATATCATGACAGCTGTGCCTGTCATGGTCTGAAACATTACATTAATGTACATAAGATGGGCCCTTACTATCAATCCCACAAACATTGCACCAGAAGTCAATGGCATTCTCTCAAAATGTGTAACTGGTACCATTACACCGGAAGGTACATAAAATAAACATTGACACTCTTTTAGTTTTATCCTTATCTGCATCAAGCTTGAAAAAAGAACAGAGCAAGTTGCATTTTTAGGCAAACTACTACAGGGCATCACCGATACAGATGGCATAAGATCGGTCACGACAAATGACAGAATCATGGTTACAGTCATAGGTGGCAGAAGCAAGTTTGATATGAAGAGGGAGTGTGATTCCAAGCATCCAAGCCTAGTAACTGCATGTTTGATCTGTGTTCCTTTTTAAGTTTTCACAGATTAAAGCCAATTGCAGTTTATAGATTATGCACATCATTCCAAAAACTCGGTCAAGCCGCTTCAGGAGGGACTCCACCAAATTGTATGGACCTTTTTAAAATTCGGGCGAGCTCATGTCTCTCAAGTCTTTGCTGACCTCCTCACCTTTATCTATTAGTAGAAACTAAACAGCTGGAATCCTGTGGTGTCGTGGCTTTTATAAACCCTGGTTCCTCGCTTTCAAAGGCAAAAATCATATATCCAGCACTCGTCTTCTTGCTATTTGCTGCGTTTTTTCGGTCCCTCTCCCAATTTCTTTCTTTCCTCCTCCTCCTTCCCTTTAGGATTTCATCCACACTCTAATTTGGAAGCCCTTTTCATCTCACTCAATGAAATCAAGAGGCTCCATCTAAAGATCTCCCCCTCAATACAAACAATCCCATGAACATCTCTCTCCTTCAAAATCCATTGAAACCAAAGCGCCCCAACCGCCCCCCCCCCCCCCCCCCCCCCCCAATGTCATTCTACAAAACCCTTCTCAGGTTTTGCCTAATCTCTTGCCTTTCCTTGATGTCTGCACAAAACTCATGATTAAATTAATGTTATATCATCCTACAAGATGCTTGAGAAATTCGACATTAAAGAGAACATTTCACAGGTGTGAAAAAGCTATGTCTTGAATCAAGATGGCAGTTTTGAGGTGTTTTCTTAGTTCTAAAAAAATTTCTTCCAATTTTGGTGGGCCATTTGCAAAAAAAAAAAAAGGACTCAAACTGACCATGGCCTAGTCCAAGTTTCGAAACATCGCATCATCTAAATTATGCATAGGCCAAATTTATATGTGAACAGATAGCTCGTTAGATATATCTTCGGAGAGCATTAGCAGTTAATATAAAATTAATATAATCACAATGCCACAAAAGCCTAGCTATCGAAATATGCCCCGATTAAGCATTTTTAATTCTTTCTTACTTTTTCTTTAATTTTCCCTTTTATTTCTAAAACGTCCCAATTAAGCATAACATAAGTTAATGTAAAAAATTGTACTTTCAATTATCAGAAGGGGTATTTAGTGTATTCTACCACTTTATACTTGTAGTTCATGTTGCTATTGCAGGTCAGGTTTTTGTTGTAAGATAGCAGCAAAATTAGTTTCTATTATTTAGGAAGTAGATTTACAGCTTTTCAGTATCTACAGAAAAGTTCAGTGACGGTTATTTACCTTTTTTGGAAGACTGATATGTACTTAAAAAATCTTCTATAGGGTTTTTTTTTGTAAAACTTATAAACATGATTATATATATATATATATATATATATATATATATATAAGAGGTGCTATTGTAAGGATGTCTCGCATGGAATACCATGCCGACTCTCATGTGGGGCCCGCCTGAGGCCCCACCTATCATCGGGGAGGTGGAAGACTGAAAGATCCAAATGGGACCCGCCCAAATAAAAAATTTTGTGTCAATCTCATCATCTTAAACCCTTGATCTATGGCCCTCCAGTTTAACAGTTTTAGAATGCACCATTAAGTCAGTCTCTTTTCTTCTATTTTCTTTGTTTTCCTATACCTAGGGTTTCTTGACCTTTGTTGCTAAAACCTAGAGATTCTTAAATCAATATTTTTACAGTAACAAGTTCAGTAGACCTGTAGTTCCATTTAGAACAATAAGGCCATATGACGTCCTCTTGCATATGGGTTATTATATACAAAGTACAAGAAGTCCTGAACCGAAAACAAATTTTCATCCAAACCTGTCTACCCTAATTTGTTATTCAATCTAACATGACATCAAAGAAAGTTCAAATTTTTATTTTTGTTCCCCTCTCTGCTCATACAATTATGCAAACCCACCCAGGCACCCATCCTAAATCACAATGGCTCACCTTGTAACATGGTTCACTTTATCATGTTGTTCCACTCAAGATCTAAATAGAGAAAATATGGCAGGTGATGCACACAAGCATAATTACTAAGTAATGGGTTTACAAAATTTGACTATGATATGATCACTCTGTCACATACAGTTAACATGATGAACAGGAAGGCATCCTTTCCATGCAAAAGAAATGGATGAGATTCTAAAAGCTCTTGCAAATGACACACAATAGTGGAAATTTGTTCCATAAAAAATAAAAAGGAACTTGCCTAAATAAAAGGTGTCAATTGATATGAAATTCCCAGGCTTCTGGAAATGGAATGTTAATCAGGTATTGTTGGCCTTGATTGCATCCACAACCTTTTCCATCTGCAGTGCACGACTACCCTTCACCAAAACAACATCATTAGCAGTTAGCCTTTCCTTTATGTTCAGTGCAAGGGATTCAGAGTCAGTTGCAAACATGATGTTGATCTTTCCCACTAAGTTCAATTTTTCAGCTGCTGCAGCAAACCGTTTTCCAACAAGTGCAACCATGCCAAAACAGGAATCAGAACACATGCTCAAAACATCCTCATGAGCCCCGGTCTCTAATGCACCCAGCTCTAGCATGTCCCCAAGAATGACGACCCTTTTGGCTCTGCATTCCATGGCTTTTAGCAAATTAATGGCAGCTCTCATGCTGGTGGGGTTGGCATTGTAAACATCATTGATTATTCTGATTCCATTTTCAGCTATCTTAAGCTCTGATCTCATTTTAACAGGTTTGAATCTTGACAAGGATTCTCCAACTTGATGGAGAGAGACTCCCATTGAAACTGCAACAGCAGCAGCCGCACATGCGCTCACCGCTAAATGCAAACCAGGACTCCGAATCTCAAATTCAACCCTAAGCATTGAAATTGATTGCAAAGCATTATTGGAGGGACTTTCACACAATGCTGTACATTTTATGTTTGGAATAAAAATACCAATAATAAACTTCAAGCCCTGGACCTTGAATTGAAAATATAACATAAATGAAAATAGCAAGGATTATGAAACTGATTGTTTTAAAGAACTGGTTTCTGACATAGAATGAGAGCTAAGGTATGGTCATAATGACAAAGTTCAGCATGAATAAGGATGTTTTCAATCGTCTGTACAGGGAATGCAATGCAATTGTTTCTGCTAGTACCAATTTTTGTTATTGGATGGAATGTCAACTGATTAATTATTGTCATTTCATATTTTCATATTCAGTTCTGATGAAGAACCAAAAAAAATAAAAATAAAAATAAAAACTAAAGGATGCATGAATATACAAAATTAATGATCTACTTTTTTATTAATTACAATTGCAAAATGGAAGATCATTTATTACCAAGAGATATGGACCTAATTGTAGTTTTATTCCATAAGAAACGACTCAAAATGCATAAACATATTCCACAAGAATGGGAGGTGTGCCTACTACCATGTCAATGAAAAATCCAGGCGCTGTTCCAAAACATAAAAGGAAAAGAGAAGGAAGAAAACCACTTAGACAATGGTTTATGCCAATGAATAAAACATTTCATATTCTTTTAAACATATTAAGGAAAAAAAAAAAAGTGACAACTATATGAAACACACAATGGCACCTTGGACACAAAGAAAAGTAAGAATAGTTATATATATAAAAAATTACCAATGTTATTTTCTTACAGAGCTCAACTACTGATGTGGCCCAAAAGAGAATTTCCCTAAATTAAACATTCCGAGCAATTTACAAGGCATCAAGGCGGAATATTAAACTACTATAAGGCCTCCAATTCCAAAATTTCTAACAAATACAATGAAGAAAAAGCTTACAACTCTGTAGCAAGTCCGCTCGAAATAGAAACTTTTGGATCATATGCACACAACTGACGTTCTAAAACTACACGAACAGCACAACCTCCATTTATACTTTCACCTAAAACCAACCGAACATCACAATCCTTTCTGCGGCCAAAGAAAACCTGCAGCCAGAAAAGAATTCCAGTTCTAATTAATAAAAAAAAAAAAAAGGTAACTGTATAATGTATTAACAAAATGACGAGTTTGACACATTTCAAAAAAAAAAAAAAAAATAGAAAACATGATGTTGTGCATTTCATTATCGTGAATAAGGAAATGACATGGAAAAGGACAATAAATAATATATCAACACTATCAACAGTGATTGTGTCAAATGACAAATGTTGGACTTCTGATGTTTACTTGAGCAATATGCCAACCAAGCACAATTAGAAGAAGCATTTCCAATTAATTTTATATTTATTATTTTATAGGTAAAGCAACTCGAACCCACACCCTTCTGTTTGCAACAATGAGCATCTTCCAACTATGCTACGGGCTCTTATAAAAAGGCCTGGTCAATTTATATAGCTCACATGATTATATTGGTGATGTGCATGCCTTGGATGTGTGGTGCGAACAAAGTATTGTGTAGCTACCAAACTGATCACACATGAATCTAGGATGAATCTAGGACGTACACTTCTCATGGACTCAACCCAACCCCAACCCATCTATTAATCAGGTCAGATTCCAGAAATGTCAACCCAAACCTTGAATTACCAGGTGAGTTCGGGGTTGGGATGGCGGAAGGAGTAACGAATTGCCACCCCTTCTTTTGCAGGTTTCCAACCTTTTAGTCAGTATCCTTCTTTCTAAATTTTTAATGAACATCCAAAATGAAGATATAGAAGATCATCCATTCAAAGAACAAAATTCAATTCATTGTGAACTTGCCCATGTGTTTAATTTAGATATCATTAACATCCTGTTGCAGTTTGAGTAGAAAAGAGTTTGATAATTCATTTGATCAAAAAACAATAATATTAGATACATGAGTGCATTCTCACCTTCGTAACTCCAGCAGGAACTGGCATTCTCATAACCAATGGATCATCTGCATTCAACACACATAGATCCCCCGGCTTGGCCTCCATCAAGAGCTCCCCTTTGGCTTCGGCAATGGCCTCTACACTCGTGAAATTATCCATATGGCAGTGGCACACATTTAAGATCACTCGAATTGTCGGGCGACACATCTGCGCCAGCTTCAAAATCTCTCCTTTTCCACTCATCCCAAGTTCTAAAACAGACACTTTCGCGCTCGACGGAATACCCATCAATGTCAGGGCAGCCCCAATCAGATTATTCTGGTTTCCATGAGTCTGGTAAACCTGACCAAGGCTTTCGAGTGCCAGAGCTATCATGGTTCTTGTAGTGGTCTTCCCCACGCTGCCTGTTAAACCCACCACACAGCCGTCAAACCTGTTCCTCGCATATATGGCCAGCTTCTCAAGTGCAATCAAGGTATTTCCATCCACTTTGACAAAACCCTTCTGCCATTTTTCACAGACCCTATTTCCTATAACTCCCACACAGCCCTTATCACTCAACTCCTGGTTCACGAAATCATGGGCGTCAAATTTCTCCCCAGCAATCGCGAAAAACCACTGCCCAGAATTCAAGCTTCTAGTATCAGTACAGATAGTTCCAGAAGGACCCCATTTTATGATTTCTCCATTTACTGCTTCTGCTATCTCTGAAGCATTCCATGAAGACCCATTCAGTGAATTTGGAGAGTTCAATGGTTTGGAATCAAAAGAAATGGGGTGATATACCCTGTCACTGTGATGCAAACCAGAAGCCAAAACCCTAGAATTTGATAACAGAAAAGGGCATCTATAGGTCCTTGGATAAAAATCTCTGGGTTTTATGAGGATGGGGGCTTGGGGTTTCGATTTTATGGTGTTGGTAAGCATGGATTCATCTATTCCTGACAACCCATTTCTCGAATTTCAGATTAGAAGGCATTTTGCTTATACTGAGCCACTTATCTTCGGCTGAAGCCCTAAAACCAAAAGCGTGAGGAGGGTGACTAAAGCTTCCCATGAGAATTCCTGCAAGTTTTGGGTTTTTCAAGCAGAAATCGATCATCATCTCAAATCCCATTTCACTTGCCCGAGGTCCGTAGGATTTGTAAATAGTCCCTTGACGTTTTATTATTTATAAATACGACCCAGCCTTTTCTTTTTAATATATTCCATATCCTTAAAATCAATATTTCTTACAAAGAATGGACAACCATTATGAGATTTGTGAAGGATTTTTATATAAATAACAAGTTTACCTTATATTCATTGTTTTATCTCAAGTTCCAATGGTTTCTCTAAATAATTCTTTCATACACATAGCCAAGGGTGGACCCAGGTACAAGAGCCTAGGTACTGAATCCTCCACTCATTTCCAAGAAAAATTTAAAATTAACATACTGTTTATATTTACCCCTTTCCCCCAATATTTCTTTTACGTAGAGCCAAAAACCACCCCCTCCCAAATTCTAAAAATTAAATTTTTTTTACATTTGTTCGTTCCCTCAATATTTCTTTTACTCCCCTACACATAAAGCATAATCATGTATTTTGAAACTTTCATCAATCCAATGGCGGATTATGTATTGATTGAATAAATCATAACTGGTTATAAGTACAGGTATTGATCGTTGTCATGTATGGTCAATTTGGATTTAATGAAACGAGCTCTCAGTTGATAAAAAAATAAATTTATATGAAGTTATTCTCTCTCACTAAGTGCAATTGTTAATGTTATATGCTTTAGAAAGAAAAATTGAATCCAAGCTTATGAAATTATGCATACAAGAATAAAAGAGATGGGAAAAAACCGTCATTTTAAGCTTAAAACCTATGGTGGCAGGAAAAATATTGATTTTTGTGGACACGAAAGGTATTAAAATGAAAGCGCCGGAGCCTATTTATAAATACTAAAATCTCAGGGGCCTATTTACAAATCCTAAAAATCATAGGGGGGTATATACAAAAAGCTCTTTCTTCATCTAAGACCCCAAAACAGGACAGAAAGAAATAGAATAAAATCTTAGGAAATTCATTTAAGGTGAGGACATTCGTTTTAGAAGGCAATGAATTTATTAGTTGATTTTCTTCACAAGGAACTTCAATTGTTTTTATGTGAAACTAAATATGAGATCCACATCTCCTTATAGCCAATTTGATAAAAAAAAAGTGGTTAGAGTTAGCAAGTCTAATTAATAACTTAAGGCTGGCATATCCATTCCATCTCCTTGATGGAAATGTTGGGTTTATTGGGTTTAGTAGGCAGAGTAACAGAGTTTGTGTGCATCATGATACTTGCCAGTTGTATTGATGATACAGATTTGAAATGACTATCACATAGGCTATATTAATTTGTTTGAAAACCTAATGCACAATGGTTACTACAATAGTATTCATCAAATTATGTATAAAAGTAAAACCATGTTAGTGCCCAATCTTCAATTTTATACAGGTCTATTTTGGTGTATCTTGATTTGGACATGAAAAAAATATGATTCCAGCTATCGGAGTTCCTTTTTTTAAGCTCTTCAATTACAATTCTCCAATTTTATAGATGTTTGATTTACAACGATCATTGATTAAACTTTTTAATCTATTTTGATAATGGGTGGATATTTAATTTTCTATGTATGAATATATATATATATATATATATATATATTTATATTTATAGTGAGTACCTGATTTGCAATGCTTGGACAAACTTGTGTAAGTAAGGGTTATTGTGCTAGTTAAGATTTAAGGAGTTCTGTTCGAGATTCTCCCTCGGCCAGTTTGGATTGAGAACATTTCTGACATCCTCTTGGTGGAAAATCTTGATAGAAATGTAGAGGTTGTCTTAAGAATTCACAATTTTCTATTTGATTAGATTTATGTGGTTTGAATTTACCGAGCTCACCAAATAATAGGTCACTTTTTACCATCTGAATTGTTATGGCTTCAGAAATTCAAAATGCTCTTTTTCCATTAACATTTTGGAATTCTACTTATTGAGCATTGCATTTGAAAATTTCCAAACTCTTTGGACAACATATTTCTAAATGCTTGCAACCAAATTGGTCATGTGAAAATAATATTTTCCAAAGTACCTAATGGATAAAAACCTTATATGACCTTCTTTTTGGACTCGAATTGTTAGACAGGTATAGGTGTAGTGGATTTAGGGCAGGTTTGTATTTGGCTGCTCTCTCCCACTTATAGGTGCTCGACACAGCCCACTTTCAGGCCGGTCCAGCTGTGTCTGGGCCGTGCCATGCCGTGCCAGCTCTGTGAAGATTCAATCATCATAAGGGAGATTCAATCATCCTCATTGAAGCATTTCTTATCTTGGTGGTTAATGATTTTGTGAAGAAAGACAACTCCTGGCCAAGATAGGCTTATGCGACGCAATTCTCTGTAGACCATCAAGCAATCTGGTGGCAGATCACCTAGCACACAAATTACAATGCTTCTCCATCCCCACCTATTTTCTCCTACTCTCTTTCTGATGATGCCGCAGAGTTTTTTTTTGCAGGAAGTCCAGGGATAGCACAGTTGCACAGCAACCATAACCAGCATGTAGCACTCACTGTGCCCAAATAGAAACCGTTATTTGGTTGTTGGTTTGGACAACTTTATACTTTTACATCACTTTTTGTAGGGAGACATTCATGTGCATCCATCCCTCACCATAGGGTGAGGGAAATTTTTTATCTTCTTGCACATCAATATTCCTTTTATTCATATAATCATTTATGACTTTTCTTCTTTTTGCACATGAAAATTTCCAATTATATAAGTGTGGTGAGGGATGGATGCACATGAATATTCTCCCCTTTTGTAAACCTTTGTTTTGTTTAAGGCATAGTATGCATAATAAAAATGTTGATAGACCACCAATTTCCAGCTGCAGCCGAAAAAAAGTTCGGATATAAACCCCTTTTTTTCTTTTCCTCTTAAACCCTCTTTTCTACCAGGCTTGGGTCCAATAAGATCCATACTCATCATATATTAAGTAAAACTTTATAAAATTTAACAGTTAGAAAATAAACGTTCACATTTGCTCAAAGTCTGAGCCTGACCAGTCCACAGTTTTTTGCAGTATATACATTTTAGTTGGGCCTACAGTGGAGTCAAGGTTCATTTGGGCCCATCGCAGTCGAACCTAGCTAAAATCAAGCATATATGTTAAATTGGCTCCAATAATCTGAATCTGGTTCCACCATGGACCCTTACCAGACCTGATTCAAAAAAAAAATTTTTTTTTTTTGAGAAAGGAGCTATTATATTAAAAGTAACTGTTTAATGACGAGCGTATGGGCCGGTCAAGACCTGATTTATTTACATCCCTACCTCTGCATATTAACATAACCTACACCAGTCAGAGAGAGTAGGCCTGACATTGGTAGGGTACGGTTGTCAAAGACTTGGGCCATGGTTTGCAGGTCGGGCCAGGGCCAGAACAAATAAGATTCTCTTTTCCTTTTTATCTAAGCATTCAAATAAGCATTACTAGTTTTGCCCAGGATTGAAACTTATGCATTCAAATGTGCTCTTTTATTTGCACGGATTGGATAAATGAGAGTTCATTGTCAAATGGGACTGTTGGTTTGCATGGAATTGAAATACATAGGAAATTTATTTTTAAGTCGGCATGTTTGTTTTCGTGGAATTAGGGACTTGTCTGTTCACATGTAATTAGAAGACGTAGGAATTCATTGGTCGATGGAGCCGTTTGTTCTCATGGAATTAGAATACATTGAATATATATATATATATATATATATATATGAAGTATTGATTTAAATATAGCTATTTCTTTGCTAGGAATTGGAATCTATACGTAATTGATTTAAATAGGTTTGTTTGTACATATGAAGTAAGTGATCCAGAGGGATCTGTGTGTTTGTATGGAATTGGATAAAATTCTATTATCAAATGGGCTTACTTGTTTGAATGGAACTGCAACTGATTTTAAAAGTACTGGTTGTTTTCATGAAACCGGAGTACAGGAGAGGTGACTGATTCAGATGGGCATGGCATGGATTGAAATACATAGGCATTCATTGTCAAATGAACCTTGAAATCAACCCCACGCGTAGATGAAAATTATCCATATTCTTACTACATATTAATATATATTAATTGGCAAAGGGCTGGTTAGACCAGGCCAGGTCTTTCCCCACTCTACCGCTTGAGGTGATGTGCTTTTGAACAAGAAAAAAGCCTTCATTTTTGCGGGCTTTTGTGGGCCAGCCCACAGTCAAAGGGCCAAATTGGCAGGCCCAGACGCCGCGTCCTATATACGTGGCTGGGTATTTTCGAGTGTGTGGGTGGTGTTAGGGAGATGTATTAATTTAGCCCCAACCCAGCATTCTGAACCACTTATCATTCCTAATTTTAGTTGGGACGATCTTAACCATCAACACCATCTGTAGAGTGAAAATGAGATGTTGACAGAAACCATGAACATTCATTGGCAGAGGGTCCATGAATATTAATTGACAGAGGGTCCATTGGTCTCCCTACAGATTATCAAGTCCCGTCCAATACTATAATTTAGTACCATTGGGGCCCTGTAAAGGTGGGGCTTCTTTGTTGTACTTCTAAGATTTTTTAAGGAGCACTACAGCTCGTTGGCAAAAAAAAAAAAAAAAAAAGAAAGATCTATCTATATTCACATAAGTGAAAACAGTGATGATTTTCATCATATATGGTATCATAGTACTGTGATGAAAGTAGGTATTTTCTGGGTGAGTTATCATTTATCGAGTGGAACCATATTTTTTATGCACACACATGCGCACCTCACATTGAAGCCCACCTAATGATTTATCCAATAAAATTCTTCTCTCTATAAAAAAGAAAAGAAAAGAAAAAAATCACTGGACCATGGGTTTGCACCTAGCCGAATGTACCGGACTGTTAGATTGATGATACACTCATTTTAGATAGTTGATAATTGTGGATTTTGATCAAGAGATTAGGATAATCAAGTGGAAATGAACTCACAGTCAACCAATGTCAACCTGAGGTGGATTGATTACAATTACAGTGATGATGATTTACATTAAGATACACTTTATCTAATTTACGTTTTTGTTTCTCTCTTTCCCTATTCTTCTTGCCATACGGCTGTCCAAGTACAAAACTAAAGACCATGTAATTCATGGTGATCAAGCACCAAATGGCACAATAAATGGTTGAAAGGTCGAGTACCGTGCAATTGAAAGGTTTAGATCTAAATTGGAGGTGGATCAATATCACGATGGTCCTATATATATATGGTTTGCAATCATCTATAAAGATCCCAATCCCCAAACTTAAACAAATATATCTGCACTCATAGACCATCTCAAACAAATTAATTATGACAAGATATGCTCATCAAAGTAATATTTGACTTACCCTGGCTTGTTTGCTTGAACCCTCTCTGTCATAACTTCTCTTTGTAGACAACTCTATTTCCTTATTATCAAGATGATGTGTCCCACCATGATCCATAAATACAAAGCATTTCGAAAGTGTAGAATAACATTATTTGATGACAAGATTCACCCACGTAGATGCAAATCTAATCACAATATTCTCACATGATGATTGGTAGCCAGGCCGCATGTGCTGCATCTCCATGTGCATGTCTATTTGTAAACGCTTCACGTCCACATAATATCCTCATAACGAGTACAAGAACCACATGCCAACGACAGTAAACTCTGAAGTCTGAATTGCTTTAGACAAGGAGGACTGCAATGAAACTGTATAAGCACTCACAGGCACAGTGCCCCCTTTGTCCTCACATTGCATATATAAAACGAGAAAGGGATATACCACAGAAAGATCAAATGGAGATTGATAACATGTAAATCATGAGAATTTTGTATTTCATTGGCTTGTTTTATATTTGATTGTTCTGATGGTGGATTATTTTTGGATTGGAAGAAAATTTGATCTTATGATTAATATAGGGGAGAGCTTTGTTCTAAACAGTTTGGATGTAACAGCTGTGCTCCATCGATGGATTTAGAGAGCTGGAATGGAGACATAATTCTTCTGGTACTTTATAGATCAGTTTTGGGTCAAAAGAAAAAAAGATTGTAAGCTGCATGGAGCCGAGGCCGAGGACCATGACCCATAACCATTACCTTTGTCTGTATGTGTACTTGAATCAATATCTAGTATGGATGACCAAGGAAGCCCATGACCCTGTAAGTATGCATGGCTCCACGGCCTCTCGAGTGGACAAACAAACAACAGAGAAGGTGGCGCCCCACACATCAATCATTGTCATCTCCACCCTCACAATCTCATACCACAACAATATGAGAGAGAGAGATCAGTGCCAGTACTGTGTGAATTCAGTGTTGGATGGTGGTTTGGTAGATGTGAGAGGTCATCATGATGTGAAATCCACATATTTGTTAATGCACCAACTATGATGGTGTGAATAACTTGTAACTCACGGATGTTGCCGATGGTAGCCTTTACAGCTCTTGGATCCAGTCAGGGATCACAAGCTTTGTCTGCACCCATAAAAGGTGCATTATTGTATCTTTTTTGACTTAGGAATTCCCATTCATGCATCTTGAGCCCATTGAATGGGGATGGGATCCCATCGTTTTAATACAGGGTTTGTGCCATTTTGGATCAAGACTCAGGAGTAAGGTCGCAACATTCTTGCAAATACACTCAGCTTTAATTGCCCACCCGTACTTCAAGCATAGGCATATATATATATATATATATATATACATATTAAATATTCAACTATCTAATCCATTCGGATTAATAAAATCTCAAAAGATTTAGTGTAATTCAGGAGTCCCATGGACTCAATGGATTTAGCCCAACTACGTTACCCTTATTATAACATGGCGAGAGATAGATGTATATTAATATTTTCTTATATATATCTATGAAAAAAAGAGTGAGAGTTCAAATTTAAAAGGAATTGTTAGATGACTATCTCTTTTCAAATGGAATCCATAGCATTTAGGAAGAGAAGAAAGGGGCTTAAATCCTACCAAATAAGATGGAATCGAAAATCCCAATAGTAAATCAAATTATTAAACTGTGGGCCTCCTCTGCCCCCATCTTAAAAATAAGGATCTTGAATTTAATCTCATCTTCCTAAAAAAACAAGGATTGAAACTTTTAATATAAGAATCAGTCATTGAGGGCCCACCTATGGTTGCATCTCCTTACTATAGGCAAGTAGTACACACATCATGTGAATGATAAGATGGGGCCACAATGAGTTTGATGAGATCTCCTCCAAAAAGGTAATAAAGATAGTAATGACAGAAACAAAGAGAGGTGCATGGAGCCGTGCTCTTCTCAAACTAAAGAAAGGGGATGAGTTAGGAGAATCGAAAGACAAAAAAAGAATCATGGTGAAAGAGATCGCCAGATAATTTATTTCAATGAGGAGAGAAATGAAACTTGGGGACTGGACAGAAAGAGGAGTACGGGAAGAGAGAGAGACATAGGGTGTCAGAGTCGGTAAGGTAAGGTAAAGGAGAGAGACAGTCGGTAAGGTAAGGTAAAGGCCAAAAAAAACTTATGTTAGAGATTTATTAGGCATGGAAGGAGGGACATAAATAGAGTTGTAAATGGGTTGGTTTCGGTCCGGGTCCATGGTAGACTAAAACCAGAACCATTACAGGGAATAGGTGAAACTGGATCCGGATCCGAAAACGTTTCGAAATCGGTTTCCTAGCTCCGGAAACAGAACCATAACTATATATGGGAGGGGTTTGGATCCGGGTTCGGATCCAGGTAGAGAATGAGATTAAAAAAATATGATTTTTAGGACATATTTTCGAAAATTGGGGTAATATGTTGGGTTTCGGGTCCACGGGTCCGAACCAAAGTGGAACCGGATTTGGACTCATTTACTTACCGGGGTCTAAATAAGGATTCAGACCCAGTTTTTAATGAGTGGAACTCCCGAGTAATTGGAGAATCGGGGATCCATTTACATGCCTGGATAAAGATGAAGATATTCATTTTTAGAGTTATATGTTAAGGAATTCTTATTCAATTCAAGGAACAAGGAGACTCTTCTAACAAAAAGTCAAAATAGAGTCAAATTATAATTGAAAATAAGAAATTAAATGTGAGAGCCAATTTTACAATCAAACCCCCATGGCCCTCAGGAGGTAGTACAAGTGGACTCAACCTTTGATTTCTGATGAGGGGGGAGCCGGGCGTCGATACTAAGACCTCTAGCTCCGGAAGAGGGATGAATCGTGGTCCTAACCACTCGGTCAACCTCTTGTGGTTTAGAGATTTTCTCTTAAAAGTGCTTTCTTCTAGTGGAACCAACTATATGCATGACATGACAGATTTGGATGTTGATAAGGGTACGAAAGATATTCGGCTGAGCAAATACTCTTAGCCCATGGTTTTATTGGGCATACATCTTGTAAACCTAATGTGATTAAATCCAACAACAACGACAACTAATGTTTGGAACAATGCCAAATCAGGGTAAGTGCAAATACAAGGAGGGCAGGTATATGCTATGAGATTAAATTGATCATAGGTGGGCTCACATCTGGGAACAACGAATGAAGTTAAAACACTGGGTGCTCAATAAAATTTGCACACGCACCATTGAGTGCTAACTCTGGAGGGCCCACTTCTGTGCCCCCTTTGATCCCTGATGCACCTCACATAAAGTAGCCCCATTGAATGCCCACGATGCCAATTTGACACCCTTACATAATGATCTCTCCATTGGATTTGAGGTCCAACATTTTCTGACTGTTGATTTAGGAGCCCATATCTCAATCACCCCAGCTTTGTTGGATCTATAATTTGGTAGGTCTCCTATCTAAACACACAGTGATCTAATGGACCAGGTCCCAGCCCCCATTGGGTTCTTGTCTTTGATCTCCATTGGCTACATTCCCCAAAGATCACATGCAGCATACTCTTTTGACATTTCAAAAAGATATCTCTGCAAACCATTTTTTTCTTTTTGGTAGAAGTCTCTGCAACCTTATCACTTAAGGCACTGTATCAGTCACCATGGCCGAAACCTGAGCTTTTGGTTCATGGCTCTAAACAAAGAGCACTGAACTCTTTACAATCTAGGCAAATTCCTTTCTGTCAATGGGGCTGATGTTAAAGAAACAAAGGATTAAGCTGATAAAGTATAACAAAAAATTACTCTTTTACATGAAATATTATTACCCTGCAATGATCGATCCTAGTAAATCTAATGCAATGAAAGGGAAGGTGTCATCTGTGCCTCCACCTTATATCTCTCACCCTTCACCCTCCTCCTTATTAGAACTGATTTTACTATGAATTTCTAAGAGTTCAAAAGGTAAGAAAATGAGAATCAAGAGACAATCCAATGGAAGGGGCATCAGATCTTATATAATTGCCTAGGGATCAATTTCAGGGTCAATTAAATCATACATATTGTACCATTGACCCAATCTAGTGAAAAGTCAAAAAATAAGAATAAATAACTCTTACTGTCTAATAAAATAGAGGGTTCTTTGCCAAGAATATAACATGTTCAAGGGTTGCAAAAGTTTTTTCTTCTTTGGTATTAAAAGAGGGCTGCAAAAGTTGGAAATATTATTGTCTAAGAAAACTAGGGTTTTCTTCTAGTTACATTTGGCAACCAAATTTTTCGGAAGAAGATTTTTTCTTTCCTCGAAGTTGTACGTGAAAAATCATGTTTGAAATTGTAATTCATTGAGAATTTGAGGTATTTGAGATCCTCATTTTTGGGAGTTCTCGTGTCCGACACCTAATAAGCTGTATATATCCTCAGCTGACAGGAGAACGTAGGGTAGCAAACGGTATCTGACCCTAAAATTATCCAAAATTAAGTTTCAACTTGCAAAAAATTGAGTATGCAACCTATTTTAAGTTTCGATTCATAAATTGGTCTGGATCCAGAACTCAAAACCCAATATAGATTCTAATTGATAAATGGGTCCTGTGGACTCGGAACCTCGCATGTGAGTTTTGATATTGTAAACTGTAGGTCAAAATCAACTTTTTTTAGACATTTTTTTATGTATAATCTTAAAGGTTGTAGACTTGATGCAATGTTATAAGTTGAATGATATGCTTATTTTAAGAAAAAAATAAAAAATAAAGAGAAATCAAAACCGATTTTGGAACTAGATTCCGAACCTTAGGTGGACCGGGCTCCAAGTCTAAAACCAATAAAACAAGTTCCGAGTAAAAAAAAAACCCAGTTTGAAACTTGAATTGTTATTTAGAAATGAGTTGGGTTCGGGACCGGTATGGTTCCGACCCATAACTATCCCATTTGCAATCCTAGAAGAAATGTGTAAAATCCTTATATATGTGAATTCTTCACCTATTATCCAACGCTGCCTCAGCAGCTATATAAACCTTCAATGACAAAAGCATAATTCTAAGGATAATGAGGAATCCTCAAATCTATAAATTCCGTACCTGTTACCAAATGCAACCTAAATGCTTTAAATATATACTAAATTTTCAGTCTCACCGTTTTTGTCCTTTATCATTCCATTTTTCAATTTTGTGCAGACATCCATAAAGTGATTTTGTCAATTGTCATTTTTTTTCATGGTTTAGATGGGAAAAGTGGTTATTGATCTAAAAGGATGAAGAGTAAATTGTCTGTAAAAACATGTGAAAGTAAGCATCAACTTTCCCTGCTTTTACTGGGAAATGATTTCCCACCAACCCTATGAAAGTAAGTCCCGATACATGTGGTAAATATTGATGGTCTTCATTATTGGCTCTACACTTTTGATGTTTCTATCATCTTCTTCCTACCACCCTTTCTAGACCCCACTATTTTCTTCCATGTAAATGATGGTCGAATGTCAAATATTCCTTAATATCTCGCTTTAGATCTTTATTTAAACCTTTCTAGGACGCCATCTTTTTGGTGTACAATGAAAGTGAATTCCACTGTACAATGGTTTAAATGATCGAGATGCATACATGAATTCATTCTCCTAAACTATGTTGCACATCTTCAGTGGCAGAACTATATGGTACGGCACGGCGGGGGTGTGACGGTTCCAATGAGTTTCGAGAAATTTCTTAAATAACACTTCTGAACTTGACCATTAACGGCATCATGAAAATCTTAAGTTCGCCATTACATATCTTCCTTTTACTTATATAAGTACATTGGTGCTGGCAAGCAGGAAACATCTATTAAGACTTTGGTGCATTGAATTCTAGGATTGGTAATGGGCTAAGCTAGCCTAAGTTGGACTGAACTGAACCTGCATTTGGATGGGTTTTGGTTGTCCATCGACTAGTGAACTAAAGTTGAGATTATTCATTGGTCCCACAAAATGGCCAAAGACTAGATCTACATATTCTTAAAGGCCCAACTTGGGCCGACTTATTTAACACAAAGGGTTTATTATTTTATAGACAGGGTGCCCTTACTCTTAGGCACATGGACCGGATTTGGACCCATTAAATGGGCCCCACCATCATATGACATTCCATTCCTTCACTCCAATCAACCATATTCACTCTCATTTTTACTAGAAAATTAAAAAAAAAAGTTCTTTTCAAAAAGAAGTTTTAGATTTTACTAACCCAACTCTATTTATGCGCACTCACATAGGAATTGGACGAGTGGGTTTGTTCTCTTCGCCGTGTGTTTGAATCATTCTCCAAATATACTCACTACAGGTGTGTGTGGGTTTCGTGCATGTGTCTTGTGGAATAGTCTTGGAGAACCCTCGTCATAAAAAGAAATTATTTTTTTTTATGGTCAAAACCTACTTTGTTTTTTTTATTTTTTATTTTTAAGAAAGGGCTTCATTGTGTTGACCTCTCCTTCATTTATCTTCTCCAATATGCTATAATCTCTACCAAAACTCATAAAATACTAAAACCTAAAACTTAAAACCTATATTTTGTTTTTCACTTAAAACCGATTCTCAAGTCTCACCAAACTAACCACCTTTCTTTTGGTTTTAGTTTTATTTTTGTACCTTTGAGTGTTCGAGCTCACACACTCCAATCACACCATCATGTTGTAACAAGTTGAGGAAAGACAAACTATCCAACATTTGACTTGCTCATCATCCACGAAAAAAAAAGTGACAAAAAGAAATAAAGAGGTACATGGAAAGACATAAAGATTGGTCTAACCATTGTGAAGATGAAGAACAAGAATGAGATGAGTCAGAAAATGTGAATTGCAGAGAAGTGACGTTGTTAAGATTAACGGAAATGGAAAGATGGAAGTTGTCGATCAGGGAAGGTTAGGTATAAATGGGGACCTGGTCCGCGTCACTCATGAGCAGGTTTGGTGGTAGTTTTCTTTGTGTGGGGGTGGGCTTAGGTTTTGTTGTCCCAACCCAGCCCGCCCCGAATATATAAGATAAGTATAGACGCACACAACTCATGTGGTGAACCCTACCCCCAAAAGAAAAAATATTCAGAAAGCCCCCATAAAGTCTTAGCAAATTTAATAATTTTTTCCATATGGTACCCTAAGAAATTCGAGAAAAACCCCTGTATATTTTAAATTTTACATGCATTTTTTTAGGTGGCCCTCTCAAGAAAATCTTTCTATATAGTGGGCCCCCAAGGAAAAATTCATGGGTCCTCCCCTGGGTGTAGGTAGGGGTGTAAAAGAAAACTGTCCAACCGTGTAATTAAACCGAACCGAACCGAACTGAACCGCGGTTAATAACCGTGTTTCACGGTTTAATTATGGTTATTAAAATTGAAAAACTGCACTTCACGGTTCGGTTACGGTTTTCAATATTGACTCATGGTTATTAACTGAATTGTGAAGTGCGGTTCGGTTAACCGGCACACGGTTAGCCATATCGTTATACTAATAAAAAAATAAATGGCTTAAATGAAATTTGTATATAATTTTTAACGGTTTTTAACGGTTTTTTAACAGATTTTTTTTTATACGGTTCGGTTAACCGTAGTTCGGTTTTAACAGTTTTTCCAATTACAGTTACAATTACGGTTTTTAAAACCGAAAATCATGATTTACAGTTCGGTTAACGGTTCTCCCAAAATGAACCCCTAGGTGTAGGTGGTTTTTGCCTTAACTTAAGATATGTGGGAAGAAAAGGTGGCACGTTCAATCTCTACCACATGCACTCTGTTTGGTATCACATCCTAGTGACCCATCATAGGACGGGTCAGAATTGGTTGAGATGAATTTGAGATGGGGTGGATTTGGGTTTACCCCAATGATTACCAAACCCACCCCATTGTCATCCCTAGTGTTCACAGATGCGTAAAACCTAATTGGCGTTTTTATAGTATGAACTCTTGAAACCCCTTCTCATGATTAAGTCAATACTTTGGGATCATTTTGAAATTCTCGCATTTCTTTATTTCTCAAATTTAGAAACTAAAACTATTTATTTAACCCACTCATAAAATTGGAGAGTATGCCATAGCAAAATATAAATATCCACCTTATTTCCATTATCAAAGTGTCATTTTCCAAAATAAAAGATAGAGAATTAGAAAGTAAACCCTTTCCTTCTATCTATCCTTCTAGTTTTTAATAATCTGCTCTTGTGAAACACTGCAACTACTTAACATTATGCATCCCGTGACAGCTATTCCAAAAGAGAATTTGAGAGCTCTTTCCAGTTTTCACCCTTCCCTTCTTATGGTAAGAAATAAGCGGCTTATGAAGGTTCTAATTTTACTCACAATAACCCACTTGGAGTGCCAACTTGGAGCTTTTGGATCGCTGTTGCAATCCCATCATTGCAACTATTGATCTGCTGAGTCCGACCCTTTTGGCTGATTTCCAGGATAACCCATCACCATCAAGTAAATTTCTAACCTACCTGTGTTTAAAAAAAAAAAAGTCCAATTTTTGGAGTTCTCATCTACCCTTTAAAAAATCACATTTTTTGGAGGCTTGTTTTATTTTCTATTTTGGTAATTTGGGTTTTTTCTTTCTTTTAGATTTCTAATTAATTTTGTTTTTTATGGGGATTAAATTAATTTGGATTTAAACTAATGACAGAATTACAATGCAGCGTCGCAACATTATAATATGACGCAGCTCCCTTGCAAAATGCATTGGGGGGCCCAAATTCTAAAATTCCAAACCGCTTGCACATATGGACACCCATTCTAAATATCTACATATAAGTCATTACTCAAATCAGTATGATCATGACGGTTTATTGACTATATCTTGAACACGGGATTATGACTTCCTTTACTTTACTCTTCTTTTTGAGTGAAGGAGAGAGTTTGAAATCTAGTGATCTATCTAACAGTCGGCACACTAAAATTAATTTTGAATTTAGATATAGTGAATACACTGGGTGTTAGAATTGATAAGCGGCTAGGATTTTTGAAATGTCGACCCCACCCATGTGTTTAGCAAGGGAGATGTATACCATACTCCTGCCAACTAGATAACGGGCTTAAGCTAATTACCCTTTTTGGGCTTTTGGTGGGTTTATGGGTCATGTGAGTTTTGGCCCTTGTTTGTATTTTTCTTCTTTTCTTATTGCTTTGATTATTTTTATTTTTCTGAAAAAAAAAAAAAATCCTGGTCCAGCAGTTTAGCCTTTTGGCCTTTGGCAGCATTTTTCCTTTATTATTCTAATATATTTTGTTTCAACTAATTTATATACACAAATGTGCCTAATTGCTGCTAACACTACACAAACATGCCTCTGGATCTATTTTTAATCTAGTTATCCTTCCTCACATTTTTTTGGCTACATACAAAAGTCCTTTGAATGTTTTGAGCATCTCTGGATTTTTTTAATTACCTTTATAACTTTTTTTTTATACAAGGTTCATGATTCTGGAATCATCTGGGCTTGGGATAAAATTTAGAAGCTCCCCTAAAAATAAGCTATGGTTTCTATTTTGGCAATGAGGCTAAACAAGGTTGATGATTCATGAATCATGAATAATCTGGGCTTGGCATAAATTCAAGGTTCATGAATCATGAATCATGAATATTGAATATTGAATAATCTGGGCTTGGGACAAGTTTAAGTAGCTTGGTTAAAATAAGCTGTGGTTTCTATTTTGGCACTGGGGCTAATTGTAGCATACTAAAAATTACCAACACATGCTTCTTTCTCTGCTTCTCTCTTATTTATTTCAGCCTCTATCTTCTTTCTACGTACAAACAAAAACGCTGAAAAGCATCAGGAGGATCTTACTCAAGGTTTGACTTTGCTTTTACTGTTTGATATTTTATAGAACTATTTCTAAATATTATTGGATTTGCTTTTTGGAACTGGAGTGTCAAAAGATTTTCTTTTCCTTTTTCTTTTCTTGTTTTCTTGTTGGAGAGTTAAAACAATGGAAAAAAGAAGGAATCTCTAGGTTGGTTGGGTTGGGACTCACTATCATTGTTAAAATCAAAGCTATCAAAATTCTATGAAGTGGGTTCTACAGTTTGGGTCTTAGTCAAAATAGGGGCATCTTCTAGTGGGTTTTACTGGTTGGGGGTTTTTGCCTGGATGTTACTGTTTGTTTGTGGTTAGGAAAGAAAATAATGGGATTTTACTGGTGAGAAGGAAAGGAAAAAAGTATACTGTAGGAGGTGGTGGTTTTTTTCTTACTGTGAAGATGAAACAAGAGAAACAAGGCACTGGGGCTGAGGTTTTAATGGTGAGCTTTAAAGTCATGATTTTCTTTTCTAACTGAAAGGTTTATTTCTGTGTGGGTGTTTGCTGTTGTTAGAACAATGCCCTTCAAAGGGTCCTATTTACCTGGATTCCTCTTCTGAAGGCTTGTTCTGGATACCATTTTCACCATTGCAGAGAAATGGGTTTGGCTCTTTGGCTAGTTCTTGTGGTCTCTTTCACATCACAATCCAAACCCTAATTCCTTTGCTTTACCTTTCATTTTTCCATCTCTCTTAGAACCACTGTACAATCTTTGTTGGTCATGGGCCGTTTCTTATAATCTAACAGAGTTTCCATATCCTTTGTCGTTGATGGGTTGAATTCTCTTGTTTCTTGGTCTTTCCAGGAACTCCCATTTCTGTTGTGTAGCAGGGCAACTTTGAATTTCTATCTGCTTTAGTTTTCTTGGCTTTTTGTGGGTCTGTTTGGTTCTTTTGCTTACAATTCATCTACCCATTTTCATCCCCAAGCTGTTATTTTTACAGGTCCTTTGTCTGCAAAATTCCCGTCTACTGATTAACCGGCACGACTTGATATCACTCATCTTAGAGCTGTTTGAGAGAGGTCTCTGAGGAAAGAAGCCTCCAATAGTTTCTGGGTATTTCATGGTCTAGGCAAATAGTTATCCCTTATAGAGGAATAGTATCGAGTAGTTCTTTATTCCAATCCATTTCAAGTTATCTGTCTATAGATTATGCTTGTTTATTAAAACAAAGACCAGATGACTACTGAAGAGACGAGCAATGGCTCCTCTTGGACTTGGGAGCAGGATAAGGAATTTGAGATTGCAATTGCTACTAATGCGGAGGATAGTAGTGACTGGTGGGAGAAGATTGCAGCTGCTGTGCCTGGGAAAACCATAGATGAAATCAAACACCATTATGAGCTTTTAGTGGAAGACATCAATAGCATTGAGTCTGGCCATGTGCCGTTGCCTGCTTATGTTTCTTCATCAGAGGGTTCAGGAGACCCTGGGAGTGAGGGTGGGATGGGTAGAAGAGGCGCACATGTTGGAAATCATCAGGGTGATTCCAATCAAGGTGGGAGGGCATCAAGGGCTGATCAAGAACGGCGAAAGGGAATAGCCTGGACCGAAGATGAGCACAGGTTATCTCATTCTAATCTTTGTTTTTTACCTGTTTATATAGATATGCTTAGAGAAAATGCTGAATCTGTTTGTGGGTATGGATTCGTTACTGTTGTATTACTTTATTGAGTAGTGGGCGTGCACATCTTTAATTAAATATTTCAATGTTGAGAAAAGAACTTGCTTTTCCTTTATTGGGTGAAGAGAAAGAAGGTGCTTGTCTTGAGGATTGCTCACTTTGTAAATTCATGTTGCCTTTCAAGAGTCTTTTATCTAAGCCTGTGATCTGCATACATGGATATAGATACAGATACGGATTGCTAGATCGAGGATACTATTATGCTAGATATGGATATGGCTCATGGTTTTGCTAGATCGAGGATACTATTACGCTAGATATGGATATGGCTCATGGCTGCCGTGATTTTATCTTTAAAACATATTTTAAATTAGTGAACGTTATTTACAATCCTTTCTAACATCTTTTATGTTGAGAAGTAAGAAAACTAATAAAATATATGAAATAATGCACTTAGTATAGTAGGATATCTTAAGCTTGTACTATAGAAGTATATCGAGCACCAATACAATTGTTGTATCTGTTTGACATGGATTAGCTGGAGATGTACAGTTACCTGACATCATAAATCAAACTCTGTTTTCTTTCAACTTTGTCATTGCTATTGACTGGATCACTGGTACTTCTACTTAGGGTGGTAATCAGAAGTTAAAGCTTGTACTTTTTTGGTGCCCTTGGTCCTAAAATATCATCTTTTTCTTGGTTGTAATTCTGCTACTTTTTTACCTCGTCGTCTGTTGCTGCTGCTGTTTTTCTTCAGTCCTGAATCTTGAAAATTGTCATCATCTTGAACACTTGTATGTTTGGAGTTATGCCATTGTAATGCACATAAGTTCTGATTTTACTTGATTTGGAAATTAAGAGCAACTGCAGTGCTGCTTGCTATTGTTGACATGCCTGTATGGAAGATTATTTATTTATTTATTTATTTATTTTGGGTGTTAATGAGCAACATTTTGTTGAGCTTTGTGATGCTGGATTGACCCACTTGGGTTTTCCTCCACCTCCACAATGTATTGTGCTTCGAGATATGCTGTTCCGTAGCACAAAGAAAGGAGGGTTGTATCCAACTGATAGTCGGCTGTAAGAAAAATCTCACAAAGTCAAAACTTGAGACTGCTTTGAGAAAAAACAAAGCACCTTTTGACCTGTATGAAAAATCTCACAAAGCCAAATTTTGACACTGCTTTGAGAAAAAGAAAAACACTTTTCGACCGTAGTTATCTGGGATTTGGTTCAGGGAAATGATGACAAGCAAGGAAAATTATACCTATGTTATTTCCATGGGATGGAAGAGAACAAGACTGCTGCACTACAGAAATAGAGATGATTCAAAGTTGAGCTCCTGGGACCTCCTTAATGTTAAGAATAATCACTAAACAATAATTTATCATCCTTCACGAATTTTTTCCATGTGATGTACAATTAATCCAAAATAGTGGGCATAATTGGAGTTGATTCTCTGCATCCCATTTTCTTTCTGCATGGTGGACACCATGCTTGTCAATTCCTTCCCATTCTGGAGTGCATAACAGAATGGAATGGCCCCCCTCCCCCATTTTCCGAACAAAATTTCGGCCGGAATCTGGTCGTTCTGGCACATTCCAGCTAAAATAGGGCCCCATCTGTTCTTATCCAACCTCTATCCCAACAAGCTGATTTTTGCAAAAAAAAAATTCTCGCTTTTCTACCCTCCTTTGAGGGCCGAAATAAGCTATTAACCTCCAAATCAAATGGGATGGCGTAAAAGAGATAATATATGTACAAATGTGCTTTAATCATTCATAGATGTGTGCTTCATTGCTTGTTGTGTTAATTGATATTTTTATTTAATTCATGACTTAGATATATGACGCTGACATATTTGAAATGTGGAAGTTGAAATTTTACAGTTTTGTCCATTTCACATGATATAAAATAGATTTTCTTTTCACAAAAAAGGCCACCATATATTCTCAAAACCTGAAAAAATGCCCTATATTTTGTGTTTCTAAAACCTTTCTTGACTAAAAGTCAAACTTATAAAAGGTTACTTCTACAGTTTCCATCTCCAACTTTCTCTTTTTGATTGACTTAATTTCCCTTTTATCATAATGGAGGTAGGGTAGCATCCTTTTCCTTTAGTGAAAAGATGAAAAGGCGTACTTGTGCCCTTTTATCATCAATGCCTCTGTAGCACTCACTTCCCTAAAAACTTGTGATGAGGGCCCACCAAATGGACACGTGATTGGTTGATAACATGTGGAAATCTTAACCCATCTTATAACTTTGAACACTCTTTTTTGTACTTTCATATAGGTGCCCCGCTTTTAATCAATCCAACCCATTCACACACTTCAGGACCTCAATTGGAACCAATTCCATTTCACAATATTTTGGACGTTATTCACCACTGGATTTTATGACAAAGGTTATGCACAAAACAAGGGCTCACCAAATGGACATGTGATTGATTGATGACTTGTGAAACCTTAATCCATCTTGTAACTTTGAATGCTTCTTTTTTGGCTTTCATATGGGGGGCCAGCTTTGATCAATCCAACCCATTTACACACATCAGGACCATTTATTGGAACCAATTCCATTTCACACTATTTTGGATACTATTCACCATCACATTTTATGACAAAGGTTTATACAATGTATAGTGGCGTAGTCTCGATTCACAAATAGGACTATCCAACGGAGCCAAATGGTAAATCATGATTGATCGGAAAACCCAAAAATCAACTCTGCTTAGATCAACAATTAAATAAGCAAAACAAGAAGTAAATGTAGAAGACAGCTTACTTCAAATTGCTAATCCACTACTTCTAGGTTTTCAATCCTTGGGAAAAACACTCAAACCAATGGAGAAGAGAGAATTGCAAACACCAATGCAATTTCCTCCTGCACATGCTTGCTTTGATAATTTTCTCATATAAAAGGAAATCCTAATCTACTTTTAATCTTAGCTATCCATTTTATCAAACTAGTTTAAAAAGACCGCTAAAGAAAAGTCCTTACAAAACTCAACAACTTAATTAAAAGAAGGAATAAAAATTCCAAGCAATTCAAAATTCGAATTTGACACCCATATGAAAGAGATTTTCTCTCCACTTGCTTTTTTTTTTTTTTTTCAACCTAGAATTTAGAAAGCTTTTCCAGTCCAAATTCCCTCTTGCTTGCATGGAAAGTTCTTGGGCTGCCACATCATATGGGTTGTGGGCCCCACATTTTGAGTATGTAGTGCCAATCAAAGATGTGTGAACATGGGCCAGGCCTACATGTCTATTATGGGCCTGGTTTGGACTCACTTAGGTTTTATTTGAGTCCCCATTAAATTCAGTACATTTGTTTCCCAATTCAAAACCTATATTTTACCCAGTTTGATTGTCCAAATTAGATTTGAGTCCTTATACTCGATTGGTTTGTGAATGAGATGGATCAAAAGGCCATTTGATTGACCAAATTGATCCAAATAATGAAGGGCCTGATCAATCATAAGATCCATGAAATCTAGGCTCTTTGCTTCAGTGTTATATAGCAATTAAACTTTGAGGACCTAAAACTAAGGGCTAAGATCATTTGATCGGTTTGATATTACATATTTTCCTAATCCACACCCAAACCTTTCCATCACCAAGCCTCTCTTGGTCACATGCATCCAAGTGTGCCACACTAAAGATATGTGTTCTTAAAGAAAAATGCTAGGTGTATTGTCGTGTCCCCATTTGTGCATATAAACAATATCTATTTTAAATAATTGTAGATTTTAAAAAAAAATGCTACCCTGTGAGTAGTTGAAACTACAAGAAGAGAAAAAAAATGGAAGCATATATAAATAAAATAAATGCTCAGATTAGAAAACATTTTGGATGAGTTGTGAGGTAGCAAGCTATTACTATCATTCATACTTCTATTTTGAAATTACTTAAGATAACCTTTTTAATAGGTGTTGAAAATCTTTTACATTTCCAAACTTGTAGAAATCACGAGTGCGGGAGGCCGTGGACAAATATGTCTTTTCATTTTCACTAAAGGGAAGGGTTAAATTGGTCAGAAAGAGAAACTTGAGCTGGGTAACGATGGAGGTTAGTGTTTGTCAAGGGAGGTTTTAGTAAAATATATAAGGGCCCTTTTTCGAGGTTTCAACTTTCATGAAAACATAGGGGTCTTTTTGTAAAAAAATATATTAAATATACTTTTAAGTGTTGGTTTTAACTTTCTTTTTTTGTTGTCTTTTTTTTTTTTTTTTTTTTCTAATATTTAATTTTTTTCTCCTTTTTCCATCGCATCTGTTTATTTATTTTTGGGTATAGTATGCCGGAACGATATGAATGTTTCATTTCACCATAGTTGCTGGTTTGTGTCAGTCCAGTATGGGTGCGGGTTTCTTTTGCTTAGGCCCTGCTTTGTTTTTGGTTGATGGGTCTTTTTTGGTTTGGTATATCTCTTATACTGTAGCTTAGTATATATCTCTTATACTCTACAGTGTCTGTGACTTCTTTTTTCAATAGCTATCAGTTGATCTTTCAAATAATAATGAAAAAAAACTATGAACATACCATCACATTCTCTGTCTTCTATTTGCAATAACTGCATTGACATGCCTGATATGAAGTTCTTCAAAACATGGTGTTCTCTCATAGCATAGATTTGCCATTATTGGGATCTAGTATTGATCACACACTTGAATGCATTGTGGCAATAACATTAATATGAAACAGGTTGTCAATGCATGGTTATTTGATCTGCCGTCACTGCAAAGTGGTTACACTGACAGCAGGGAGATGAGATGTGCGTGTTAGGATAGATACAGATCTCAGTAACTTTACCTTTTTATTGTTTCTTCATTGCCCCACACTTAATTCCATACAAGAAAGCAGGTGTAACATTTGTCTTGTAAAAATGTCGCTTTGACCAAAATGGCACTCAGTGATAGCTCAAGACTCAACTGTCTCCACTTAGCCTATCCTACAATTATCTTGTTTGTGATTTCCAACTCAAATCCTCTGTTTTGTTCTATTGTTGATATTACTTCTTACATATTAAAAGCCTTCACGCTAATGGCATTGAATTATTTTCAATTTGACCAATTCATCCCTACTCTTCACTGGGATGTTATGTGACTTGGTAATCATCCTGTAAAGGGTGTAGATCATAAACAGAAGGGCTCATTGTGTTTGAAGATGCATTCTTACGAGTAAAAGTGCAGGGCTCCTTGTGTTTGAAAACGCATTCTTATGAGTAAAGTGCATTCTTAAGCCTCGTTCGATCTGTATCATCCTTCCCCACTCGCAAACAAATCATTATTGAGTTATAATGGCCACCCATCAAAGGTCAACCATTTACACTAACTGTCAAATGGTTGATCGCTTGTGTCTTTCGTTGTCTAGATTTTCGTGCAAGCGGTAAACTTATGTAGAAGTATGACTTCTGTCAGTGGTGGTATAATTCTACTTTAAAGCTCTATTTTATTGTTGAATCTTCTGATTGACAGAATTTTAATGTTAGAACTTGGTTTGGAAACTTATCCTTTTCATGGTTTATTTTTTAATTAATTAGAGTTGATTTGGCTGAGACATGTTGTAGGAGTTGTAAGAAACCATATATATATATATATTTTGAATGATAACTTTCATTGACTAAACAAAACAGGTATATGAAGCCATTTACCATATACCAACCCAAAAGCTTAAGCTGATAGGTGGAAGGCCCAAACAGGTATATGAAGCCATGTCTAACTCAGGACTTAGGTGATGTGGGATGTGGGACTTCCCAACACTCCCCCTCACGTGCAAGCCCAATAGATTTCATGGACGGGCCTGCCACGTGGGCCAACATAGAACGATAGAAGCCACGTGGGCTACACGAGAACGACGGGATCAAAACCCTCTCTGATACCATGTAAGAAATCATATACCAACCCAAAAGCTTAAGCTGATAGATGGAAGGCCCAAACAGGTATATGAAGCCATGTCCAACTCAGGACTTAGGCGATGTGGGATGTGGGACTTCCCGACAGGAGTGACATCCACCAATGGGATTATTTCTTTTTGGACAAGGCTATTTCTCAAATTCCATGGATGAGGCTAATTTTTAGGGTCTCAAACAAGTCAACTGTGATGGATTATACTTCTGGTGAATTTTAGAAAAAGCTCTGTTGGAAGTAGCATCACCAAACAAGGCCATTTCTCTATTATAAGATACCTTTCAGAAAGAAGCGGGAAGAAAGGGGGGGGGGGGGGGGGGGGGTGTGTTCTGTTTGCTTGTTCTCTATTATACTTCTGGTGAACCATTTTATTGATTGCTTGTTCTGTTATAAGATGCACTTTCTGTTTGCCTGTCGCTTGGAGTTAACCCATTCACCTTCAGTTTGGACCCTTATCAATAAAAAAAAAAAAAAACCTGGAAAGAAGGCATTTGGAAGAAAAATGGTTTTCTTTTGGGGACAAAATTATTGTCATTAAACCCCCTTGAAGATCTCCCTATTTACCTTTTGACGCGAGCCTAAGATACTCCTACCTTCAATCAACAGATAAATCCACTAAAACGAGGGGAAAATAAGAGATTCGTTCACTGTTTATCTGAAAATCCACTGTAGATATCTTTGATCCTTTGGGAGAAGCTCAAACCAGTGGAGAAGAAAGGCAGAAACTTGCAAGCAAAGCAATTGTATTTAAGAAATGCAACAGAACAAAACTTTGGAATGGACATCCTATAAACTTGCAATGTGTTGCCTTTTTACCAAGTAAAATGAAGCCTTAAATCTATAACAAATCTCGCGCCATTCATAAAATGCTAAAGAAAAAAGGAAATAAAAAAAAAAACCCAATTAAATGAGTTTCTCTAACATAAAAGAAAGAAACAAGCATCGTTGGAACACTCCACCAACTTGGATGTTATTCTTTGTAGGGATATGAGCATCACTTGCTTGAAATATGCCTCTTGTAGATCTTTGTAACTAATTGCTAGTTTAAAGTATACTTATCCTTCTTTAATCAAGAGACCAAATAGGGAAAGGGCTCCAAAAGTTTAGAAACTGTTTGTTTCAGAATTGAAAGTGATATTTTTTATATGAGAGGAGAAAAGAAAATTATCTTATGAATTGGATGGATGTCAAAAGACTAGTTAGAAATGCGGATTTGGGTATTGATCATATTATGGAAAAAGGATACTTCTTTATTATCAAAATGGTGGTTGAATATTTATAGTTGAAAGGATGCATTATGGAACATGGAGGATATCTCTTGCGTCAAAAAATGGAGAAAGGAATAGGGGGTGCAACATGGCAAGGAAACTGATTTGGGGTGGGGTGGGTGGTTAGTGTTGGTTGAAATAGCAGGGGATGGGTGTCGGCATTATTGGCCTTGAAATTTCAAAGCTATGCTTTTATAAAGAAGCATGCAGATTGTAGAATAAATTGGAGGACATTTGTTTTGGAATATAACTTATAGAAGAGCTTTGAATTTTGAATTATATATGTGTGCAAATTTGATGGAAGACTTTAAGAAGTGTTGTATCCTTTGGAGGGGAAGATTTAAAAAAAATATTTGGATGCATGATTCCTTGGGGGTCTTTTCGAGTGAAAGCCTTCTCCAATTCCTACTTAACAATCATCTGTCCCCTCTTCTTTTCTTTTCTCTTAAAGTGGCCCTTTACTTCAATTCACTTTACAACTGAATTACCCAAACATGTAGATTGATTTGGCATTACTTGGTTCCCCCTTGAGTTATAGCTCTTTGTTGGAAATTTTCTAATAAAATTTGAACTAGATAACCTACAGATAATCCCCACCGGTCTAGCTTATGGAGTATCATGTTGGTCAAGGAGGCAATTGAGACGGATCACATACAGAGTCAGGCATAGGAGAGTGGATTATATTTTGGCTGGATACATGAGTCTATAATAGACCATTGGCTCTTCAATTTTCAGACATCTTCCACTGTGAATAGGATCAGCAAGCTGCAGTGAGCAACTGCCTGGAAAGGGTTGGAGCCTTGTAGGCCAAGTGGTTTGGGGCCAAGTTTTCAGAAGAAAACCTTTTCTAGGCAGAATAAGCCCAGTTCTCTATGATGGTTGCTCTCATTAGTGGAGTCTATATTCCATAAGAAGGGGTAGACAAAAGGGTGTGGACAGGAACAGTGAAATCAGTGGCTCCTCTTTTCTTGGAAATAGTAGAATTGTAGAAGGTCAATCAAGCCTTGGCCCTTTAGCCTGCTTATGGAAAGGTGAAGCCCCTCCAATGGTCCTTGCTTTTGGATGGACAACAATGATTTTTTTTTTCTTTTTGATCGGTAACATTAATATTTTAAATAAAAAGATGGACAACAATGATGAGGGGGCATTCTCACTAGGTATGACTCATGGCAGTGAAAGAGGATTATTATGAATGTTTGTCTTGTGGGTTTATTAGATGCAGAATTGGTGGAGCATTTATTGCTCTGTTGTCATATTGCTCAAGTTCTCTATGGAGACTCGGGAGAAATCCTGCAGATAATAATATAAAGAAAGGTGGAGGGAGGGAAAGGTTTTTGTTAATCAGGGTTTCTACATGGGTAATTTGGCCCTACTCAGGTATCTGAGGCTCAAGCCCAAGGTTGGCTTTCACTTGAGCTTCAAATTTCAGGCCCGAGCCTGAGTCCCAGCTTGAGTTGCATTTTCATGTGGGTTGGATTTTTGGTCTGGCTCAAGTTACATCCTTAATGTGAATACTTTAACGCTTGTATGAAGGCTAAGTAATGTATGCAGCCCAATGTTCCAAAAATTTTTGATGTAAACTATAGGGCTACCTTCTTGAAACACTGCTTTTGGTTGATCTCAATCATCATCATCAATGCCTTGTCCCAACTAAGTGGGGGTCAATGAATAACACTGTTTTTTCGTTAAGCTCAATGAATAACAAATAAATCATTTACATGAAGCATACAGATAAAAGGTGTAATGTTGTATGATACAATGATTGAACGATGGATGAGCCCAATCTTCCTGTGTAGATATGGTATTTTTTACTTTATGACCTTGGATTGTGGTAATCCATGAACAAGTCCTTTAGATCCAACCCATTGTTGGATTAGTGGTAAGGCATCTGCCCTCTAATGGGGCTAACCAGGGTCTGATCTTTGGCAATTGAAGAAAACTTGCCAGTGTGAGGCAAGTGGCATGCCAAGCAAAAAAAGAAGTCCTTTATACAAGTGTAACCCGTGTTTGCTAACAACACCACATGCCCTTTCTAATCCTCTGATGCATTTAAACACCTTAAAGAGTAGCTACTTGTGTAGACATCTTCCAAACCTTATGCCTAACACATCAGGGACCTCTCCAATTTTTTTCCCGACTGGTTGAGCTCACATTCACTTGCAACTCCAAAACAGCATATCACAATTTTTTAATAGAAAAAAATAATAATAATAAGTGCAGGTTGTGTGACTATCACATGATCCTTTTCACCACTATGGTAGATTGATACTGATTTGGTTCTATGTATGGTCTTCTTTCCCTAATTTTCTTTTTTGCATGGTGCTGCACCAGTATATGGTCTAGGAATGACTTGGTTGTTCTTGTTGAAGAAATAATAAATAAAGTAAGCTAACAGTGTAATTAAGAATACTTTCTTATGCGCCAACCGGTTGTGTGATTCTGATGTCTTTGGGTCTTGATCTGCGGTTGATGGCCTACTTTGGGTTCTGAAATACAGATCTGGATATACATGTAGATACGACTTGCATTTTTCAATAAATATACTAGAACTGCATCTGAACCATTTCATGAGAGTAAGGCCACTGTATATGAGTAGTTGATGGATTTACCAAATGGTAAAAGGGTTGTGATTGTTGGGTCTATGCCGTCATCATTGCATACAAGTTGGATGTGCCAATAATAATAGGGCTCCGTCCCATATCACCACCACCACCATCATTGAAGCCTTACCTAATTATCTCGGGTTGGTTTTGCGAGTTAGTACATTCCACTCAATCTTATTTAAAAGCCTTCTTCTAAGTAACTCCACTAGTAACTGCACAGTCTGCACCATCCATCATATCTTTCGTCACTGTTATGTTTAAGGTCTTTATATGTCTTTCGTTTCTTCTAGTTCCTTGAACTTGTAACCCTATCAGTACTCTGCACCTATCCTAATTTATGAACTTGATTGTGTAGAAACCTTTCCTCTTGCTGCATATATGAATTTTATTTGGTTACTAAGCCTAGAAAAACTGAACATTACATCAATTACCAGTAAAAAATGCATTTCTCCATGGAGAATTGTTTGAAGAAGTTTTTGTAGTGCCATCATTTTGAATCTCATGTTATCAGGAAACTTGATTACCCTAAAAGGTTCCTTCATTCCTTGCTTTACATTTCTCACATTTGTCGACACTTCAAAAAAAAAAAAAAAAAACCACATGGAATATAGCACATTGACATGTTTCACAAATTCATTTCCTGCATAACTTCTTGCATAATTTGGCAACTAAGGTTGCCTATCGCATTTTGTAAATGTTCGAATTTTGTGCTTTACAAGCAGAAGATGTGAAGCACCTGTGTGTGTGTGTGTGTGGTGTGTGTGTTTGAGGGGACTTCATTTCTAGCCGAACTTGAAGTCCCTCAATAAAAGCCTGTGCTCACAGGGGCGGGACCTAAGTGTTACGACGCGCAGGTGCGGTCCCGCGCGACTCGATAAACTCCTTAAATAATAACCTAAAAAATTCTATTTTTATTAATTGACTTCTTAACTTGACCATTGCCCGCACCACCCAAATGAAAATCCTAGGTCCGTTATTGTGTGCTTATAGTGTGACAAAAAAACTTGTAATACATATTGCAGGCAACTCTGTCTTTTATTTATTAAAAAAGCAATATGAAGTTAAAAAAAAAAAAAAATCATTTGAAATGAAGTTACATTTGGAGAGATTCACCGGTAACCAACTTGTATGTATCTTCACTAAAGCCATTCATTGAGCTTGTCTTCATACTGGTATATATCCAAATTTGATGCAGGCTGGACCCATTGCCAAGACCATGTGTTAAATTGTCCGGCCCATGGATACATTTGGCCTATGGCTCACCACGGTCCCTAGTCCCTACTCACTACCCATCTAGGCCCAAGAACACTGTAAAGGCTCAAGGGGTAGGCCCACGACCCCACTTGGTGTAATCTGAGCGTGACAGCTAATGGGACCCTTTTTTTTATTCACGTATTCAATGACTTTTGGAGACCACTTGGTTTCTATTTAGTAGGAGTTGATGTATTTAAATTTCTAGGTCATCACCCCGTGCGATCCTGCTGAAGCAGGGTCCTAGGAGGGTCCACCAAACCTTTGGCAATTTTGCACAAAGTAACTGATCGCAAATCTCGAACCTGCATTATCACGCATGGCACCCGAGACTTTTACCATTGCACGAAAGCAATGGCCCTGATGTATTTAAATTTCTATTAATAATTATTTAAGAATGCCATAGCTTTAGAGAGCATGTAGCTTAAGCAAGCCGAAGTTTCTAAATAATTGTGAGTAGGATTTTTAGAAGTTTCTGTTTGTGTTTACTAGGATTTAAGAAACCACCATGATCGTAGTCTAGAAGTTTCTGAATATTTGTCTTCTTTTCTATGGTGGTTGCTTGATATTGTGCTGGGCTAGTCATGCTGAATCTATAGTCATGTGTATGTTATCTTGAGGCTTCAGCTTTAGTAGTTGACCTGTTGTGTCAATCTCCTCCCTTCTTGGCTGGGCCAGATAGTGATAGTTAGAAACAACCAAAGCAGCATCCTACTTTAAGTTGTTGTAATGTGAACTACAAGAACCAGGAAAAAGTTTTCTATTCATAGGTAGCTGTTTTCTGTTAAGCACCTCTCACATGTGAGGTATTTCCTTGCTTCCAGATTGGACTTTAAGCACCAATTGCTGATCACTCAAGGGACTGTTTTGGTGTGTTCCCTACATTTTTTAATAGCATTATCTTTATCAAATATTGATGACATCCTTAAAATGATAGTTTGATATTTGAACAGTGATCTTTAGACCCCTTCTCATGATTCCCAAAACCCCTATTATATTGCTCCTTGCATTTTTCTAATGGCATCTTGCCTTTTCATGTATTTTTATGTTAACTAGAAATGTCTGAAGATTTAACAGTTCATTTTGATAATCTATGCATTTAGCATTCAGCATTTATCTTCATTTATCAAGAGTTAAAACAGTGGCTACAGGATCCTGGAATCCAACCATACAACTTTCAACGATTTGACTTCCTGTTTTGTCTCATGACACAGGTTGTTTCTACTGGGATTAGACAAATATGGGAAAGGTGACTGGCGAAGCATATCTAGAAATTTTGTGGTTTCAAGGACTCCTACGCAGGTGGCCAGCCATGCACAGAAATACTTCATTCGCTTGAACTCGATGAACAAAGATAGGCGGCGGTCGAGCATTCATGATATTACCAGTGTGGGAAATGCAGACGTAGCGATGCCGCAAGCACCCATTACTGGCCAATCAAATGGGCCCGTTGTAGCTGCTGGGAAATCTGTCAAACAGTCTTCCCAACCCCCACCAGGCGTTTCTGGAGTCAGCATGTACGGCTCAACTACCATTGGCCAGCCCATTGGAGGTCACCTTGTTCCAGCAGTTGGCACCCCAGTTCCCACCCCACCACACATGGCCTATGGCATTCATGCCGCTGTTGCTGGAACTGTTGTTCCTGGTGCCCCAGTGAACATTCCTCCAATGACATATCCCATGCCACATACATCTGCCCAAAGATGATTGCAGTTAAAACATTGTACAGAAGAAAGAAAATTGGGCACCAGAAAATTGGGCACCATTCTTAGGTTCTTAGAGTTTTATTGCTTTTTGGCAGAATAAGATGACTCTGTCCAGGATAGAGTATTTATGGCATTGCATGTTATAATTTGGAATCTTGGTTTCATCAATTCATCTCATAAATAAGCCATAGAAAGGAATTGACAGTTCTGTGTATATGCAATTAGGGCAAGTAAGACGTGGTAGCTTATTGGATAGAGCATCCTTTTACTAAGTTCTTATGTTTCTGATGTGGTGTGTATCCTTTAGCTTCACCCATCAGTGTAGGTGCATAGAGACTGGATTCTTAATAGGCAATGTGTAAAGAACCCAGTATCATGTCTTGACATTTTCTGTAGTTCTTGTGCACATCTTGTGCCAAACTTTTCTAATTGATTCCAACAGGTGTCATGGTTTTATTGCTTTTTCCAGATTGCATGAAAATAGTCTTTTGACAATGTTTTGCTTAATAAGATTATTACTGTTATATCTATTGATTAGGTGCAAAGAATTCAACTTTTTCTTTATTATTTTGTTCATGCGTCACTGAGACCAAGTGGGATTGGTGGCTGATGTGGTGATGTGGGCAGCGTGGTCCTGCTATCTTTGACGGTGATCTTGTTCTCCAATCAACATCCTTATTCAAATTGATTGAAGGAAGATCAAGTTTTCAGTGTCTGATAAGGCGCTGATGTGGTTTGAGGTGGCAATGTTAGAAAATAATCTTGTCGGTTATGTTTAAGAAACAAGGCAAGGAACACTGAATCTGCGTGTCTAGCTGGCACCGACGTGGGCTACCTGATCTATCCTTCCACCTCAGCTTTGAGAAAAAGAAGGCCAAAAGCTTCTCCTACAGGTGAGCATGGTGATGGTATATGTCAATTTTGTGATGGTATATGTCAATTTTTAGTACAATATACAATTAGCTTTGTCTTCCCTGCTCAATCCCATTGACTGACTTGAAGCAAAAAGGTTGTTGGTCTTTGTAATCTGATGTGAGCTTGAGAATACTAATAATGCTATAAATCACTGAATGTGGTGCGGTTGGTATAAGAATCATTTTCTTTATTTTTTTCTTTGAACATACTTTAGCATCAAGGAAGAGAGAAAAACTGTCTTAAAAACCCAAGAGGCCAGGTCAGAACCCACTCCAAAGAAAGTAGTCTGTGTTAAAAAAAAGAGAGTTGTCAATGAAGTGAGATGTGTTCCTTGCACTTTTGTGGTTTGCCCAACAGAATAATTCTCTAGCTCTTTTAAACAATGCTCTGTCAGAATTAACTAAGAAAAAGAATATCTCAAAATCAATCAAGAATATACATGTCCTTTGGAGCATTTACAAAAGACTTGTGTTGGCCTAAAATTATAACAAAAATGACATAGAAAGATCAAAGGTTCTTGTCAAAACCTCTAGAGGCTTAGCACAAGCTCTTAACTAATCTGTCTTAATTCAATATAAAATAACCCAATAAAGATTTGATGAAGATCAAGAGCTAGTTCATATTTTGTTACATGCTTGGAGTTTATGGAGCGTATGGATTGTGCGAAGGGGACCCACAATAAAGGCCCATTCCAAAGTAAATATTTGAGATTTTGATAAACTCAACAGTAAACCTTTCTAAGATTTTCAAAAATTTCACTTAAATTGTTGATATTTTAGTCATTTTACTTCTAAATTAGTTGTGGATGGCTAGGATTAGTTGGTAGATAGGAGATCTGATAGATATGATTAGTCAACATGATAGATCCAATGGTTGTTAATGTATGTAGGATTTTAAATCCTAAAAATTATCATAAAAATAAAAAAAGCGGGTGACGCCAATCCCTAGCTTACTTTCTTTTTTCTTTTTTTGTTAATTTTTTCTATCCTCTGTAAAATGGTGTCTTCTCCTTGGACTAAAGTCTCCTGGAAGGATTTGCACCGTTTTGGTAAAAGAATTCTAGTTTTTTACCTCCTTGTTTTAGCACATTCTTGTTGATTTTGATTTTTTGTGGAATTTGGGTTTCCAATTAAGAGGAAACTTTTATATAACTATAACTGTAGCTAAAACTAATCTGAACCCTACATCTCTAACAAATCTTAAAAGGGCAAAAATAACTCAATGAAGACATTTTCGGTATTACACCATCTTCTCTGTGTGAACCCATTCTGGTTGGTGAGTGGGCTAGGCTAGAATCGGGCCATGAATCCAGATCAAATGACAAAATAAAAAGCAAACTTAAAGTACATATAGGATACATTTGTGTAGCGACTGTAGAAATTAAAATACTCTTGTGATCTTGTGAAAAATTGTCCGCCTGCACCAAATAAAGGAAGATGAAGTTCACTTTTTTTTTATTTACTAGTCCATGGAGAATGTGTTAATACAAATGTGTCCCATTGATGTACAACAGGTTTGTGTTCCGCAGGAAAAAAATTTTGACAAGAAACCAACCCTCCCTTTTTGGAGGAATTACGGAAAATTTAGCCTGTTTTTGCACTTTTCCTCAGCGAAGTGAAGGCACTAAACATGAATTTTACAGTATCATGGAAAATCATTTCTCAGCAGAAAACCGGCTACACAATCATGCCCAATAGTGATTTTTATGCTCTCTCTCTCTCTCTCTCTCTCTCTCTCTCTGTCTCTGTCTCTGTCTCTCTCTCTCTGTGGAACATGACTTGAACCCACGGCACTCACCCATCTAAAAAAAAAACCCACGACCTCAAAGGTTGCCACATGGGCATGACAAGATTTTCTCTAATTAAAACTTGGCTAATAAACTATGCTTTATCTCCTTTCTACCACTTGGAGAAATCTAGAACCATGAGCAGTTACACAAAAGGAGCAGTTGGTAGCTCTTTGAGAAGCTACCCAGCATTGATACCTTCTTTTTGAGTTATACATGGCGGTGCCTTTATCCATGATGAGCTGAAGATGACTCTGCAGCACAGAAAGTTGTGATCACAGAAAGTTGTGACCCAAAAACCAACTTTATTCCTTTAGAAACATATTCAGGTTCCAAGGTTGCTTCATCTTTAAATAACCTCCATTCCTCTGTTTCAGCAGGGAAAATTGTAGGGAGAATCTCTGAGCTGTGGTTGAAACTAGTGGGAAGCAAGCTCTTTCAAGTATGAAGAACTCTCCTCATGACCATGTTGTAGGAATTCCAATTTCATCATATACCAATGAGAGATCTCCAACTTCTGCTAATGAGCCTGCTAGTCCATTTCTTTTCTCACCAAATGGGACTCCTCAATCCAAACAAAGTAATGCCTCTCTCTCTCTCTCTCTCTGGTTTTCAAGAATAATCAAATGTAATATAAGTCCTGAAATTTTGAAACTGCAGATAAAGTCAATTTGATCATTGATTGGATGAACAAGGTCAGCAGAAGGGCAGACAGTTTTGCTCAAGGTGTTCGCGAACACGGTGAGTTCTTCACCTTACTGCGCTAGGAATTTGAAACTTGGATTAACAAAGAAAAAATGGTCACAATCTTTCCAACTAGTGTAAATGTTATTGGGTTGTAATTTCCGAGGAAGTTTTCTAAGCTGAAATTGCAACGTTGGTGTGGATAATGTTTCTACTCATTCACATGGCAGCTTTCTAACTAGAATAACTTTGTCTCTCCTGTTTTTACAATTCAGTTTTTAATTCTACAAAAACGGCCTACTCTCAACATTATTACATGGTTGAAATCAGGAATTTCAGAAAAATAAAATAATTTAATCCACGATCCCATCCAAATTCCATAGTTGATGCATCACATGGCCATATTGTTTATCTTAGATCTCTGATTCTCTCTCTCTCTCTCTCCCCTTCTCCTTCTGAGTGTATGTCCATTTATCTTTTGGAGTAAGACAAAATCACTAGTACCTTACTCTTTACATGGATTTAAGAAAAATCTCCTCTTTATGTGATAATTTTTTTTTTATATAAATCTTAGTCATAATCTGTATCTGATTTAGTATGATGGGAAATGCAGTGAGGCTGGCGCCCAAGATATCCAAAACTGTGATTGGCAAGTTGAGCTTGGGAGCAAGGATCCTACAAAATGGTGGGGTTGAGAACGTGTACAGACAGATTTTTAGAGTCGGGGAAAGAGAGAAGCTATTGAAGGCATGCCAATGTTACTTGTCTACCACAGCAGGTCCAATCGCGGGGTTACTGTTTATATCTACTGAAAAGATTGCATTTTGCAGTGAAAGATCTCTGGCATTCACCACTCCTGGAGGATCGATTAGAACTCCCTACAAGGTAATATTAAATCTAAAAAACTACCATAAGCTATCTTTCTTCTACTTCTCTTTTGGGGTTATTTTGATTTTTTTTCACAAAATGAACACTAAAAGAACCATCAGATAAGACGCTTATGTAAAACATTTGCAGGAAGAAAACCCAGAATTTCAAACATTTTGTACAATGATTTGTTCTTATATTTGTAATAATCAGAAAAAAGAAAAGAGAGAGGAGAAAAGATAAGAGAGGTTTCTTGAAGTTTTATGATATCTTTGAAATTCTAATGCATTAAAATACAAGTCTTCAACAACTATTCTTGACTAAAATCCTCATTTTTTGTCTTGTTTTTGTGCAGGTCTTGATTCCACTTAGAAAAATCAGCAGAGCTGACCCAAGTGAGAATGCAAACAGGCCCACCCAAAAGTACATTCACATAGTTACTGTGGATAATTTTGAGTTTTGGTTTATGGGTTTTGTCAATTATCAGAAATCTTTCAAGTACCTCCAAAAGGTCATCTCCCAATCTTAAGTACATTATCCTCAGTGCAGAGATTTTGAAGGAACTTGTACTCTTACCCTTCTTTTGATGTCCATATGTGAATTGGCAAAAGCCTCATAAACTACCATCACTTGTATCAAATTTGGTTTCCTTTGTAATCAAAGTCCAGTTTTGTAATGGATTCACTGCATCTTCTTCATATTTCAAATTTTATTACAGACCATGCATGCTGCTAAACACTTCCTGTGTGCGTGATACACTCACTTGTTATCCTAGCCACTAATCTGAGAACCTTTCCTGTTGGATCAATTGTTACAGATTCATTCATAGGGGCCCATTTTTGGTCCTCAGAAATCCTACTATTGGGTAGCAAGTATGGTTGGCACTGGATAAAATTTATGGTCATGGCCCACCAGGCTACATTAATGGTCTAATCATGTGTGCGTGCCACATGTAGAGGAGAGATTGAGATTGGCTTACAACTAACATGCAGTTCATGAGCAATTATTTTCTCTTTTGAGGGGGACTTGGGATACACCTGATGGAGATCATAAAGGTTGCCTTTTAGGTTTATATGTTGGATGCTTTTTGTATGGTGCAGTGCATGTGATAGAAAGAAAACAAAAGACATTTGTCCTAATGTTTATATATATGGCCTTGATCATGGTACGGTGGGCTTCGGGTGCAATGAAAGTGGGATGAACTCACCTGTGCCCCACCTCTAATAATTTTATCCCCCTCACATGCACTAAACCCGACATGAATTGGCAGAGTCTAAATTTGACACACATCAAACTCATCACCATCACCACTACCACCATCATTAAAGCCTTATCCCAATTACGTTGGTGTTAAATCCTCAGATAAGTTACACTTATTTGGATATATTTTTTACTACCTCATATCCTCTTTGACCTACCATTTCTTTTTGATGGGTCATCTACCTTCATAGCAAAAAATCAGGATCGACACTCGTGCCTTTTGACTCGGCCTTCCCTTCGGTGCGTGGAGGTGTCCAAGTCTTTTTGTTGGATGTGTATATCATACTGAAATGCAAAAATCAGGACCATGTGATTTACATGTGATAAATCGGAACGGGTCACTACTCGGATTGAAACCTCGCTCCGGGCCCCACCCCCTTAAACTCCAATTTTATCGGGCCACATGGTTAAGATGTAATAAGACTCAACTGCATGCATTTTGGGTCACAGTGATCCATCTCATACGTTGGTTCTCTATGAGTAAAATACAGAACAAATTGCATTAATTGGCTAATTAGCAGATCCGAGAGCTTGTCTAAGCTCAAGCTTGGTTATTAGAAAAAAAATTATATTAACGAGACCGGCTTGGGCTTGGGCTTGGGCTTGGGCTTGCAATAATGTAAACATAATTGACCTGAGCTTGAATGCAAACCAAGCCCAAATCAAGGCGAGAGCTGAACAAGCCCTAAAAAACTCAGCTCGCTCAGTTAGTTACTGAGTCAAGCTTTAGCCCAAGCTCAACTGAACCAAGTTGAGCTCGCTGAACTCGTTGGCAGTATTATGTGTTTGCCAGTCATCAATGTTAAGGTGCGCATGTTTAAAAGTATTTATACCGCCTCTACTGATAACCTAGAGGTTTTGGTAGGAATGGTCAGCTAAGGAAATTTAATATGGTATCAAAACAAATATGCATAATTACGATTGAAGTGAAATTTCTGTTAAGGCCTGGTTGTTTCTTTTGATGCTCGGATTTTGAAATTCACCTTTGATCTTATTTTTTAACAATTCTATGGATTCAATTTCTATGTATTTTAATACACACATGTTTTAAGCCGCCTGGATCAGGAAGGTGGACCTTTATATTCTTGGACAGGCTACACAGAATCCAGACTCCCAGGTGGATGGTAATTGATTCACATGTTTCCAAGCCACATGGCTTCATCGTTATAGTTGGACTGGAGAGGAAGCCAACAAATCCAGTAGTCCTAATGTCAAGATAAACCCTTGAGAGTCAAACTGGGAACTTCTTTTAATGTCTGTTTAACTTGTACCATTTGGTTTGGATACTAATCTAAAACAATCCAACTTTGAAGCAAAATCAGACATCCTATCCTCAATTCAGACCATAAAAAGACCAACATGGTATTCAGCAGCTTGTAGAAATGAAACAAGAGAAGAAAAATAAGCATCATCTTCAAAAGAAAAAACAGAGAAGTGAAGCCAGAGTCTAAAAACAACGTTACTATTATTAGCTTTGCAGATTATAGGAACTTATTTTCATGGTTTCACACTACTTATTCTACCATCTATCCATCTAAATGGTGACAGCCCTCTGGAAAACTACTCTCAATGGATGATGCTGGGACAAGGCTAGCCATCTCCTCCCATTACGGATTGTAATCCCCAGATCTCCACACACAGTCTTGCAAGTATCACACACAGTGGGACCGTGCACAATCTTGTAACCATAGACTCCAAATTTCTCTATCTTAAACCAATTGTTCACTGTGGACTGACCCAGATGACCGGCGATGCCACCAATGGTCACAAATCTCCTTCCCGACTGGTCGGCCTTGTTGAGCTTCCAAATTGCCGGTGTATCTGAGAATTGAATGTTCAAAAACTCATAGATAATTGGTCCATGGTGGCGCTATGTGTCCTGATCTCCGGTGGCCGTCTCTTGCGACATTGGAAGGCGGATATTTTTCTCATGAGGTAGACGGAAATTTACGCTCTTTCGATGCCTCCTGTAGTTCCTATGCTGCACCACATCAACAGGGAGGTGCCAGTCCGGCTAGAAAGTGACAGGCCGCCTCCAGCCGCCCCCCAACGGCTGCAAGGATGTAGTAGTCAAGCCCCGATTCGAGCTTCTGGCCATCCAAGTCAAGCACAGCTTGGTTTGGGGTGTTGATCGATGATTGCGCCTTCAGGATCTAAACCAAGAGAGAGATGGAAGAACTTAACCATGTTTGCCATATGATCATAACTCTTTTTCAGCTCACACACTCTAATTTTGTGAAGTTTATATGTTAATTAGAACCTTTAAAGTGACAGCTCTCTCAAGTTACTGTGGCTTCTATGGTTGTTCTGTGGAGTGACAGATGAATTGCACTCTGTTTAAATAGGTTTCTACAACAGTTAAGCTTTCACATAAGTGTAGGTATACTATGAAACGTGGAAGGAGCTCATTAATTCTCTTCCAAAATCAGTGGAGATTTTCTGGGATTGAAAGTTCCACACATTAGCGATGACTTGGTTTAAGATGATATATCAGTTTAGTCTTTTTTTTTTTGGCAGAATGGTGAGTTTTAGTCACTAGAATGAGTCAATGAGCCCCACAGACATAAAGAATATACATATGTTGAAGCCCACTCTGTAGGGTGGATGGGTGGATTCGGCCTCCAGGACTGTCTGGCTGTGCAGTGCGCAAGTACGCAGGTGAATGTTTTCCTTACTTAAGACTCAATTTTTTTTTATAATACAGCGATTTATGGCCCATGTTATGAGGGGCTAACGGGCCCTTAGATCCAAGGATAATGCGCCCATTGCACAGATTTTAGCATGGAAACATGCTCTTATGAAGAGGAGCAAGCAATATGGATTATGACCTTAATATGTAAGTAAATTGTGTTGGGTTTCTAATAAGGCCCAGGCTTTGGGCAGGCTGAGATCAACTCAGCCTCAGGCTATTTATAGGCAGACATAGATTTGGTCACGTAAGCCTCTACCAAGTCTTAGTATTTTATGTTAACTATGTCTAAGTCCAAGGGCATGTTTGTGTAACACTTTTCTGCGAAAAATTGGACGGTTTTCTACGGAAAATCTATTTTTCCAGCGTTTGGTGCGGAGCAATTTCGCGAAAATGCTTTCCTGCCTCGTCAACATTTTCCTTGATAATAGTGGAGATAAGTTTCCGGGGGGGGGGGTGTATAGAAAATGGATTTCCTCGAAAAACTTCTCCCTCCTTTCCTTACTCTTGTCCATTTCAACCCAAAAAACCTACAACTCTTTTATTTTTTATTTCTTTATATACATTATTATTTAATGTTGAATAAATAATGCACATGTTATGTTATTTTTCTTCAAAAAATTATATCACTAAATAAGAAATTTTGATATTCTATAAGGAATCCATAGCCGCACTAAACAACATTAGCACCAATTCAATGAATTTCTAAATTCTACGGAAATCCTTTTCCGAGGTTTTCATTTCTATGGAATTTGTTGACATGACAACTTCCTCTTTCCGTGGAAAGAGTGTGTACACAAACATGCCCTAAAAGAAATTTATATATTATAGCAATCTATTTTGAAAACTCCTAAAGGGTCTTAAACCCTTGATAGCACTATGAGATTAGGCTTTGAATTACATCCCAAGCCCATCATTTCACTAAATGGGCCTAATTTTTAGGCTTCATCCTCGATCTGAACCCCATCAATTACCAGATCCTAACCCAAAGAAGGTGTGGCCCACCAAAACTGAACATATATATATTATGATTTCTGTGGAAGAATGATTTTTATTTTTTATTTTTGAGGTAAGAATGATTTCTTGTTGCAATGTGTCCATGTTTTTGGTGGTTTTTTATTTTTATTTTTTTTTCAAATGAAGGCATTTAACACAATTTCTTCAGAAAGCATATAAAACCCTAGAGATGGAGAACCATTTTCTTGTATTTTACATGAGGTATACATACAATGCATTCCACTTTGAAAACTGTGTTTTTCTTTTCCTTTTCTCTTTTTACTGAATCGGGCTATTAATGGAGGTGCTGAGACTCTACAACCTACAGGCCCAGGGATTGTCCCCGGGGTTGAATTAATAGTGGCAAAGACAGGATTTTCTTGTTCAGGCTAAAGGGGTCTGCAGTTAAAATTAGGTTTTTATTATATAGGTTTTTGAATGATATTTGATGAAAAAGAAAATTTGTACGTACTTCAAAAATATAATTTCTCAAACTTTGTGAGGGTGGTTAAAATATAAAAATAGTAGCGCTCACTATAATAAACCCTAACGGCTCAAAGTAATTTTTTTTCCTCCTTGTTTTAGCACCGAGAGTTGCATCTCACTCTAATCAGAGTAAGACTCATGCTTTATTGATCACATGTAAACTAATACGCCCACAGTTAGTTAATAAAAATCTGTTTAGGGATTAATCGTCACCATTTGATAGGTGATGAATTTGTAGTAGGTGTGGATGGTTGGGTGGGCAACATTTGATTAAATCCATTCACCAGGCCATGAAAAGATGAAATGTGAAGAGGTAAATGATATCAATTCAAAGTTAAGGATCCAGATCCTCTGAGTGCCTTAGTACTCACACTTCCCTTGAGGAGTGTGGAGCTCCAAATTGGAGTCCACTTTTGAATATTTAAGCCGCTCAAATAAACTCCTTCCCTTTCAATAGACATTTTCCAGGTTTCACTTCATAAGAGTTAAAACCTATCATACATAAGATTTGATCATATGATTAAGAATATTACCATATGCTTAATCTTAAGGTGAGACCACTTCCTATTGACATAAAATTCCAGAGTCAATCCACTGAAGGTAGGCCTTCATTTTTAGGGTGGTTGCATTTTCAATAGTTCGTCTGAGTCATGGAGTTCCACTGTTTGCATGGTGGCATGTTGGCCCCTCTTGGTCCCACCTTCCACTCCCGTAGAGGTGTTCATGGGCTGGGCTAGCCCAGAATTTAGAAGTACATGCTTGTATTCGGGTCAAGTGTGAGACGGGTCTTAAGTGCCAGGCCCGAGCTTGGCCCATCTTACATATGTCAAGCCTAAGCCCATCCATTTAGTCAATCGAGATGGCCTTTCTATTAGTTGTTTGGGCTTTCTAATCACTTATTTGAGTACATAAGTCACTAAACTACATGTATCACTTATTCAGGTTAGGCCGGCTTTAAGCCTTTTATCACTTGATTTAAGTTTGGCCCTGTATTAAATGGGACACAAAACTTAGATCCAGGCCGAGCCTGAGTACTAAAACCTAAAGGCTAGAACTAAGCTCAAAGCAGATTGGACCCAGTCCTGTTGGCCGTGATTCGAAAAACTCCTTAGAGGAGCTCTTAAAAGACTTGATTTTTTCATTTAACCTCTTCACTTGACCATATACCGCACCACTGAAATGAAAATCCTGGGTCCATCATTTCTCGAGTACCTTTACTGCCCTTGGACATGATCTAGCTATCAGTGTGTTGGCCTCGATTTTTTATTTTTATTTTATTTTTTTTTTTGCCACATCTAAAGATAGAAGAAAGATGAAATTTCATCATTTTTTTTAATTTGGCTAAGAAAATGAAATAAAAAAAAAAAATAAAATGCACCCAAACCTGGTGTGCACGAAGATTCCATTAGTCAATGGCAGAACTAGGAAATTTGGCTTGGGGCACTACATTAAAAATTTTAAAATAAGTGTTACAAAATATATTTTTAAATCACTCCTCCCATTAAAGGAAAAAAAAAAAAACCTAGCCGAACTTTCATGGTAACATCCACAGTAGGATTGACTGTGTGGAGAATATAACAATAGATTTGGTACATGATCACTTGTGTGTATGCACAGACACTTATCCTATGAGCCACTTTGATGAATCAAAGGTGACGTGTGCACAAATTTAATCAAAGTGATATGCATAGTTATATTGATGAAAATAGAGTGAACATTGCAATAGGCGGTGTAAACCAAAAAGTTACCGGTTGAAGATGGCCACATTGGCTTATCATTGAGTCACAATCATTCTAGATCATCAGATATCTAATTAAGCTTTATCAGGTACTTCTCTTCAAATATCTCAGATCATTATTAAATGAGAAAGATAGAATAGAAAGATATGGGGAAGACAGAATTAAAAGAATTTCATAAATCGCCTCCATAAGATTCTCCAAAGCTTTTAGCGGGTCATTTGCATTTTATGCATATAGGATAGGAAAATGAGTTTTGCATATGTGAATGTTACATATGCAAATATTAACATATGAAGCATATTATCATGTTTGTCAAAATCACCATTTTTACGTAAGTAAATGAGCACATCTAATGGATTTAAATGTGTTCAGATGTTTTTCACAAAATGCTAAAAGACCATGTATATTTAAGATATGAAACTGGACATCTTAATACTGATCATTAATATCCGTTTATCGAATGGCTCGAATTATAAGTTGAGGGACTATATAATGAAGAAAATTAAATTTATAGGTTGGAATTTACTGACATTTGTCATAAATTACTAAAAATCTAAGAAGATTTAAGATAATTAGCTTGAAAGTCTTGAGGTTTGTTAGTTTAATTAGCAAACTGAATGATTTGAAATATAAATATGATCCCATGGGAGTTTTTTTTTTTTTTTTAAAGAAAAAAAAAACTAATTGGTGAGATGTAATGCTATTACCAATTGTATAATCAAATACAATTATTGTGTAAAGCATCCACCGGTGCACTTTCCACATGTGAAGTATGAAAAAGAGTTCAACATGCACCATTTTTATACCTCATTCACATTTCGAAATGATGAGCACAAGCAAAGCTGATGATAGTTGACTATTACCATATATGAATCATTTTCACACGTAAATTAGAGAAAGTCACTGGTCAATGCCATCCAATTTCAAACGCTCAACCATCAATAAGTGGGTAGAAGTCATGTTCTCAAACTCCCAATCTGCCAACTCTCTCTCTCTCTCTCTCTCCAAAGAAGCTTTACGTGGTCAAATTAAATTAGATTAGATAAGATTTTTTCTTAGTATCTGTACTTATCTAAATCCTTGTCATGAAACTACCCTACATGTAAGTGATCAAGGGCCATCAACTAACTAATGGATCCTACGATACAGCAATATCCATGTCCTAGAGTTTCTTCTCCCCAAACCTAGCTATTATTATATCTTCAAATTTGACGATTTTCTGATGGTATTATAAAAAATATGTTGCAAAACAGATTAGTTTTTAAATAATCATGAATGATAAATTATAAACATATACAAAATAGCTATAATACTGTTGAAAAGTGTTTTATAGATTCTTCCTGATTTTCACGTAATCAATCCAAGATCTCTTATGACTTTCTTGTGATATATCTATTCTTTGGCAATACTTTTGTAAATATCATGATATTGACTAGATGAGTATTATTTAAGGCACATATTATAGTATGATCAATGATCATAATACATTTCAAAAAATATTGCCAACATTCACCAAAGTTTTATTATGTTGCCTTGTTATGGTCCACGCAAAATTAGGTCGGTATGCATGTTCATTGGGATAGAATTGGGTGTTCTAATTTATGAGATAATGAATACAACCATTGACTTTTTTTTTAAAAGGGGCTTAGATATAACTTTTTTCTTATTTTTACATAAATAAAGTTATTAACATACCGAATCACTACACAAACTGTAATGACAGTTCTTTCACTGTACTCTAAAGGGTCCCGTTTAGTTGCGAGAATCTGGAGAGTTTACATCTTCTAAAATTTGAAGAATTATGAATGTCGAAATTTAGAATGCTGGTAATATCCTGCTTTTTTCATCTTATAAGTTCATATCTGAGGCTTCAGTTCAACTTTAGTTCTAAAAATTCCTTCCTCATATTAACTTACAAGGATTATAAACCAGATTCTCACTCATATATACAATCATTATCCGTCGTTTTATCACCGCATTTTCATTAAATACTACAATACTCATATGCAGCTTTGTTGAGTAATCACCCCATTTATTTAAATGGAGAGCTCATAACGTGTGCCACATGTTTGCGGGCAACAATTACTGATGATGATGAAATCAATTTGTTTAAAATATTATTGGTCTTTCCATATTGATATAAATTGTTATGTCATTCACTAACAAACCAAATTTTTGATGTTACTAGTTATTAACATCTCAATACCACTAGTAGATGTAAACATGCAATGAACTAAATGGCATGGGCAAGAAAAATTATTCACATTCAAATTTACACCCCCGTTGAGCACTTCCAAATCAATGTTTCCATCTACTTCATCATCATTGGGTAATGAACATAAGACACAAAACATTCACATCATGAATATTATCTTGTCAAGATCAAGCACATGGCAATATAGAATGCATCTAAACACAACGCAACACAACTTTTCTACTGAAGCCAAAAACACCAATCAACAAAGGATAAGTCTGACAATATATCTACCAAGAGTCTGATTTTCTTAAGGCATTACTTTATAGTAACTTGTAGGTTACCAAGACTTTGACTTGTTATTATATATTGTTGGTTGAAAACTATGATGTGATTGGTTAAAATACCATTCAAACTTACTTATGTTAAAAGGGATTTGACATATTAATTCTCTTTAAACACTATTTTTCCAATTTCATGACTAAATACCTATTAATATCACGAGAGTCATTTGACTTTTATAATTTTGTTTTACTTTTTTGCTTTGAATTCTATGATATCATGGGAGTTTAAAAATCCTTAATATAATGGGATCTAGGTCCAAATAAGAAAACTATCTATGTTTTATTTAATGTACAAGCATTTCAAATATTAACAATATTTGGATTCTATGATATCATGAGTTTTTAAAATTCCATAATATAATGAGATTCAGGATGGAAAAGTAAAAAAAGAATGTGTACCAGAGTGAAACGACTCTAGTGACATTATTAGACTTTTAGACATGAAATTAGGGATGTTAGATTTAAGGAAAATTAATATGTCAAATCCCCTGTGCGAAATCAAGAGAAGGACAATTTGATGAGGTTGATTCTTTTAATTACCTTTTTCATTCCTCCACCCCAATGATGGCAAAGCATCCAAGTGGGCCGCATGAGCTGTCAACTTGAAGGTAAAAATTGTCCTTTATCTATGTACGGAACATTGGATTACAATTGAAACCAAAGACTCATTATTTTTTTGTCCATGAACACTTCTCAAGATTGTATCATTTTTCGTACATCATCTGCTAGGTAAAGTAGTCAATTTTGATTGGTACAACACAATTTCAAAGTCCACTTTATTAAAAGTCTAAGTCAACAATCCATCTTAATCAAAATCTAGAACACTGTCTACACTAGATTTCACATGTGCAATTTCATGCATCTCTCTTCCTCACGTAATAAATAAATAGTTCATCTTTGACCATCTATCTACAAATAGGAAGATATACAGCTATAAATACATAACCCTAGTTCAAGACAGATATATCTTCTATTCCTTGATATATACCTTGTAAACATGAGAACTATTCTGCTGTTATCGTTTCTAGTCTGTGTTTTGATCCATTGTAAGGTATCAGATGCCCAGACAACTGTACTAGATATTGACGGTCAGAAGCTCCAACCCAACGTCGAATACTACATCTTGCCGGTCATCCGTGGGAGCGGCGGTGGCCTGACACTCGCAAACCGAAATGGCTCATGCCCCTCCAATGTGGCCCAAGAAAACAATGAAGTGTCCAATGGCCTCCCGCTGAAATTTCTGCCGGTGAACACCAGTGACGAGGTCATCCATGCATCGACGGACTTGAACGTCGTCTTCTCGGCAGCGACCACTTGCGTGCAGTCGACCGTGTGGAGGCTTGGGGATGTGGACAGCGTGACCGGACAGCATTATGTGAGGACGGGTGGGGTGGTCGGAAATCCGGGTAGAAGTACTGTTAGCAACTGGTTTAAGATAAAGAAAAATGAGGATGATTACAAACTTGTGTTCTGTCCCACTGTGTGCAGTTTGTGTAAGGTGATATGTGGGGATGTGGGTGTTTTTATTGAGGATGGGAACAGATGGTTGGGTTTGAGTGATGTGCCATTTCCAGTCAAGTTCAAGAAGGTCTAATTCTCATATGAAAGTATTGGTATCTACCAAAGCTGCAAATAAGATAATAAGGGAGGGCACTAGGGTAGTTATTTATGGTTATTGGGTCTTTATTAATATGTACTGTGCGTCTTTGTTTGTGCCCTTAATTACGAGACAATAAAATGATTTCTAGCATTTTTTTTCTTGATTATTAAGTTTATCAATGAGTGTTGTAAGAGAATGGAATTATTTGGTATCAGATATTCACCTTTATTTTCTCTATTTTAACCACTTCTTCAAATAAACCATGCATTCAATTACATGATACAACTAATCTTTAGAGAACGGACACTTTTCTTCAAATACTTCAGATCGTTACTAGTCACACATAAATAATTGAAACATTAGTGGGAGATAGAATTAAGAGAAATATTTCTTGAATTTCATGAATTCTCTCCGTAAGATTCTCTAGATTTTGTCTATGGGATTGTTTGTGTTTTAAGCATGAGAAAGGAAAATGAGTTTTATATGTGTGAATGTAATATATGTAAAGGTTACACATGTGAAACATATTACTATATTTGTAATAATCATCATTCTCACATGAATAAATGAGCACATCCAACTGTTTTAGATGTGTTTGAAAGTTTTTTCACAAAATGCTAAAAACATGAAAATCTAAGATATGAAACTGAACATCTTAAGGCTTATAGTTAATATAAGACTATCAAATGGCTCATATCATAAATTGAGAGACATTATAATGTAGGTAATCAGATCATTGAGTTAGAATTTTTCTGGCATTTTTCACAAATTATTAAAAATCTATAAATATCAAGATAATTTTCTTAAAGGTCTTGAGGTTTATTAATTTCATAAACAAATCGAACGATTTGACGTACTCTAAATATGAGCCCATAAAAATTAAAAAAAAAAAGTAACTGTTGAAATTTAACCACGTGACCAAGTGTATAACCAGATGCAATTATTCTGTGAAGCATCCATTGGTGCCTTCCTACAAGTGAAAGATGTAAAATATTTTCACATCTATTTCAGTGTGATGATGACTTTATTTACACACCATCGTTATATCTCATTTACATGTTTAAATGATCACAAACAAAATTGATAGTGTGTGGTCATTATACCTGTGAATTTCACATGTAAATGAGTGCAAGAAGAAACCTCGTGACCAACAGAAAAGGAAGGAGAGAAAAGAAAGGGAAGAAAACATTTGGTTAGAACGTTTTGAATTCATCAATGTATATATTGTGGACTCATCATTATACATGCTAGAGGTACTCCCACCACACGATTGAGTTTTTTGGACCATGGTCCCACCACATCATTGAGTTTTTTGGACCATGAGCCATCTATACTGGGACCCATTAAACGAACAGCCTAAATCAATCTGCCACAGGTGAAGTTTAAAGTAGGAATATGTCTCTATTCTCTATTGCATCACCTCGATTGAAAAATCACTGGTCAATGAATGCCATCTTATCTCAAACTCTCAACAATCAATAAAAAGTGGGACGCCGTTTGTAAGTCATGAATTGCATTGATGAGAGAAAGTCCATGCTCTTTTACACGCAATCTGCCAACTTTACTCTTTCTTTCTCACCAACTAGGCTTACGTGGACAAATAAAATAAAAGCATCATTTGATTCAATGCATGGAATGTATATTATGCATTTGGATAAGATTTCTTATTTGTCTCTGCACATATAAGTGATTGTCGATCATGAAACATCCGTACATACAAGTCATTTCCTTCCCCCCAAATATCAGCCCATTTTCATTTGATTAATCAATCACCCATTTTCATAAAATATTACAATACTCATATGCAGCTGTGTTGATTAATCACCCCATTTATTTAGACAGAGAGCTCATAACGTGAGCCACATAGGCAACGGTCTGTTTGAAGTATCACTAGCTCCTTCAATCACAATGGTTGATGTAACCATGCAGTACTGAACCAAATGACATGGCCAGGAAGATTTTTCACATTCAAATTAAAAACCCCTCGTTATGTGCTTCCAAATCAAAGTGTATGACTTCTTCATCATCATTGGATCATGAACATAAGACACAAAACATTCACATCATGAAGGCTGAAACAGATAATTAGTAATTTAGGATCACCAGATTAGTCTTTAAGTTATTGTAGCATTTTAATGGTTTACTCAGAAAGCTCAAATTATGAGGTGCAGTTGGGCCACCTTTCATTAGAGCAGGATTTTCCGCACTCTTATGCCCCATGATCTACCATCATGCTAAGTTTTATGTTCATCAAACTTTTAATCACCTTTAAATTGAGCTTCAAAACCATTTATAGTCAAAATAATATTAGACTTTTAAGACCCTTAAAGAGCTAAGATATATAATCTTACGGGGCAATCAAGAGCTAGGATAATTATACGGGCTGTTTCTTCAAGCTACCTTTCCATCCTTCACCTTGAAAGCATCCAAGTGAGCCCCATAAATTGACATTTTTCTTACAGCAGCCTGCCGGTGAAGTATTCAATTTTGTTTGCTGCAACATAATTTCAAATCCACTTTATTAAAAGTCAACAATCCATCTTAATCAACATTCAGAACATTGTCTACACTGTATTAATTCACATGTGCAATTTCAGCCTTATCTCTTCCTTACCCAATAAATAAATAGATCAACTTGGATCATATATCTACAAACAGGAAGATATATAGTCTATAAATACATAACTCTAGTTCAAGACGGATATATCTTCTATTCCTTCAAACCTTGTAACCATGAGAACTATTCTGCTGTTATCGTTTCTAGTCTGCGTTTTGATCCATTGTAAGGTATCAGATGCCCAGACAGCTGTACTAGATATCGACGGTCAGAAGCTCCAACCCAACGTCGAATACTACATCTTGCCGGTCATCCGCGGGCGCGGCGGTGGCCTGACACTGGAAAACCGAAATGGCTGCCCCCTCAATGTGGCCCAAGAAAACAATGAAGTGTCCAATGGCTTCCCGCTGATATTTCTGCCGGTGAACACCAGCGACGAGGTCATCCATGCATCGACGGACTTGAACGTCGTCTTCTCAGCGTTGACCATCTGCGTGCAGTCGACCGTGTGGAGGCTTGGAGGTGTGGACAGCGTGACTGGACAGCGGTATGTGAGGACTGGTGGGGTGGTCGGAAATCCAGGTTTAAGTACTCTTAGCAACTGGTTTAAGATAGAGAAGTATGAGGATGATTACAAGCTTGTGTTCTGTCCCGGCGTGTGCAGTTTCTGTAAGGTGATATGTGGGGATGTGGGTGTTTTTATTGAGGATGGGAACAGATGGTTGGGTTTGAGTGAGGTGCCATTTCCAGTCAAGTTCAAGAAGATCTAATTCTCATATGAAAATGGTATCTATCCAAAGCTGCAAATAAGAAAAATAAGGCAGTTATTGGGTCTTTATGGTTATGGGTATCTATCTACTTCTTATATGAAAATGGTACTAGGGCAGTTATTTATGGTTATTGGGTCTTTATTAATTTGTACTGTATGTCTTTATTTGTGCCCTTAATTATGAGACAATAAAATGATTTATAGTATTTTTTTTTCTTGATTATTAAATTTATCCATGAGTGTAGTAAGAGAATGGAACCATTTGGTAAGAGGGATCAGTATCCATAGAGACAATGATATGGGAGGCAAGACCATTGAATTCAGACCAAATAACTGATGGGCTATTTCATGATCAATGGCTAAAAATTCTCCAGCCAGTCAAATAAAAAAGGCTAATTGATGGGCCTGTATGAGGTGTTTAGTGTTAACAAAGGCCCGCTGTACTATAAGTTTGGCCCATCAATATAGTTGACAGATAACATATAGTTGACAGAGAATTATATTTTCACCCAGATACATATAGTTGACAGAGAATTATTGAGAGGGAAGAGGCACAGACCACCTCACACATGCCACTCAAAATAATAAAGAAATTTGATGAAGGCTAGAGAAATGCCAAAGGCCATCTAAGGCCATGAATGGATCAGTGGAGCCTTAAGTGGACCTTTTGCACTAGAACCACAACACTTGATGGAAGGTTGTGCATGGATTATCCACACGCCAGGTCAATGTCATCCAGCTTGTCATCTCGTTTCAGACAATTAATCAAGTGGATGAGATAGGCAGATGATGCTTTGGATTCTGGTTAGACACTCATTGCATGGACTTGAATCAAATAGTTTTACAAAGATCTCATGAAGATTAACTGATTTTTAACAAGTGAATAGTAACAATTAAAAAGTACTAAAATTTTAATAAATATACAAGTACTACAAGTTCAAAATTAATCTACTAAATTCAAAAGCACCAATTAAATATAATGAAAAAGACTGATTTGGGGTATCAGTTTTGACCGGATGGCGATGACTTGGACCCAATTCCCTCCTATCCATTTGGTAGGAAGGATCATCATCCATACAGGCAATGAGATAGGGGCAAGTGATCAATGACTACCTCATGATCAATGACTAAATAATTGATGGCTACCTCATGATCAATGACTAAAACTTCTCCAGCGCTGTCAAATAAAAAGGCTAATTGACAGGCCTGTATGATGATTATAGGTAAAGAAGTAGCACATAAATTTGAGGGGTTCTTAAAATTCCTCCAACAAGAATTCCTCAGAACCATACTATCAGTTCAAGCCTACCGTAGCTAGTAATGAAGAAAATTTGTCCAAATCAGATCGAGTGAATTTTATGTTGGGCATATCACATGTGCAAGCTAAATGCCATAATCAACCATACATGTGCAAACTGAATGCCAAATCAACAATACATGTGCAAGCTGAACTAAACATAGGGTAAGTTCTTACATATCCTCTTTTTTGTGAGTTGGTATGTATTAGGAAAGAAAACATAGATATAACTTGGTATCTAATGAGAGAAACAGAGCAGTTCTGATTCACATCCCACTACATCCTCTTCTACTCCAGCAGCAAAACAAGTATGAGAATTCTGATATCAATCCTCCTATTCTTAATCTTGACTTTTATCAGATGTAAACCATCTGAAGCCAAGACAACTCTCAATGATGCAGTACTTGATATAACTGGTAAGAAGCTCCTGCCCAATGCACACTACAAAATCATACCTAATGACTATGGCAGAGGCGGCGGCCTGAAAATTTATCGCCGAAACAGCACATGCCCCTTCGATGTGGCACAAGCAAAGTCATGGCGTTCCCACGGGGAGCCGCTCACTTTTCTCCTATCAACTCCAGCGATAAGGCCATCAGGTTGTCTACTGACATGAACATAGCTTTCAGGCCAACAAAGACAATCTGCAGGACGTCAATGGTGTGGAGAATTAGTGAACTTGATAATGCGAAGGGACGTCGGTATGTGACTGTTGGTGGGGTGGCTGGGAATCCAAGCCCAAGCACCTGGAGAAACTGGTTTAAGATAGAGCGATGTGGGGAAGATTACAAGCTTGTGTTCTGTCCCAGGGTATGCAGCCACTGTAAGAGGATGATATGTGGGGATGTGGGTTCTTTTGAGGGAGATAGATATAGATGGTTGGGTTTGAGTGAGGTCCCATTGCAAGTCATGTTCGTTAGAGTTGATGATAAATAATTCTGGAAGCCTGGCCTGAGCTGCAACCCAATCAGACGATTACAAGTAAATAATGGAAGGCATGTAGCCAACTACTTGGTTGTTTGTAACCTGTCCTGATAAAATAGTCTCATAGTTAATTGCTTTACTATGTGGACCTATCTATCTATAGCATTCCATAACAATGTTGAAGTGGCTTATATTAATGCCCTGTCTGTTCTTCTTCTTTTTTTTTCTTCTTCTTCTTGTTTTTTTTTTTGGTAACATATCAGTGGTGAAAACTAAATGATTCTTCAAAGCAGTTACATCTGAAAGCCAAAAACCATACATATCAACCTACATATAAAACCATAGTTTTTACAATGTAATGTTGTTTGATAAACAGGGTGAGATATATTCATGCTTCTGGCCTTCAATATGTGTGGAATCTAGATACTATTAGGGAAAAGCCACTGAGAATTCTCATATACCAAGCGTATTGGGCTCATCATTAGATTGATCATGTGTTCCACACGTGATTGAAAATGAGAAAAACAGAATTAATGAATTCAGTTACACATTTACCCTGGGTAGCCTCAGAGGATCCATTGCTTGTATAAACAATTTATACCAGACTAAGGAACACCTTGAATCTTCCATAAGTGGGTTACTTCTAGTCATCCCCATCCTCATCTCAATAGAACCCATAGAAAGGTTGGATAGAGAAATGGCAATTCAAAGTAGCAGATTTGATTGAGCAATTTGGATTCACAAAAATTAGGCCCCACAGAAGTTTGAGGTTAATATCTAAGCCTAAGATTATTTGATAATGGAGATATTTAGCCAACCTTAATCCATCCATATCTCTACCTGTTCCTCCTACACCCCACCTGTCATAATCCAGGTGGGCCCACTCAACAGGGTGGACATTTTGTAGTATGTCTCTTGTCCATAATTAGAATCTTATCTATATGCTGACATTGCATATAGATGAAGCTGGAGAAGGCTTAACAGATTCTTTCCTTGTGACAGTGGGGACCCTGCCATTTTGTGATGCCTCATGATGGCTCATGTGCCCTGATGCAATCCTCAGCAGATGGAACAAGTGCATGGAACAATTTCATCATTATCAGATTTCTCCATACTTTTCTTCTTTGGTTTGGTCTGCGAAAATATTCTGAGCCATCATCAGTAGAAGAGACGAAATAAGATACAAAAGTTGGTGCTAGACAGGGCCAAATATTTCAGTATCTGTAATTTGCATAATTCCTCATTGCCCTTTCTTTTTTTGTTTTTTTTATGATGAGGGTTTCCGCATGGTATATAACCTGCAGGGCACATGCACAAAACCCCCACACACATGCACCCCACACACATGCATCAAATAAGTCTGGGTTGAGATTCGAGCACATGACTTGGGGAGTAAACCTACGCCTCATATCAATCCTAACTCACGGGTGAGTTTATTATTACTATTTCCATGTCTCAACATTATATTATTGTTGTTGCTGTTGTTAGCCTCTCAAGGGCCCTAAATTAGATTCCTAGAAATTCTAAAAATGGTCCAAAATAAAGAAACAAAAGTGAATATAAAGAACAACCATTTCCTATACCGAAAATGAATCAAGGGAAGATTGAAAATAAATCTTCAACCATTGTCCTAGTAATCCAAATAATTGGGAAATGAAGGTCCATCTATATCTACACCTTACATACTTCGATCCCCGCCTTTATAATAATGCTTTTTTTTATAGCCCATTTGACCATAAATTCTTATTTCCATGCAAGCAAATAAGCTTTAAATTCTTAAAAAAGTATTGTTAGTACTACATTACATAGTGGGCCTCCTCTGGAGTGTATGTATAGCTTGCACTTTCTAAAAGCCTATATATTGGGGGTTGTTTGTTTCCTTGTGAATCAAAGGCACACAAGTGTAAATATGCAGGCACTATGAGAAAATTCAGTTTCATCAGAGTGATAACATCATTAAAAATACATCATTAGCTATGAAAAAATAAATGTGACTTTACATGAGATCAATTTAATAATGGGTTAACTTTGATTGGAGTGAATTGGGGATGAGCGTATGAGCAAGTTGATTTATCGAAGGTGGGGCTATTGCATGATTTGTTTGTTTTTGAAAAGAAAGTGACGGGGAAAAGGTATGGTGTTGATAATTCACATGTGCAAGTGGAATTGATGGCTGCAAAAGTATCGTACTCGGGTTAGGCACCGACACCGTTGTGATGAGTTTGTCGCAGGAAATCTTTATGGAAAGGAAAATGATAAATACACCACCCTAGGCTATGACGTGACCTGACCATTTGGTGGATGGGCGTTTGACCTATTCTGCCTCGGGATTAGTGCCAAGAAAGAGAGAGAGAGTGGTAGGTTCTGGACGCAGCATCTGCTGCTGTAATTTTTTCGCCGCGCCCCACGACAAAAGAGTACTCATATAGGCCAGGTGGACCTGACCCATGACAGCGCCTGGGCCCAGCAGCTGAGACCCGCCATGGATGACATCATCGTGATGTCATCAAAACTATGCAGCCTGCTACACTGCTGACGCAAGGCGGGGCCCGGTCAACGGTCAGCTATGAACTTTGACCGTCCATAACTCGTTCATCTGGACTCCGATCGACAATCGACAAGCAGTTTGGTTCTGCGGAATCGTGGTGACGAGCACTACCCAGTAGCGTTGACAAATTTGAGATCCAATGATCAGAAAAAAAATTTGGGCCAGATGCAGTCATGTTTGATGCTTGAAATTAGTCACGTGATATTTGAGTCATGTGAATTCCGATAGACGATCCAATTGCGCCTGCGGACTCTTGACAATAAGATCTATATAGAGGCAATGAGTGATTGATGATCCTAATGGTTAGGAAAGCTTTTAGTCAGTGATCACTGTCAGTAATATCTTGACTTTTTTTATTTATTTATATGTTGGATATGTCTTATAAAACTGCACTGTATTACCTCACCAAGAGCGATATCTTCAACGAGAAGAACCCACTTGTGTGGAGATATCGGATGGGTAGGACACTTCTTATTTGATAAGATAAAGTCAAAATTGATGCAAGATTGAGAGTTCAATTGACCAAAAGAGGGAAGTGCACCATTACAAAAGAAGAGGGAAGTGCGAAAAATCTTCTTAATCTCAAAAGTTTTGGATATTTAAAACAAATTTATTCAGACATATTAACATATGTTACATTCTTAATCTTCCAACACAATGTTTTCAGAAGGAAACCGATAACGCATATATTGCATGAACGCATTAATTTGCTCCGCATACGGGGTGGCCTATGCAGCTGCACAATCATGCCTAAAGTGAACTCATTGAAGCATAATGGGAGGCATCAGGTAACCATCTGTCAATGCAACCTAGACATTGTGATTATTATTTACGTACCCGATAGTAATACTAACATGTTGATACGACGGTGGTGGAGTAGATCGAAGTGGCAAATACGTAAAACACTGTGCAGCACTTAAAACGTGTAATATCACATTGAACTTTGAAGCAATTAAGAGACCCATGTCTGACATGGTTATTCAATGCTCAATCGGTGCTCCTCTATCTAATGCAAAAGAGTTCAGTGAGTTGTAAACACGAGTCCACTGGTCGTTACTATCAAATATTGCAACATACTGTGTCCTGAATGTGTGCAACTCTTCTATTAAATTTGATTGGGTCTAATTCCCTTAATGAAACCAAGTACACTAAGATTTAATCTCCATCATCAATGTTGGATCCCACACAAAATATGATGAAATTACACAAAGTACTAGTTTACTTCAATGAATGGTTGGGTTCCAAGCATGATCCAATCTATGATCAAAATTAAATAGCAAAAATAACAACAATAATAATAACAGTAATGACATTAAAGACCTAGGGATTGGGTCCTTACATTAACAGGAAATATATTCTTTGAACTAAATGATCAGATATTGAAAATCGTAAAGAACAACTTGTATTAAAGCCTCCAGGAAAATCGCCTAGGAAATATAGGACGTTGAGAGCAAATCAATTCGTTTTGTTTGTTTTCAACTTCCATTAGTCTCCGTCTTACCCGATTCTGAGCTCAAGCAGGACAAGAGGTCAAGGAAGGTTTGACCCTTCTCTCCCATCATATATATACTTAAGGGGCCCATCTCATGTGGACCCCATCTGCCTTTGTGGCTAATCATGTAAACGCAGGAAAACATGGGCCCCACTTTGGGTGACCAATTGTGACACAGTCATGATCAGTTGCAGAATCAGTGGGCGGCCGGCATTAAAAGGATGATTCAATGTTAATTGATATAAAAAAAAAATGGGGTGGGGTGGGGTGGGGTGTTTTCATCGCTGGGCTGCTAAGATTTGCCCAACTAGTGTCTGCCACCGACATATTGGCCCACCAAATGGGTGGTCAAAATCATGACCTACCTTCTCCATGGATGGTCAAGGGGGATGAAAAGTGACCAGCGGATGATCCTCCATTCAGTAATATAATATTACTCAGGTGAAAAGTGTCTCCCGCTCTAGATGTGATATGGATTATATGAAAAGACAACACATGAATAGGCTAGATAGGCATAGCATAGAGTGGGTGTATATATTAACACCCAATATTTATATGCCTCTCCAGTCTCCATCTTTGACAGGGACCAAGCTTTTATGGACAAGTGATAAAAAATATCTTTTATTCAAGTTCAGCAAATCTACGACTCAACTCAAGTTAGGTAGGTACTTGGATGAAGGACATGGATATAGTTCATGAAAATATGGAATTTGAATGGAATATCAAATTCGTTCAAATGATCTAGCATTTAGTTTTAAGACATTGTGTCAACTTCTTGTGATAAAATACGGTAAATAATGCCCAAAGTAGTGTGAAATGAGATTGGTTTCAATTTAGGATTTTTAGTGTGTATGAATAAATTGAATTGATAAAAAATGGGCCCCTCTACGCAAAAGCCAGTTGAAAGTGTTTGTGGAAAGAGGCATTTTGGCAAAATAATCAATTTGGGTCATTCGAGATTTTCTCAGGGTCACTCGGTCAAAAAAAAAAAAAAAAATTCAAAGATGGAGAAGACAGACTTCTTCACCCGTTTCTCCACTTCCACTGCCTGTAATAAGCATCAAACAGGGACAAAGTTAAAAGTAGATTTTCCTGTAGCTTGTGTTGCAAAAAGAAAAGTGGTGGATTCTGGTCATTTTAGTTTTACTGCAGATGAAAACTCCCCTAATAAGAGGATGTTCATAATGGAGGAATGAGAAAAATGTGTTTTCTCATGTTGGTTTTTTCTTTTTTTTTGTTTTTTACACATTTTAAATTATTATTATTATTCTTATTATTATTATTATTAACACACCAGTCCTCCCATTTTCCTCTCTACTATATCTTCTACCAAACACCTTCTGGTTCCATGTGAGATTTCAAGCTACTTCGATCTCAGTGCTATTCACCTCCAAATTCATTAGGACAAACCTATGGTCTACATAGATGGATACAACTCAGCACCACCATGCATATCACATGTTTCACAACTTACAACTAGTAGCTAGTCTCAACCTATGTTGATCATAGATTCTGTTCTCACAAAGTGCCAATGACAAATTATTTCCGGAACCAACAATAGCAACGTTGTGCACTTCACACAGAAAAGCATTTATTCTTTGCAATACAATCGATATTTAGTAGCCTCTCTTCGGAGACAGTGATCATGTATTCTATGTAGTTCTCTCTTTTCAACCACAAAATTCTGTTAGCATATCATGATCATGAAAATTTTTCAAGCGCTCTTAGCTATCTTACTCTCAACGCTTACTGTAAGGATTCTATCGAATCCTGAGGCAGCAACCGGAGATGTCATCCTCGACACAGCCGACCAAAGCGTCAAGACAAGCAAATTATACAACATTCTTAAGGCGGCGGCATCACGCTCTCCAGCCCAAATGGCACCTGCCCGATGACTGTGGCCCAAGATGTAGTTGATGTCTCCAATGGTCTCCCCGTGATATTCTGGCCAGGTACCAATGGCAATGGCATCGTAGTAAATGAGTCCATGGCCCTCAACATCATGTTCTCGTCGTCGCTGACCATCTGCACTGAGTCATCTATATGGAAGCTCGGAGAAGCTGATGGCGTGAATGAACGGAAGTATGTGATGACAGGCGTGGCATTTTATGCTGACAGAAGCTTGTTGAGCATAGAGTCATATGGAGGGAATTACACACTTGTGTTCTGCGGTGAAACACAGGCGATTGGCCCCTTCGACGTATCCGATATGGGGGCCTCAAGGTCAGGGTCTAGGAAAGCTGGTTGTGGGTACATAGGAGTCTACAATGAGGGTGGGCAGCAATGGTTGGGCCTCAGTGATGAACCTTTTCTTGTTAGGTTCAAGAGGCCAGTGGGTAATGGAGAAGGGAAGTTGGAAATGTAAGAACAGTTATTATCATCATCAGTATGTGAGTTTTTATGATAGCAGAGTCAATGTCCATTTTCTCCAGTTGAGTAACTAGAGTAACAAGATTTGAGGCTTTGATAGGTGCATTGATGAGTGGTATGCCCAAAATAAAAATGTGTATGAAATGTACATTGCTTTGCACCAAAAATGGATTCCACTATTTGAATGCAGAGAAAGGGAGGGTAGAAAAAGAATTGGCGCCTATCATCCACATTTGATTCCACTTTATGGTAAGAAAAAGTGGAGAAAACTTGATGGAGTTTTCTCCACAAACTAGAAAGGGCCAAAACCCCATCTAGAGGAACAGTTTTTCCCAATTTAACTAGCCATTGAAATTCTCACCATCTCTAGTTTTCCTCGAGCACCGAAAGTAAAGGCAAGGTCGAGGTATAAACTAACCACCTTCAGGCTTCTAATTGGTTTCTCTACCGACACAGGGACCCGGTTTCACTTTCCCAATAGATGTTTTTACTAGATACAAATGCAGAGCAGAACCAGCATCCCTTTCTTCATCATTATTGATTTTCAGCGCCGTCTGCATGCAGGTGTATCTGATGGAATTTCTGTGGTGAATTCCTGGAATACCTTCTCTGATTAGTAGAATTCCAAAGCTCACTTTTGGCCTGTCAAATTTTCCAAAATTCAGCATCCTGAATGCTGGGTGCATTCTTGGGGAATTGGGAAACTTGCTATAGGACAGCATTTGAATAGAACATATAATTTTTTCCAAAAGGAACTCTCTGAATTCCAGCAAACAAATCCACACTCAGCTCACCTTCTTATACCCAGTACCATCCATAATATATGAATATGACTTCCTTCTTTTTTATTTTTTGTGATAACCCTGTGTTTTATGGATTTGACAAGAATAGTCAAATTTAAAAAAAAATGAATGGGCAAATTAAAATTTTCAGGTTTGCTTTTAAAAGTTTTTAAATATAGATAAATAAAACCTCAATTTCCACATTTTTTGTTCAAGGAAAAAGTATGGCGAAGGCATTTGATTCTAACAAATACAAATCCCATTTCCTTCTCTCTCTACCGGCTTCTATTCCAACTATCTTTCTTCTCTCTACACAATTTTTTTTTCCTGCTTAAACTCTAGCTCCCAACTCGCTCGTCCGGATGCAGACTACAGTAACATCTCTTCAATATTGAAAGGCAGTCTTACTTAGGGGCTAATGAATTCAGAATTAGACCTCAATCATTAGGATGGCATTCAGTATGCGAACCGATATCAGCCATCACAGTGTAGATTGTCACTAGGAGGAATGGTACCAGGAGGATAAAAGAGATTGCAATCAAAGCATGCAATATAAGATCTGGTGAATGTCAAATACTATAACCATCCCACTGTTCTCCTGATCTAAGTGAAGTGGATAAATTCATCCTTATCATGCATATAAATTCTGGTTGAGTAACACAGGTGTGTTGACACGCTTTCAATCTAGCATAGTAGCTGGCCTTTACAAAAATCTCCAATGTGACAAGACTTTGTGGAAGTAAAGTATTCTAGAAGTAATGGAGAAGGTACTTTCAGAAAGAAGCAATGTTGAAGATGAGATTTGAATGCAAAAGGTGCTTAAGCATCACCTTTGATGATGATCATACCATAATATCCATCCAAACCAACATGATACCTAGAAAAGATTTGCAATAATTATAATAATAAAAAAAAAAAAGCAATCATTCTGACCCACTAGTACAATAACCCAGGCACTTGAAACCCAAATGCAACTCTCCAATCATGCCTTACTTTGACTATAGGACTGAAACTCTCATCAAAATCTACTCCTTTCTCCTAAGGGTATCCTTCGGCTACAGGGCAAGCCTTGTGTCATCTACTTTGTATTTGACCTCATATATCGACTTTCATTCAATAAAATTATGATTGTGTTGTGGATGACAATTCACATTGTATTAGAAACAAGTATCTTATGATTATGTTGTGGGCAACAATTCACATTTTGTTAGAAACCAGTGATCTCTCTTTGGTGACATCTTCCAGCCAATTCAGATCCTTGAGAGCCTACTTGTGAGAAGCAGTCTGATATCTTGTTAGCCAAAGTCATATAAATCAGCTCGTATGAGCTGGCAGAGGAGCAAATCTCCTTTCAGAATGAGGACAGGCTGCATTGGATGCTGTTGCCTGGTGACAGATAAGGAACACAAATGTTTTGTGGCACTGTATTACTAGTAAAACAATATCAATTAAGATGTAGCCCGGTTGGTGGTAATTAATTAGATAAGAAAGGGATGGATGTGAAGTACCCTGCATAGAATGCCCCCTATAAAGGTTAACAGACTGTATATCATTATTATTGCTTTTTGATCATTTTTCATATAATGGATAGATCCGAAGAAGTGAAACCTCTCTAAGGATTTGGCTCAATAGAGATCAGAATGGAGCAATATAATTAATGTAGTCAACTACAACATAGTTCAGACAAGACTTTCGTGATGGTGATGGTGATGGTGTGGTGGTGGTGGTTGACATTGCGAGCTCAAAATTAACATGTTAGGAAGCACGAATCTGCTGTTGAAGGAATATTCTGACCCAAAAAGGGTAGATCTTGGCCATTGCCCATCGATTTGAGCTCTTGCCTAGAGTTAGCTGTCAATGGCCCATTGAAGAGGTCCAAACTTGAACATATTCCAAGTCTTCACAAATGGACTGTCAAAAGATGGATTGCATTTTTCTTTTATAGTTGTCCATCCGAGGTGGGTCCAAACTCCAAAGGACTAGTTGCAAATTGTAATAACCAAAAACACCAGTCCTTCTAATGGGATAACGTGAACTATTATTCTTCCTAAAATCATAGGATAGTATGTACAAATCCTAATCAAAATATAAATAAAAAAAAAACACTCTCAGAAAATTAGCTAGAAATTTGGTTGCCGTAAATGCCCTAATATATCCTAACAGGTAAGCCCCAACTTCTCAATATTTTTGTTAAAGATGGCACTTCATTTTTTGTCACTTTACAACTATATGAGTCCCACACTCCCACCCCACTGTCTTCCACCTGGTCTTCCCCCTCTAGATTAGTATAATCAGGGTGGAACCAGGGAGAGGCCAGCAGGGGCCATGTCCCTCCTCTGATTTGCTATTTCCTTTATGAGTCCTGTGGCCCCTCTATCTTGTGGCCCCTCTATCTTGTGGCCATTCTTTAATGGATGGCCCCACCATTAATTAGCAAATTAATAACTAAAACAGTATAATTTTGGGAAAAAAGAAAAAGGAAACAAAATAGTAGCTGATTTGGAGAAAACCAAATTGGAATGAAAGAAAAAAGAAGGAAAATAAGAGGAAGGGATGGATTAAAAACCATTTACCCAATCTAGACTCTTCGTCAAGGCCCACATACCTTGATTTGAGACCGTGATGCTGATTGGGGACAAGGGAGAGAGCTTGTGTCTTTGAAGTCTTAGAGATTTTGTAAAAGCTGGTTGTTTCATGTTCAGATATGAAAAAGAAGGATTGAAGAAAGCAACCCATCATCATGTTTTTACCATTGTAAATGTACTAATCCTCCATACATCATTATTTCTTTTCAATCATGGGGGCTCATATTTGAAATTTAACCCATTCAAAATACCCTCTTACTCATGTTCTACTACTGCAAAAATGTTAATCCAGTCAGAATTATATCGACAGTAAATAAATTTTTTGTTTTTCAATGTTTAATTATGGTTAAACTTTCCTGGTTCTGCCCCCTATTTGATTATGTTTAATTTAACAGAATTTCCTTGGGTGTCACAACCCCAAATTAAAAAAATGTCTGGTTCTGCCCATTAGTATTGATAAGATTTCACATTATTGAAGAAAGGGAGGGCCTTTTGAAGTTCTATTCGACTTGGCTGATGTATTATCTTCTTCTTTTCTAAATTAAACTTAGATTCAACTAGATGGAATAGTTTCGCTCCATCTTTTCCGATTAACATAGGTGGGGAGAGCCTTTGCAATAGAAGCTGGGGATATCGAGGTGGTGCTTTTGGATATTACTGATTTTGCTAAATCTTTTTGGCTGATTTTAAGTTGATCTCTAAGATTTTGAATAGTTGTGCATATCATCTTTGCTAAGTTCGTCAAAAGTGTTCATCAGATAGGGTTTGGACTGAGAATTTTCCTGGTTTGTTCTTGAAGTTCGGGTATCCTTTGTCGTTAACTTTGCTTCGCTATCCAAGTTCCAGTATTAACCAATCTTCAAATCAGGTATGAGAAATTCTGGGGAAGTGGAGTGGATGGGAAAAAGTAGAGATGAGGTTTTTGAAGGCCTGAAGCATCTGAGTACTAAAAATTCCATAAGAAAACATCCCCTGTGCAGATTCATATTATCCTCGAGTCCTTGACCCTTAATCTAGCTCACTGAGAAACTGTTTTCATTTAGATTCATCATTCATCCTGTAATTATGTAACACCTGTTTTTGACATAGATATGAGGTGTATAAAGACCTGAAGCATCAGAATACTAAAACTCCGTAAGTAAAGAAAGCACCCAGTACCCACTATGCAGATTAAGTTAGTTCACTGCGTTAACTTCTTTCATTTACAGATTCATTCTCTAATCATGCAACACCTGTTTTGCAATGCAATTCAGAATGGAGTTACCTCAGATTTTGAGTCAAACCACCTTATGAATGAACGTATTCATGAACACAGGTCCGCAGCAGCAAATTCTTGGACTACCACAATTGTTAAAAGGTGTTATGAATGAACATAGGACTAGAGCATTACGAGAATAGATGTACTTGAAGGCAGAGTTGATATTTGTCTGGTGTTACCAATTCCAGAATCACAAGTGTTAACCAGAAAAAAGAAATTATAAAAAAAAAAAAAAAAAAAGTACCATGTTCTGCGATAACCACCCATGTTTACCTGAAAAAAGTACCATAATCTGTGCGTCTGTCAATAAACTAATAAGTTGGATGTATCTTTCGGTAATTTTTGACTGCATAATAATGATAATGGCAATCCAAGTAGCACTGTACACAAGATCATTAAACTAATATAACATGGACAACACGGAGATACATCATGAACTTGAGCAAAAGAACGCACCAGCTGCTGTTGTAGCGCTGTCATTTGAACAGCTGATCAAATCTGATTGGAACAAATTCCACACTAACTGACTCCATTTGGATCTAGTCAACCAATGTATCCATTTCCAATAAACTACCTGCAAAATTGACTTTGCAGCACTCAGGAAACTGAAGCCCTGCTTGATCACAGCCTGCCTGTGAAACATTAGGACATGACCTCACATCAAGATATTCCAGAGATTTGCAGAACTCCAACAGCACAGCTATCCCAGAAACTGTAATCCTATTGCAGTTATTCGCCTTCAAAACCTTCAAACTTGATTTGACCCCTCCTCTCTCCAATCCTCTAAAGGCCACATCAGATATCTCATGACAACACCCAATGTCAAGGGCCTCCAGATTTTTGCAGTGTGACAGGATACAGCTAACAGAGGAATCAGAGATATTAGGACAACAATCCATCCGCACTTTCTTCAAACTACAATTGCAGGCAAGGGCAAGAGATATTATGGATTCATCAGAAATATATCGGCAGCCACCGATGACTAGAGTCTCAAGATTCTTGCAGGATTTGGCTAAGGAAAACATGGATTCATCCCCAACTTCATAACAATCCAACAACTTTAGGGTCTTCAATGAAGATGAGCAACACAAAGCCACTTGCAACACCCCAACATCTCCAATCTTGCTGCATTTATTTACATCTAGAAACCTGATATGACGGCATTTGTCAACAAGAACTGAGAGTCCAGAATTGGTTATAGTGATGCACCCTTGCAGTCCCAACTCTTCCAGATGACTACAATTCTTGGAAAGAGCTTCTAACAATCCATCAGTAACAAATTTGCAGCCAGTAAGATGCAAGCTCTTCAGACTATGGCATCCCTTTGCAATGGCTGTCAAACCCCTGTCTGTTAGCTTTCTGCAGTAGGAAACATCCAATGCCTGCAGAGACGGAAGACCATTTCCAAGTGAGATCATTCCACCATCTGTAACACCTGCAAAAAAAAACACAATGGCATAGTTGAAAACAGAAGTAAGCAATTCATACAAAGAATGGAATGCTAGCAATTTTTCCTTTATATTGTATTTAGTCATGTGTTAACACTAATACTCGCATGTAGTGAATCAAAGAGTCTAATTGGAGATAAAAAAAAGAAACTAATATGTTTAGAAGAATGTGCACGTCATAAGAATATTGTAGTTCCCATTTCCATATCTTTAGTTAGTCTCACATGTAATCGTCTCCATAAGCTCAATGAATAGAAAGCAATAGGAGAAACATTTGGGGCCTGTTTATTTGCATTATGGTGCAGCCCTAGGGTTAGGGCTTTAACTCAAACTCTATCCGTCCTCTGATACAATGCTCATATAAATAGAGAAAATAAATCTCAGGGATTAAGAATCCTAAACAAACTAGGAAACTAATATGATTGGAAACTACTCTAATACAACTCATTAAATAAAACTAGAAACTAATAACAATTAATAAAGAAATAAAATTCTCTAAACTTCCTAGGGTCCCACATGTGGACCATGAGTCTTGTTCCAATGATATATTGGTGCTGCTGCATCACATTATAAAACATACCAATTGAATACCTAAAATTCATGCCATAAGTTTTTTTTTTTTTTTTTTTTTTTTTTAATGGTAACTTGAGTTAAAAAAGACTAAACGGTACAACAGAAGATATGTTGTTAAAAATGGTGATCAAATGTGAATTTTAAAAATGAGCATCAAATAACCATTCTTTTAGGGAAATAGAATTTTGGAAAAAGATGGGAAACAAACTACTAGGGTGATGACTGGTAGTTCATTTCCCATCTTCTTTTGGTTATATTTCCCTAAATGGAAAGGTTATTGGATACTCATTTTTTAAAATACACCTTCGATCTTCATTTTTAACCAGTAATAGTATGAATTCTATGTATTCAATTCCTGTGTATTTTAATGCAAACAAACAGACCCTTGGTATTATATTATCTTTTGCAAAGATTCAACAACCGCTATAAGGTTTGACACTTGAAATGTGGTTTAATGTGGGTACTGATTTCAAGTTCTCTTTTAGCTTGGGCATTTAAATACTCTAGTGACCATTTTGCATTTTGGATTACTTGCATTGATACTCATGGGGGTGACATTGGGATTGTTTGATTCATATCTCTTCGTTTTGTGATCTGGGATAAGCCAGGTTGAGAGGACTCAATCATCAATAAGTAAAACCACACCAAGTTCCCCACTTCCCAGGCAAGAAATTCCACCCACCAAAGAAAAACAACATCTCACTTCATCAAGTTTTCAGATTTCAACACTTGTGAACACCTACATGCCCAACATTAGATAAAATGCATCAAAATACAATCTTTAAGCCAATTCTAAGTTCAGACACTAAAATTAAAAATAAAAATAAAAACAAACTCACCTTTGCAGTTCTGCAGATTGAGAACGCGCAAGTAACCCAAGCTAGCGACGATGGCGAGATCGGAGTCGGTGACGCCGGGGTAGAAAGAGCGAGCCGCCGACTGAGAGAGATCCAACTCGATGAGCCGAGAGAACCGAGCAGCCAACCGGCGGAGATAGAGAGGGCTCGCTCTCATGCAGAGCTTCTTCCGCTCGGAGCTCTGCAACTGGAGCCACCGCTTGCAGACAAGGGCAAATACGTCTTTGTCCTTTTCGCTCTGCAACTTGGCCAAGATCGCTCGCAACTCGTCATCTGTTAGGGCTTCGTTGATGCAGACGGTGAAATCGTCAGAGGTGATGTTGGTTTCCGCCATTGGAGAGAGGAGAAGGAAGGGTTTCTGAGAAACCCCCAATTTCAGAGAGGAGGATTAGGGCTAATCGAAACCCTAATCGCTCCTATAAGAAGGAGAAGACAGAAGAATCTATCTTGCGACCTTCCAATTGAGAAAAAGAAGCAAATGAGAGAATATATAAACGCCCAGCGATCTGTTGAGAATTACGAAAATAGGCATGTATATGTTTCTTTCTTTCTTGGTGGACCCGACCACACATGGCCCGTATTTACTGCCATTTTGTTTTTGTGTGTGTAGTGTGTACCAAAACAAACAAGTTGGCCAGCAACTAAACATCAAGTCACTTCAATCAATGGCCCTTGGATCAAATAAAGAGGACGTGGGTGGTTTAAATTAGGTTTCTAATTGACTCAGGACCTAGACCGGCCCTATTTACTTTTGAGACTCACTAGACCCCAACATGGATCTGGATTTTTATTTTTATTTTTTTATCTTATGGCCATTGAGTGAGCCCAAAGTGAAAAAGAGGACCCACATCTTAAGATCATGCTCGAACCTCTTTGACCCATTTTATCTTCTTTTGTTTTTTTATACTACGGATTGGATGAGTCGTGTGGTGATACAACAAACCCCCCCCCCCCCCCCCCCCCCCCCCCCCAAAGTCCTAGTTTTTTGGTTTTTACCTATTTTCATCGAGTCCAAATCCCGTAGTTTCATTAAAAGAGAAAAATATTATTTTATTCTATCAACATTCGTCAATTACATAAAAGAAAATTTCATTTTAAAAAAGTAATTGGGAGGATGCGTTAGCCGGCACGAGGTTTTATATAATTGATGAATGTTAATGAGATGAAACAGTATTTCTGAGACTCATTTTCATCCAATAACCGGACCTAAACATTGGCAAGGAAGAACGCAACTATAGTCAATGATGTGTCCAATACATGATGGGCCACTGATATTGCTTTGTTTTCATATCCTTTGATCATTTCTTGTTACAAAGAGATAGAGCGGTGGAGTGGATGGCATAGCAGTAATTTTTAAAATAGAATTATTATATTACATACATTCATATTTGTAACAAACAGTAGTTGGCAGGCCATGTTGTGGCCTTGTGGGTGGGTTGATGGATATATGATCTGGCGAGAAAACAAATGCTTGCGTGGATCTGGTGGCGCCTCACTTCTTATAATGGTGAACCAACCAACCAACCAACCGAACGAGGCCTCATCAATATGGGCATGTTTGATTGCAATAAAAAATATAGGGTGCTTAAAAAAAAAAATCAAAGGTGAATTGTCAAAAATGAATATTAAATAATATTTAAAAAAAATAGAATAAAAAATTTCTATGTAATATCAAATAATGTCTTCTTTAGAAAAATAGAATAAAAGATTTCTATGTATTTTTATGCAAATAAATCCGGCTTATAGGTAATGGGTTACTTTCATCTAAAAATGGCCCAATGAGATGAAAAGTATATTACTTAACTTTGAAAATTGAAATTAAATTTATATTACCTAATGGATTCATTAGGCAATGGGATTGGATGCAGTAACAGAAACTTGCAGATCTTCTCTCTATTTCGGTTCCTTTGTAAAGATTAGTGCTCTCAAAACACACGCCTCTATTTTCTTGAAGACCCGGAGAACTCTCCTCGGTGACTGTCAACATCATTTGCTCAAAAAAAAAAAAAAAAAGGGCCAAAACTAGCAAATTTTGACCCCCTCAATCCATCAGTCCGCAGAAATCAATTTCCCACTTTGGAAGATACTGGTGGATTTGATGAATGGAAATGGAGAGTTGTGTTTGAAAGATCATAGATGCAACAAAGAACCTTGAAGAATTGAAAAAAAAAAAAAAAAAAAAAAATGAAACTCTCCACCAAGGCTATTTCCATGTCTCTGCATTTTCCCAACCAATTCCAGGATGCTAAAACAGCCCTGACCAAATGCTGAAACCCATAAAAAGTTTTTCATTCCGACTGTCCACTTGAAACTTCTTCAAATTGTAACTTGGATTGTAAATCTGTGAATTGAGAGATTGTCTAGCCCTGGACTGAATGCAATGGGGTCTTTCCTTTTCATCAGTTACATTAATGCTTACATTAAAGAAGCGGAAAACAGAATACAGCAAAGCAGCACAACAGAAAGGATAAGCTATGGGATGGGGTCTCAAAGAAACCAAACCACAAATAAATATTCAATAAAGAAATGTATATTTTTCTATTAACCTTATCATGATTACACGGCTCACTTGGCTGATACAAGTTTCCATCCATATAATTAAGTGGATAGAAAGTGAAAGAATCATAAATTTTTGCAAAAGAAAATTTTTGAAATTATATACTTGATTTAAAATAACTTCCCAAGTGTGAGAAGAAATTCAAAAGATTGCATATATGACTGATGTTCAGGAAGAAACTTTGCAGGAGTTAAGCACAGTGTCCTCCAGAAAGGAAGTGAGCTGAGAAGTGTAAAGTTTGGGATCATTGCGGAAATGGTCCACATGGGGCGAAGAGATAAAATCGCATGCCCTAACCTCACGGCCTGCTCTTCTTTGCTCCTCTATGAATGACTCAACCGATTTGACTGGGATGACCCTGTCTGCAGAGCTGTAAATATATAGCTGCGGGCACTTTGGTTGCTCAGATGACAATAGACCCAACACACCAGAAAGCCTCCTGGTATTGAAATTACGCATTTAAATATCAGAAACGATACAAAATAGTGGTTGTAAGTATCAATTAAACTGAAAAGCATGCATGGGTCAACAACATAGCTAAATTCAGCTACGTTATAACAATGAAGGTCCGTTAGATTTCTCCCTTTAATTTTTGTTATGTTGATCGAAGAAATCTGCAGCGCTTATATGTCAATGTCATCCATTGTATAATATGAGGTTCTCTTAGTTAGGTGCGTCTGTAATTTAATTTTTTTTTTAAACCTACTTTTTAACTAGCCTGTTCTAGCTACTGTTTGAGTATGCTTTATTAGGATAACATGCACCTGTTCGAGCTACTGTTTGAGTATATTTTATTATGATAACATGCAATGGTATTGACATCATTCTAGCTGCTGTTTAAGTAGTTTATTATGTTGTAAGCTAAAATAAGCTTCATGTTGTTCGAAGTTGTGCTACTAAATTTAGTTTCTTGACTTCAGCTAGCCCTCCAACCATAGCTTACTGGTTTCAGGAACCAAGTTTTCGCCACCAATACAGAACACAGATATCAATCAAGGATTATCACCTGTTCACTGAAGGAAGATTCAGAACCACCTCAAAGAACTTCTCCAAAACCATGAGTAACGCTGTTTCGGCAACTGCAGGTTTGGGTTCTGCAACATTCCTGGTTTCAACCAACACCTCCACACCTGCTGCATTGGATCTCGGTAATCCTTTTGTCGCAATGCTTTGCTTTTTCAAAAATGCAGCAGAAAAACCTGAAGCCCACACCTGATGAACAGAAAAGTGACAAAAAAAATTCTCAGTTAATGCAAGTTCCTGGTAAAAACAACAAATAATGCCTAACTAAATTTATAAGATTTCATAAAACCGAAACAGATAATATGCAAGAGGCCAAATTTGCTAATTCTGAACTTGTTGTCTTCTGCAAGGATTACAAGCTTTAATTGGTTGTGGAGTTGAGGAGCCACACAAATATAAGGGGGCATTGCAGTTGGGACTTGGGAGTTCAATAACTGTCTGCCCATGGGATGCTGTAAGTCTATTTCGGGACAACAAGCACCCACTGTGCCTCTTCTGTAAAAGGGATAGAAGGAATTTCCCTCCAAGGATATACACTCATGTCATGGATAAAATATTGTCCTTATAAATGAACTATCAACAAGCTAATGCCTGCACTAGACAGAACCTTCTCCTGCTAATTTCAGCTAATACCTGAACAGTGGGTTTCTAAAAACAGAAGGAAAAAAATTAGAGAAAAACAGCAGCTTGGCGAGGGAAAAAATGGTAGCAAGCCTCACGGCAGATCTGAGAAGCGCATGATGTTTATTATGGGAAAGAACTGGCCTAGCTTCTACTTTCCTCAGTGATGATGAATGGAGATCATTTAGCAAAGGGAAAAACTATCATTTAACTAGGGGAAAAACTATCATTTCACCACTCATGCAGCATGATTGGGATGACAACATACTAGATATTGACTTAAGGGGGGAAACTAGTAAAATGGAATGTCCAATTAACCATGGCTCTACAAACAAGGCATACATTGCTGCCAGAGCTGGACATGAGGCATCCATGGTCCAACATATGAACCTTAGGTCTATTTGGCATAGGGTTACGGTTGAAAGGATCTTCAGTATCCACTATCCAAAAGGCAAACATCTCTGCAGCTTGATGCATGCATTGCAGCCATAACATGTGGTTAGACATACCTGTTCCCCAAGAACGAGACATCTATCTACATCTTTGAATGACCATCTTTGAATGACAAGCAAGACCCTGGTAAATGTTTTACACTGTTGACAGTTTTCAAAGATACACAATTCACTCTAGGATTCTGGCATCTGCTGCGCCCTACTTTCTAAAGTAATACCATAATAAAGTATGAGTCAAATGGAGGGAGATTTTCTCAATTTCTATTGATCCATTTTTGGAGTGAAAGAAAGCATGGTAGTAAAACCAAAATACTAAAGAAACAAATGAAATCTGAAAAGAGAATCATGTCTCTCCCTGATATAGTATCCAAACTGTTTTCAATATGGGACTTAAAATGAGAAGCCATTGCCCACACCACAACCCCTTCCAACCTAAGGTTGTGTTCCTAATCAGTACAATCAAATTTGTCATCCAAGGTAAGATCTGCCCAGTAATCAGTTCAAATGTTCTTAATCACTTTAAGTCTAGTGCAGGACTGTGGATTGTGACATGTACAACAACTAGTCACAACCTGAATCTATGCCTTGGTGACATAATCTGCAGGCTAATATATGCATTAGACCATTCGAGTAAAATGTTAAAAAAAAAAAAAAAAAAAAAAAAGAAACCATTTAAATTGTAACAAGCTAAATAGTTCAAATATTAGTTAAATAAGAAAAAGATGTATGAACAACCATATCCAAATGATCCCATGCACAATTCCTTGGCTCCTAACATGGTTGTATTAATGAATTTCGACAATAGATAAACGGAAGTACTGAGATTATAGACACTAAAAGATTCCACACAGGTGAGACACACTTTTTTCCCCTTAAATTGAATAAACCATCTAATTGGTAATTCCAGTTTGTTCATTACAAAACTAAAGGCCTTTTGATTTGGACAAGTATAAAATGGAACAAGACAGAAAAGATTAGGAATGGGGCGAAAAAGATATAAAATAGTTAATACAACAACAAAAAAAAAAAACAGTTCTTTAAATACAACTCAATTGGGGAAATTTTAAAACAGCACAAAAGAAAGAAACACAACAAAAAATGGGAATTCATGGTCTTTTGGAATGTTGATTAATGATTAATCATGAATAAAGATTTACTAAATCACTATTCATGTTAAATGCATAGAACAATTATCCCAAAAAAAAATATCACCTGAGGATCAGGGGCAGCAACAGGAGCTGAATCTACAACACAGCCTTTAATACTTGACATTAAAGATGGATCCTGCTTTTGAAATTTCTCAAGAATTGCTCCATATCTGCAATGCAATGATTAAGAAAACACTACGAATTAGCAAATATAAACACAAGACGGCAAGAGAGAGAGAGACGTAAAATGGGATTAAAGAAATTTTTTTATTCAAAAAAAAAAAAAAGTACATATGCATGAGTAAGAAGGAACTCACGTTAGCCAGCCTGTGTTGCTAAAAGTATGAAAAACAAGATTCTTCCCATTTTCCTCTTCCACCCAACTGGCTAGATGGTTCACAAGCAATTCAATGTGCTGTTCAGCTTTTCCACCAACCTTGTAACTCATGACATCAGCCATGGGAAAGGTGAAAGTAATGGCATGAAATCCCCTTGAAGTATACCATTCAGCATATTTTTTCAGATGCTTCTGCTTTGCTCCCAACCACCCAAGCAAAACCACCACCGTTCGAGACTTCACAGACGAACAATCTGAGTCCTTTGAAACCAGTTGTGGATTAGATTCTGGCAAATGCCATCTGTACAGACCCTCTGAAGGGGGAGAAGGAGCAAATGGCACAAATTCCTTTGTTTGTGAGGCATTAGCCAAATTTGCAGATTGATACAGTGGCAAAAGAATTGGAGGAGAAGCAATGGAGGAAGAGAATGTGTTGAACAAGGAAATTGGTGCACAAGGATGACTTGTTTTGGGAATAGGATAGTCAGCTTTAGCCAAGGGTATACGAACTGTGGAAGCAAAAGACAGATTTGAGATATTATGAACAAAAGCCCGTGAAACCCATGACGTTGATTCTTTCCCTGATTCTGAAGAAGTGGTGGTTACAGTGGCTGCAGACTTAGGACGTGGCAATTTATCAGGGAGGTCAGCAGCAGCCACAGCAATTGCAGCTGCTGCAGTTAGAGGTCGACCGATGATTCCCGACAAGGAACCCATTACAGCAGATAGATAAGCAATCGTTTGGCAATCAAATGGCCATAAACCAAAGACTCCTTTCAAGTATTCAATAGAACCTAAGGTGTTATTATCAGCAACCCCAACTTCTCTGAGAATCAGCTGTGAAAAGCCTGAAACAAATTGAACAAATTAGATGCCAAAAAGATTCTACAGAAACCACCAAGAAAAAGAAAGAAAAAAGAGTAAAGAAAAAATTCAAGGACATGATGTCAACGCCTAACAGGATGGTCAATTCAGATTGCTAAGGTCTGGTCGGTGGACATGTTTAAAAAAGGCATGGGAGATCATGAAAAACGTGGGGTGAGAGTTAGATATGATCTTCTGAAACCCATTATTACAATTTACAACCAAGCCAACCACCTGTTCCCATCCCAACTTCTCTGCCATCTCTCTCTCCCAGGATCAGTCATGGGATCATTGGATCTGCAGGGCTCACAATGGATGTGGAAGGCCTGAAAAGCCATTGAAAGATCCAACCTTTCCCTCTTTGGGGCATCTAATTGAGACAGCTGAATCATATTCTTCTTCTCAGCCATCTATTTCTAAGCAAAAGATTGTGCAGTTAGGGTCATCCAATGGGAACAATCTTCATTAAAACCCTCTCCAAGGTGGGGCAATCAGATGAAGAATCAGGATTATGACCCATTAATCAATTCTTCAGGATTCAAGCAAAATGAGGGCTTACCGATAGAAGGCAGGCCGGCGCTATCACCAGGCTATAGAAGCATTCAACGAAGGCGGCAGGCTGTCAAGACCATCAAGATTCTTGACAGCCCCGCCACTAGAAGAGGCGCAACTCCCTCTCTTCAATCCAATTGGAACCCAGAATATGTATGGATCAAAGAATCAGGCCTCTCCAATCTCCTTTATCAGCTGCCTGAGAAGATGAAAAAACCAAAGTTAACAACATAAATAACAACATTCAGGACACTTCACCACATATTTCTCAATGAGATCACAAAAGGGCAAAACCCCAATCTTTTTTATGTAATTCAAGAACATAGAAAATCTAAGAGATGGAATAGAAACCAAAAATGACGAAATATTTCAAATCCGACAACAAAACCCACAAACACAGGAGAGATTCCCCTACACAAATTCCAAATAGCTTAAAGATGAGACATTGCGTGTAGAATGTCAAGAAACCGTATCCATCTTTACAAAACAACCAAAGGGGGAAATAATCATCAAGAATCCGAGACGAAACATTAGAAAAGTCAAGACTTTGCACCGTGAAAACTGAAAAGCTCGAATCCGTACGAAGATGAAAAATAAACGGCATTGGTGCTATAATAACGAAACGAAACGAAACGAAAACCACACGTTTACAACTCAAAACCCTAGAAAACACTTGGAAAATCAAACATTTCATCCATTAAAAGCACGAATCCACGACGACAAAAGAGAGAGAGGAAATCGTCATCAAGATGTGGGAAAGAAATCTAAATGCAAATAGAAAGAGGAGAAGATGTAAAAGGAAAATCAACCTCTAAAAGCCTCGTGAAGCGACGGAAGATCCAAAAAATCGAATCCCCTTCCCTCCAAAAAAAGAAGATGAACAAGCTAATCCTCGAGAGAAGAACAGGTCGAAATCGAATTCCAGTCTCTCTTTCTCTCTCTTTATATCGGGCTTAAATCGCGTGCCGTTTATGCAAACCTTGAAGCGGAATCTAACGCCACAACAAGGCCCACAACTTTCTATTTGAAACCTTCCCCGTCTTTATTTACTGAATATATACTAATTAACCGCTGTCTTGAAGATTTTGATGCCGTGTGGGCCCCACTATCGAAGGAACACTTCCTGTTTTGATGGAAGACCCCAAACCTATGATGTATCCAGTTGTATTGACTTTCCAACGTTTCCTGCACACAACATTACGCAAGACTTGAAAAAGGCACACTTCACATATTATTGATTATAGATGCCAATGGACCATTACCTTTAGATATGAAAAGTTTGTGTGGGTCTGATGTGGTTGTTTCTTAATCATATGCTGCAGTCACTTTTTTGTGTGCTGCAGCCAAGGGTTGGATCATGAGCCTATGGTGTTCATCATGAGTCTAGATTTCACCTATGCTAGCCCTTGATTGGAGCAAACTCTACAATGAACTTGCCTGTTGAAATTTCAAACCACTTAAAAGGGCTGTTTCTTTATTAGAATTGCTTATCAGAATTCATTTTGTTGGGTTTTTTTTGAAAATATCATGTTTCTTTATAAATATTTCAAAATGAGCAAGGACCTCCTAAACTCAAGCTTACAATAAGGTAAGATAAAGTGTGTGGTGTGACCCATTTGGGGACCTACATGGGGATGGGAATTGGAGGATTTTAAGGACTCCCTAAAATCTTCATCTCTCTAGAAAATCAGCCACAAAAGTAATTTCTATCATCTCCATATGAGCCCAAAAGTTTAATGGTCAACAGTCCATTTGGATCGATACACAGTCGATATAACGGTCTAGTAAATTAGGATATGACCGAAAGTTGGTGGACATATGCAATTTAAGAGGGTCGTGTGTTTGGTTCATTTGGATTGACCAAGGGTGGGCGCCACAAGCATGAGCTTACGAAATTTTATCATAAGCTTGAGCTTAGGAGAGCCTTGTTTTTTTTAAAATTATAGCACTTGAAAGGTCTTATAAATGTCTTTTGAGAATTAAAGAATCCAGCTCCTTTAACTTTTGATGGAATTTCTGGATACTCTAATTCAAGGGAGCATTTAGAAATTCCCCATAAAAAAACAGGGCCCAATTTTAGGTCTTCTCAACTATTTTGTCCTACTTATTTGCATGAAATACAACATAAAAGATCATAATGAAATGAACTTCATAAAACATTATTAAAGAGGCTATGGGTAATCAATGGGCATAACATAAAACGTGAAGGATATAAGATGAAGATGTTAATGAAACCTTGACACTCCTTAGCATTGAATTAGCAAGACAATAGCATGCTATTCTTTTTTTTTTTTTTTTTTTTTTTTTTCCATTTTCCTTGATTTGGTTTTCATTAAAAGTGAGGTTATTTGACGATATTTTTAATTTTCACCATTGTTTTTCACTCTTAACTGCATATTTGAGAATTATTATCCAAAATATCTAAAATCTTCAAATGCCTTCCCCCATTTTAATTCAAAAATACTGAAATTTTTTTGGAACCCCAACTAGGAGGCAAGGATCCAAGAAAGAGTTCGCATACACACGAGAAGGTAGCGAACTCGAGTAGGAAGGAAGCCCCGCACAAGCAAAAGAAAAGTCCATACAAGTGAAAAAAGAGTCCGCACAAACAGAGAAGGCGATTTACTCAGGGTTCAAATGGATTAGAACCTCGGACATCTAAGTAAAAACTAATTCCCCTCTGCACTCAAATTAGGATTTTGACAATTCTCTCAAGACTGAATTTTGGGGACCCCATGCAGGATGAATAACGTGCAAGGGATGTTTTGAATCAGGATAATCTATAGTGGGGCCTGGTCGAGCTTACCTAGGCTAGAAGAACAGCAGGGAATATCCTGTGGGATATACCTGATGCCACAGGTTCTATTCCGCTTTCCTGGATGGTCCGTCGGGGTTATGAGGTCGAATATATTGAGTATAGACCACACGTTTTCTCCGTGGGGGAAGGCACGCTTTCGTCAGTCAGCATGGGCGGTTATGCACCCGCCTCGGCATGTGCGCTCGAACGTCGGTCTCACCCATCCCACATGCATCTTTCTGCACTCTATTTCTGAGTCATTTCTGATCCCCAAAATATTTGGTAAACTTCAATAGAAAGTGCAAGAATATGACTTGCACCCGTTACATTGTTGATTGGATGTTTTTTATTATTGTCTTCTTTCAATTGACCCTCTAATGAAAAAAAAGAAAGATTTGAGCAGCCATAAAAGCCTGTTTAATCAAATTGTGTTATTGTTCTCTCAAGTCCCACCCTATCTACTTTATACTATAAGAAATTGATGAAAAATAATAATCATAGCTAGAAATTCTAAGAATTCTTAATTCTTGAAAGGTTGTTCTACCTGGTGATTTCATATTGATGAAGTATAATCAATATAAGTCAAGAAAATTGGAGCTCTAATAACTCCAAAGGCCAAAGTGACTTTTCTTAAGATTAGATTTTTAAAATTCTAGCCTTCTTTTATTTTTTATTATTTAATAGGGAAAAACACTTAAAGCGCACGTATAATGCGATCAAACACTTTAGATCGTGGTGCACTAATTAGAGCAATTAAGCTGAATTCTCATTCTCTTTTTACTTATTTGGCAAATCGTCGGCGTCGACCTTGTTTACACTAAAAGTTGTAACTTTTCCAGACGTTTTGGGAAAAAAATTCACATGATTATTTACATTAAAAGTTGTAACTTTTTCGCCATTCACATAGGCCTCATATTTGTAATCCAAGCCATTCAATTTGTTTACTGAATTAGTCACCCTTGAAATCTTAGAGTTAATTATATTAAATCTTTATAGATTTTGAGCAGTTTGTGAAAAATCTCAACCTATAGATCTACTATTCTACACTTTTGTGGGCCCTAATTCATAATCCAAACCGTTGAATATTGTTTCAATGGTAAATACTAGGATTTTTAGTTCATATCTTAATTCTTCATCAATTTTGAGAATTTCCAAAAAAAAAAAAAAATCTAAAATCATTAGATCTACTCATTATTATTGCGAAAATGATGATTTTGACAAACATGATAATGTATTTCTCATGTTCAACATTTACATTGTGACATATACATAGGTAATATTTACTTTATATAACTTATTTTCCTTTCACGCGTGTAAAAGGTAATTAGTTAAATGACCCCTTAATTAACCAAGCTTGAATCTAATTAAAAACAACACTATAAAAGTGAAACCCCAAAAACCTTAATGTAAAGGTTTGCTTTTATTAAAGCCAAATTTTGTGTTTTTTTTAGTTATATTGGAGTTTATATGAAAAAAGAACTAAAGAAGTCTAGCACTTTTTTTCCAGGAAAACAAGTTTAGTCTTGTTGAATTTAGTCTTCTCTACTTCCAATGAATGGGTACAACTGTACGAGGCATGGGAACCTAAATCACAAAGATCATTTCTCCTCAGAGGCGGACGCATAATTCTTATTTGGGTGGGGCGGATGATGATTAATTAAGAATTTCAATCATTTATGTGCTCGATCAAACGGTGGGCTTCACTCCTATTATAATGAAATTTTTACATATATCCCTTAAGGGTATAGAATTCAAAATTAAAATAAAATTAAGGGTAAAGACATAAGAAATGTGATCCTAAATGACACCCACCTTGCTATTGGTTAAGTATCATATCAAATACGACGGGGATATCCTCGTAGGTTAAAAAAAATAAAAAATCTAAAAGTATTTTTTAAAGAATAAACAACATGGCATTAGAAGTGACTAAAATTATTACTCAAGCTAGAAAGGATAGGTGAAAAAAATAAGGTAGGTCCAGGTTAGCACGTTTATATTATTTACCTCACCATTGGAAGCCAGTCCTACATCTATTAAGACTTGATAAATGAAAAATTCGAATTAGATAAAAAAAAGTCTATTGATAAATATAATAAAAAAAATATCAATAATACTATGATTGCATGATCAATATGTTTGGAATGTTAATTATATGATTTTTATTTTATATTTTTCATGTGCAAGTCTCTCAGGGACCCAACCACTTAGCTGGGATAAAATAAGTGCTTATATAAGCTAAATTATTTCCTAACTTGCTTAATGCATCTAATTATTTAGATACAAATTACTTTTTTAGTGCCTGGGCTAAGCACAGTTTGCGAGTAGTACATGAATGTAACGATCCCCTAAAAAACTACTCCATATGGTCGAGCAACTCTAACAACTTAGAACATGCAAAGAAACTACTTCTATCACACCATTTCTGAAACTCTGTACTAGCAAACATGAATGCGAGATCCGAAACCTGCATTAATCAACATGAACTTCACCATTTGTGTTGCTTGATGTTGTGGCCCTTTGATGGCCCACCATTTCAGAATTATAGAGAAACAATCTGTATCCAACGGTGGAGCTCATCTTTTGAATCCAAACCATTCAACCATGAGGACTTTTACTATAAAAAAAAAAAAAAAAAAAACCTCCGGCCCACGTTTGTAAACTTAGATCATTCAAATGGCAGACCATATGTTTTAATCCAATGAAAGCAATCAATCTCATAGTGCCATAATCAAGGTTGGAAAATCCAAGACTCGGATTGGACTCCTCCGATACAATTTTTTTTTTTTTTTTTTATTCCGATAGAGTCAACGCGGAGACTCAAGAGAGTCATGCTTTTTTTAAAATAATTTTAGAAATATTAAAAGATGAATCAATTATTTATCAAATCTAAAAAATACATTTATTTACATGATTCGAAATAATCAATTCAAATTAATAAATTTATATTTATAAGAAAAGTACTATAATAAGAAAATCAAAAATATATTAAATATTATAAAATTTGTTAGTCTAAATATTGAATATAAAAGATCAATTATAAGCTTCAAATTACATTACTGTTATCATTTTTAAATTAATAACTCCAAACCTCATGCGTAATTAGTTATAAATAAATTTTAATTATTTTAAAATTAACTTTGCCAATTAAATGATTTGGAATGCAAATAATTAATTAAAATGAAATAATTTGGCTGAATCTTTTTAATTTTTAACTATGTTATTTATTAAAATTAGATGAGTGGCAAGAGTAAAGAGTCAACTCAGTTTTCCAATCACGGCAATAAGTGACAAGTGCCGTGTATGGCAGCTACATATGCATTCTTTTGTTAATTCTTGTGCCAGTTATATAAGAAAGCCAGGGTTTAAGGGCCGTATTTCCTGAGAAAGAACATCTCCTCTTCCCCCTCCAACGCTCCAAACCCTACCAGCGACCAGGTATGCTTCTTCTTCTTCTTCTTCTCTCTTTCTCCCCTCTTACTTCTCTAATGTCGCCTCTCTCTCTCTCACACCACCATTGAATCGTGGCAGCGATAAGCTAAGGAATCGAAACCCAAAACCCCTTTTTCAAAATGCTATACATCAACCCAAAACCCTAATTTCGTCTTCTGATTCCCTTTTCCTACACGGCACAGATCTTGACTTCTGTTATCTAAATGAATACTGATTGATCTTCTTCTTCAGCCTTAGTCGTTCTTTGGATGTTCTTTTCTTTTGTTTGAATTGATATCTGATTCAGGTGAATCTCCTCTGTTATCAGTCCATGGATCCGCAACCCGAACCTGTGAGCTACATCTGTGGAGGTACACTACATTTCTTCTTCTTCTTCTTGACGTGTTTCTTTCAAAGTTCCAATAGATTAATGGGGAGAACTTCTTAGCAGAGAAAAAGGGAACAGAAAATTGGAATGAAATACTTGATCCATATGAGGCTTTGGTCAGGTTAAAGGACTGGATTTGTTTACATAGATCTATATACGTCTATTAGATGATCTGAATTATGGTAGATATAACTAATTATATGTATATGGTGGTGACATTGGACCCCACAAATATGCCATGAATCTTGCATTTATGAAGGCAGAGGGAAGTGGGGACTCTCTAACAGACTGGAGAATGGAGATGATTCAGATTTCAGACTCCTAAATATCGATTTTACTATTCTATTCAACATTTTAAGAACTGATGTAAAATGTGATGGAAAGTTTTGTGGCAATAATGGTGCATTTCTATATAGGGTAGTCAACGAACCAAATTTGGGCTGGGCTGGATCTACCTGCAATACTTGACACTTTGTATAGAACCATAATAAGACATTAGTAAAGCGTGTGGAAACGTTGTTTGAATTAGAATTATGGTTATTTAACCATGAGCTTGATCCATTAATAGAAGAAATCATGGTACATCAAATTTTTTGTTTTTAAATTGAATTTGATTAATAGGTATTAACCATTTTGAGAAAGAGGTACTGATAAATTTGACAGCTTGGCTGTTTTTCCAACTCATTTCACTTTGTTCTCCATGTCTTGTGCTGGAATCCCGCTCTAGACTTACCCCGGTGCTCATGTGTGTGGGTTTTGTGTGCGCGCTCAGGGGAATAGTCCTGTTGGGTTATATGCTAAGGGTAAACCCTCATCATTAAAAAAAAAAAACAAAAAAAAAAAGAGTTGCTCAACATCCCTTTGGTTTGGTTCTAATTCATGATCTTCCATTTTTTTATTGGCTAATTTAGGTACTTTTCTTTAAAATACATAGCCGGCTATCCTTATATTCTCCTGTTCTGTTCCCCAAGACTCCCTTACATTTTTTTTCTTCAATGCACCTTACAATATTTAGGTCTCCAATTTTTATTTCTGAGCGTAAAAAGCTTTTCATGTACACTTGCATACTTATGCAACTTTTGTAGATCTCTCTTTTATCTATAACTTAGACCTTTCTAACTCTTCTGTACGTCTTGGTTGTTTGTGCACTAAAAAAAACAAAGATGATTTACTTTGTGGAGAAGGTAAGCTGAAATGTGTATCAATATCATTATTGTCATAGATCTTTAAAAAATGTTATTATTATAATGGTTATTTATTTGGAATTTATTTTTTATTTTATTTTTACCGTTGATTTAGTGGTAAATAGACAGGGCACTTTGTGTATAGCTCGTTTTCACAAATTTTGAACTTTATTTGCCCAACTCAGTATTCTTGTCAGCTAGTAGTGGGGAGTTTAAGCTGGTTACTGGATTGCAAACTACAGGCATTATCAATATCCTTTAGACCACAACGGCACAACTAGGATTTTTTATTTTCATATTCTTCTCCCTGTAAACTCTCCACACATGTGTGACCTGTTTAATATGACCCATTATGACACTTGTAACCTAGTTCCAATCTCATTGCCCTAATGATTTTTCTTTGAATGCTGTAAGTTTTTCTCATTTTAAGTTCCACCAATTTATATAGATTATAATCACTTTCTTATGTATTTTGGCTCTTAACATTGGACATCCAAGACCATTAACCTATATTGTGTTGTAAATAGGGGTGGCAATGAGTCTAGGTTGGGTCCAGGTTGACCCCTGAGGGTAACAGTTATGGGCCCAACCTGAATGCAACCCATTTGTTGTTCTGGCCTGAAATAGGATGGGTTCAATCAGTTTGGGTTCATATTAGTTGGCAGGTTTAGTAGTATTTATAGGACCCAATCCAAACCCAATTAATCATGTTGAAAGTGTCAACTCAAACCTGGAATTACCTGGTAAGGGTTGGTGGGTTGAGTGAGAAATTGCCACCCTAGCTTGAATGCCCTTGCAGATTGACCTACTCTTTAGATCTTAATAAAACTAAGTCCATCTTAGTTCTGTTCGACCTACTATTTAATATTAGAAAGTGTTCTTTCTTCTCTAATTACGTATCAGCTATTGCAAGACTAAATATATGTTGATGTTCAGATTGTGGAGCAGAGAATACATTGAAGCCAGGCGATGTGATTCAGTGTCGTGAATGTGGTTACCGCATCTTGTACAAGAAGCGCACCCGCCGGAGTATGTAAAATTTTTTTATTATTTGTTTTATTTTTTCTTGCTTGGGCTAGCGGTCATGGGGACTATCTAAACCTAGCCACCTTCCTTGGGCGATATGGTGAGAGAAGGAGTACTTTCCAAAGATACATCCAATATCCTCAAATACAATAGTTTCCTTGTTCGATCTTCTATTTTGGGGTGTTTTATATATAAGGGGATGAATTGAATTGCATCCTGAATTGTATCACAACTTATGAAATTTTTATTTTTATTTTTATAAAAAATAATTAAAACAATAAATGAAAAAAATGTAGTTATTCATAATCTCATCCATTTTCCATTCATAGCAGCATAAGTATAATGACAAATAAGACTAGGACACAATCATATTAATAATATAATGACTTATATTAATATATCATAAATGATGTGTGAATAGTTAGAATATGTTTAAGATAATGTATATTGTAAACCGTATTTCCTTGGGATTGTAGTTTAATCGGTTAGAGCACTGCCCTACCAAGGCTGAAGCTGTGGGTTCGAGCTGAAGACTTAATCCCTTCAATATGTTTAAGGTATCAATGTTGCGAGAAAAAAATAAAAAACTTGCAATTTTCTTTTGTACTCTTTATAACAGAAAATAAAAATAAAATTCAAATAATCAACCTTACATGGTTCGGATGTCTCCTAAAGTTAAAAAAGTGCTCGTGAAGACAAATTAAAAGATTAAAAAAGTAAATGCAGTCACATGGATGTTCCTTAATTATCTCCTAAAACCTTTCCAAATTGCAAAAAATCTTAGATTTGTTAATCTCTATGAGAGAGAGAGAGAGTCACTTGAAACATTTTAACTTTTACCGGTATCCTATTTCCTTGCAGTTGTTCAATATGAAGCCCGTTGAGCAGTGAAGGATGGCATTAACCTCAACACCGACTTCGTTACAATCTGATATGCCTATGTGGTGTCGGTTTGAATAAACAGAGTATTACTGGCGTGTTTTTAGCGCCCGAGGCTTTGAAGAAAATCTATGTAAACGATAGTTGCTCCCTAAATACTTTGGTATATGCTATGCTGTGGATTGTAAAACTTGTGGATTTTTCTGAAGCTGAAGATTTGTGATTTTTTTATAAGATTTATGAAATTTTCTCTAGGGACGTTTGTCTAAGCATAATATTCTCCTGCGGGCGGGGACATGAATGCAAGTGGACAGTGGGATTTTCTATCTCAGCTGTTCATATAAGCTGGCAAATCCTGCCAGCTTATGGAAAATCCTGTATGGTCATGTGGGATTCTCAAAGGAGAAAATCATCCTTTGCCTAATACTTCTAGGCAATGCTTTTCTATCAAGAGTGTGCCTCACAATGGCTTTATAGTGATGGGCAACAGAATTTTAAGGTTGAAACCCTGGCTTTGGCTGTTTATTTAACAATATATTTTATAGTGGTGATTGTTGCTCGGAACACAGTGGTGCAGCATTCCAGCTGTGGCCTGTACAGTAGCAAGTATCAATTGATCCCAAACCAAACAATTTACTAATTGGGTTGAAAATATCCACCCAAGCACTCAGGTGGGAACTGCCATCTCCAGTTGTTCTTTTGAAGCCAATCCAGGCATGAAAGAACCCAGAATCTGATCACATGCACCACTCAAAAAAGCTTTTTATTTATTTATAAAAGGGTGGTTAATTATATGGCTATTACGGCCAGTACAAAACATAGGTGATGCAAACTACTCAGCAGGAGATATAAAAGTGCTACAGAACAACACAATAGTCATTTCCTTTCCAGTACATGAATGAGACATGGGTGATAAAAATTGACCTTCTATTAGATATACCAAGGAAATTGTCATAATATTGCATTTAAATTCATTCCATTTTTGCTGTAACAATTGACTATCTCATCATAAGCTTGTAATGACTGATTGTTATATTCTCATGCTATTTGTCCTTAGCCACCACTTCTTCCTCACCTTGTCTGCATTTCCTTCCGAACTTCCCAGCTTCTGTAGAATCACCTTTGTTTCTCGTAGGCGTGAATTGTAATCCTTCTTCCAAACTTCAAACATCTGCTTCAATCTCTTCAGCTCTTGGTTTGGATCTACACTTGATTCTGCCTGCCCAGACTTCACCTCCATCAAGAACTTGGCATCATCTCCGAAAAGGTGAATCCGTTGCTCGAACTCCTCAGCAAGGCGGCTGATGACGCTCAGACCTGCACTCTTTTCTCTATCTGTGACCCGGACAGACCTCACTCCAATGTTCTCCTGAGCTCCAATCCCATTGAAACTATGACCAATATCCCAGCTATAGTTCCTGTTGCCGCCCATTTGCACCAGTGGATCAGGCTTCTGTTCTGTGTCATCAATGGAAAAGCTCTCATTGGCAATGGAAATGCTAGATTGTAGAGATTTCATCTGTTTCTGCCATACTTCCTCCATGTTCTTCATCTTTAACTCATACTCGGACCATCGACATTCATACTGTTGGAGTCTCTGGCGGAGTATGTCGTTTTGTTCTTCTTTCTCTTGTAGTGCTTCCTCAGTTTTTAAAACTTTCTGCTGTAGCTCTGCAAGGACTGATTGCTTCACTAGCACCTTATCATTCTGAGTACCCTGGTAGGGGAAATTCAAATTCTTTGTAGTACCTTTTGAATATGAGAAATTTTTGGCTTTGGCCAAATAATGAAGATAATGAAGACTGTTGGTTAAGTTTTGCTATTGCATGATAGAAAGCTTCATTATTTTCTAATATGATAATTGAAAGCACTCCAATCAGATGGTTTTGGTTTTATCCCATCTTATCAGTTTTCATTGTGTAGGAAATGTCGCTAAATCTCTTAAATCTATGCTACGAGTTACATATCACACAGATAAATGAGGAGAAAGGCGGTTTACTAATGCATGTGGTGTTTGCACCTTGGTTTCACATGAGGTGAGTTTAAGTACCACTTGTAGAACGGTACCCCCAACATAGCCCATATAGCCCATAATAATAATTAAAAGAAAAAAGAAAACATCAACAATTCTGTTCCTATAGCTGTTTAAATTTACATACTGGTACCGATAGAACATTTGGTCTAACGGGCTGTTCTGGTGTAATCTTCCCAGGAGAGCACACCAAATTTTTTTTTTTTTTTTTTTTAAAGAGTAACATTGGAAAAATGGAAATATCTAGAAGAAATTTAATCTAACATAAAAAAGGACATTTACCTAAAAGTACACTATGCAGGATCTACAGTACAATTCTACATCTCTAAATCTCAATTTTTTTTTTTTTTGTTGCTAGGTGGCTCCGAGGTGGTAGCACTAGTGACACAAACTTCAATTTCTGAAGAAGGGGGAACCGGGGGTCGAAACCGAGACAAATCTCAAAAAACCTCAATGCCATGAATCTCAGAATCGACCAAAGAAACTTGGCTTTCTTACCTTTCTTCAAATGCAAAGAAGCATTGGAGTACACAGTTTCAATCTTCAAACATTGGTGGAAGTCAATGTCCCCCACAAAGATATACCAAAAGAGGGAGTTTTGGTTGAGGGATTAGGATTGAGGAAGAATGCTTCTCTTTCTCCCAAAACACTAAAATTGACCTCTTTTAACCCATTCATTTGGGAGGGTAAAAGGATGCCTTAAATCCTTTATAAGGTTTACAAAGTCGAGAATTTCTTCCTCAAGAGCACTTCCATTATGGGAAAAACAGACTGCAATTTGGGCTGAAATCCTTATAACATACTTTCTGTTCCATATTGCAAAAGTGTTTTGAAGCTGCTGTCTAGATTATGTCCAGCCAATACTAAGAAAAGTAAAAACATAAAGCATATATGACAGTCAGCTTTGTAATGTACCTCTGTGACTGGAAGTTTGGTTGTTGCACCAAGTAAACTTATGTCTCCTGAACACCTTCTAACAAGCCACCCACGGATAACTACAAAACAGATCAGTAGTGGACCACAAAATGAAATCAATGCTTAGAAAGTTGGGCTGGAGCTGCATATCAATATTTTTTTTTCTGGACTAACCACTAAGTAAAAACATAATATTACAAAATACAGTAACACACTTGGAGTCTGAACGCAGAGTGTGATTACACCGAGTCGCTTTGGCTCCAAACAGATTGATAAACATATGAATGTTCATACAAACCAAAACTTACCAGACTGAATCAATATTGAAGCATCACAAATATTTCTAAAAGTCTTTCTGGAAATCCAGCATTTTATTTGCTTCTGTATAACCACAGCAGCTCTGTAACTCTGAACAAGGACTGCATAATCCTGTCTCATTTTCTCTCCCCGAATAACTGCAAGAACGCAGGTATATTAAAGAGACCCAAGAAATTATGTCCTAAACTAAAGTTGAGATGTGTAAATACAATACATGATTGTAGCGTAGCAATTCCTCTCCTGAGTTTTATGAGGTGACAGCGAGCTTGATAACCTCTGAAACAGCTTTGCACCCTCAAAATGCCATGGAGAGTATGATTTCTCGTTTCTTCAAGCATACCAATCTATAGATTGTCGTAGTTATATAAATGCAAGAATACAAAGAGAAGTGAAGAGAAGAAAGCATCTTGATAAATACCTTTTAGCACAACAATGTGATAGGGCAAGAATGTGAATAGTAGTTTCCATAATTAGCAAGAAGGTAAGACACTATTTTATGGTCTCAAGCATCTAGGTTGCAGCGGGTACTAGTACGTTAATATGGAATAATCAAAAGCATTCACTTCTTGATGCTTGAGTTTATAGAATTTCATTTTTTTATGGTGTTTATTGTGTTTTATTAAAATCATGAATCAACCAGAAGGATTAATCTCACCTGTCCACTTCTGAAAAACAGTTTTGTATAGCCAACTTGGTACATCTCTGGTAAGATATTGAACTGGTGAAGAATTGCAACTGAAACACTGAGTGGATCTTTAGAGGCAATGTTCCCCAGAAGAAGAAAACCGTACCTAGTGAGGTTTTAACGACCAAAAGAACGTCAAATCCAAAACCATATTAACAAAATAAAGAAGGTAAAATCTGAGAATGAATGGTGTTACCTTCTTGCAAACTTTTGGTGAGACATCCTGGTAGGGTAGCCAGATCTTGATATGCGTACCACCTCCAGAACTCCACAGCAACGCAACTGCTGCAATACCATTCCCTGTTTGTAGACACCAGGAAGTTGCGAGTTGTTTGGCTTAATACAACGTATGAAATGTGGTGTTGTTTTCTCCAGCCATTGCATTAATTGGAAGAGCTGATCCTACACATTGGATGAGACGAAAATGTACAGTTAGGTTTCTTCCTGACTGATGCTTTTGTTCCAAGTTAGTGCCATGGAAGCATAATGCCTTGGAATGTTCATGTCAGAACTAAAATCACCTGAAAGCGCAAGTCTATAATCATACTTTAGTCTATATTTTTATCTTCTACTTCTCTAAGCATATAGGCAATTCAACCAAGTTCAGATTCTTTTCATTGCTACTTATTTCCAGTCTGCTGTAAATAGAAACCTGCAGATCATTTCACCCATCTTAACTCAGTTTGGGTTTGGGGTCCATGGTTTGCATACTTTGAGGACCTGGACACCCGAAGCTTACAACAATATATTATGTATGAATATATGTATATTGAGTATTTTAACTAAGCATACAAGCATTCAGAACTTGATTTGTGTCCATTTTGGTCTGGGCCCTTTTTTCAGATCTAAGTTCAGGTAACGTCGTAAACTTAAATTCAGGAATGGTTATCGGTTCTCTAACCGGGATCTGATTCGGGTAACAGGTCCTCTATTAGTGGTTTGGATTCAGGTCTGGGTACACTATGGGCACAGCCCAAATCCTAGTTTCCCTACTCTTAGTGCCAGTGGCACCTTCAGTCCTAGATAAATAATCCATGCATTTTACCTTAAACTTTGTCGCAACACTAAGCTTTTGGCAATCCACTGCACTAGGCCTGTATAAATGACCCAGTGGCTTATCAGACTGGGAAAGCATATTAGATGCAAAAATTTGAGGAAGGGAGCATGTGCAAGAAGATAAAAGTTGAATAGAATCAGCGTGCAACAGATCCCTGTTCTTCTCCAAAAACCCACTTGTGTCATACGTAACCTGAGAGAAGTGATCAAACCATTAAATTGCAGCCACAATACCAAAAATAAGAATATAATCTTGTCTATTAAAGATACCACCACCAACCTCCCCCACATAATGGCAGACAGTGAATGCTCTATCTCGTTCACCTTGGAAACGAGAATTAGAATTCAGGTGCTGCTTAAGCTTGTTGGCAAATGACAAATCTGTTCCATTTGGGAAAGTGGACTCTTCATCCAACAAAGACAATAGCCCAAGTGGTTTCTGCGGAAAAAGGTCAAGTGGGAAATACAAAGCAGTGATTATATGGTAACCAAATACTTATTTCATAAGAAGCTAATGTCAGTAGTTCATATGTCATCTTGTGACTTGTATAAAATAACAAATTATCAGCATGTGAAACATCAATAATTGGTGTACTATAGCATATGTCAATAGTTCATATGTCATCCCTTCTTTATACCTGAGGCCCAGTATTTTGGCATCAAATAGCATCAAAATGCAATGAGATTGAATGCAGTTGGATATCCTATTGAATAACCCATCCAGTAATACCAAAACTGCATGAGTTCAACATGAATTGGAAAAGTATGATGTCCTTACAGTCCAATTATAAAGAAGATAAAATTAAAAATATATGGACTAGGGGTTATAAGAAGCAACAGAAATTAAAAGTGGTTGACAGATCTTTTATTTATTTCTTTTAGTTAGCCAGGGAGTCTTAGTTGGTGTAGTGCGTTGCATGCCCTCACTAGCTTTTAAGTCTAGGCATATTCTAGGATGCTAACTCCTTGTATTAATAGGAGTAAAATAGGATATTTTGACAGTCCACAAATACAGCTCTTTATCTACCAAATAAGCATGTGATTTTGAATTTTATAAAACTAGAAAAAGTGTGAAACTAAAAGAGGATCCTTGGCAAGTTGTTTTTGTTTTACTTTTATGTTAGGTCCACAATTTTAATTCTAGTCACTGAATTCTTGTGATAGCTCAATTACACAAAATGTAAAGACTGATTTAATTTGTGTTTGAGATTGTTATTCAGCGTGCGAGTTCTGATTTTCAGGGGCATGTTTATGTGATAGAAAAGCCACATTCGAGCAGATTCATGACGCTACCACCAATAATAGCTTCTTAGATGCATAACTTATCTGCTTAAAATTAAAAGCACTCTAATTTTCAACAGTGCAGTTAAAATCTTTACGTTACATTTTAAGTATATAAAGCTATCAACGTTCTGACTGAGTTCTCTGGAACGCTTACTAATGACCATAGGGAACGATATTAGATGTGCATACGACAAGAGAGAAGTACTAAGTTTTCTCTTATTTCCAAGTAATATTTTCCATGTGCTCAATTCTGAGTATTTTTATTTAAAAATTATAGATTTCTCATCTATACTATTTTTGTAAGAACATGCTGTATCAAGCACCTTGATGTGTCATATCTGTGAATGGAGCACAATTAGGTGTCCATACCTAACATCTCATAAACCAAGATCAATTGGCAGATTCGAGCTAAGTAGATTGATTATAGGTTCAAGAAAAACACAAGTACAGCCAAAGTAGTAGCAGAATTTCTGAAGTTAACAGAGTTTATCAGTGCAATTCAGCATGAGATAATACCTTAGCAAGGCCATGATGGTAGCTTTGAGTTTGAAGTGGAAGAATAAAAAAAAAAAAAAAAACTGAAAATCCAAATCATCCCAAAGTAATATGCTAATTGATTGAATGAAAGAGCTACATACATTCTCGAAAAGATTTAGGCAATCTTGGTTGTCTTCAAAGTCAACCTTTTTCCACTCTATGCCCTCTTGATTATATTCCTGTAGATGAGGATGGTGTCACTAATCTACAATATGAATATATAGGAGTTTTACATAACAGTTGAGCCCAGCCCTAATAAAGAAGATATAAAATAATTTCCTCACAGATATAATAATTTCCTCACAAGATCAAATGAAAAAACAAAGAGGCATTGACATTCATCATCCAAAACTAAAATCAGTATTAGGAAAAATATTAGGAAATTAATATCTCCAGTTAGAACTATAAATTGGTGCGCCTGCTTTCAGTCATTAATTTCTGATTGAATGGAAGGAGGAAAGGTTAGGAAGTTCAAGAATCCTTTAATATAATTACATATGTTGAACACTTCGTAGGTTTGCATTATGTACAAGATACAACATACCTCTTGTTCCAACTTGAATAAATGCCGATTAAAATGTTGCTGCAGCCTCTCATTCGCATAATTTATGCAGAACTGTTCAAAACTATTCTTCTGCCAAAGTAAACCATTGAACATGAAAGTTAACTTCTTTTCTTAAAAAACAAAAAAACCTGAACAATACAATCACAAAGCGTCAGAAACGTACACCAAAAGATTCAAACCCATAGATATCAAGAATGCTGATGGATCTGCCTGTAATTTGCTTTCCTACTTCTAGCGACTTGTTGATCTGTTCAACCAGCCACTCAAATAAACTGGCATATAGAGATTTAGCCAATGCATCTCTTGTGTCAATAGCCTGGGTAACAGGAATAAGTTACTAAATTCTATGTTGACCATACACAAAAATTATTAATCAAAACCTAGACACAAGAAATTACAACCTGCGATAGTGTAAGCTTTTGGATGATATCATCATTCCTTACTCTCATTTTACGGGTAGATAAAGCTAGCTTTAGGTCTCCAACACTACATCCAATTAATTTAGCTGCATTTTTTAAGGCTGAAAACAAGAAACAAAACAAAAGGTGTCAAGAGCAATAAATTATTTACAAAATACATCAATTTCCAAAAACTGAATGAACACATCTGATTTGTTCAACAAAAGTAATGCTGATATATGTGTATGTACAGAGAGAGGTCACAACTCACAAGGTTCCCTATACATCACACCTACCCTTTGAATAAGCACTAGCCCAGGTGGACCCGCAAGAAGTCATCAAACCTAACCATGGTTTTAAAAGTCGGCCAAGTCCACGTCGACTAAATGAAAACCAAATGTGACTAGCTATTATTGTTTAATTTCATTCTAAGAATGAAAAAACATGTGGTTTAAATTTAGGCTTTGGGGGGCTCTAGGACGCAACTTGGCGGAGTTGACTCGACTCAATGGCGACCAACTCCCCCTCTCCTCTGCTGAGTCTGAGTTCTAAAACCTTGCACCTGAGGACCACTCACTTTTTCTATATATATATAAAAATATATATATTCTGTTATTTTGGATAGTGGGGCCCACCTAATGATCCATCCAGGCTGATCCCACTCACTACCCTTCTGTGAATCAACCCTCACTGCAATTTTGCACTGATTTACAATATTTCTTGTATTGATGCATTAAAATGTGTACCCTAAAAGACAAGGTCTAAGACTCCTGATCAGTCTGATCATAATCCATGTCAAATCTTTTCATCCCCTAACCCCCATAATTATCATTCATTCAAAAAGTCCTCACAGGACAGGTTCACCCTTTCGAAAAATGTGCATGGGCAGGCACAATTTGAGCCAATGAACCCTTCTATCGAAGCAACCTTGAGAGATTCCCAATAAGGCCCACCTGTAATCTATCTAGCACCCTTGCACTCACTTCGACATTAAATAAACGACATAAACAGGAATCTATATACATCTTCTGATAGCAGGAGTTTTACCTTCATCTTCCACAGGTTCAGCATGGTTTTCATTGTCTGTCATGGTAAACTTGATGTTGCCCATCCACAAAACTGCAGCAAGCATTGCAAATACATTTTCTTGATCCTTTTTACTAATATGAACAATATCCAGAGCTTCCTGGAGATTTATATATACAGAATAATAAGGACAGTTGGGTAATTAAGTTGTTATTGCACCATTAAAAAAAAAAAAAAAACTTATTGGAAATTCATTTCTTCGGTTGCAGGCAATAAGATAAAATTACCATCACGCTCTGAAACATTTTCACATCATCAACCCCAGCAATTGAAATGCATTTGCTCTGCTTCAGATATCTGTATTCTTGTGCACTCTTCAAATTCAATTTCTCTGTGTTTCAAAGCAAGATAGTTAATTGAGCAGAGAAGTAATAAAAACAACATAAGCATAATAGACAGAGAAACTTTCAGTAGAAGAAGAAATTAGCTTTTTGAATTTCAAAACCAGGATAATGTTTTGTTAACTTATTTTGTAGAGGAAGGCATTAGCTGTGACTCTAAATAAAAATGTAAAAACAAACCAAATAGCCAATGTTCATCACCATTCTACTCATTAAGATCTAGAGGTGAATGAACCACTCATTATACAAAAATAATATTGATACACAAACAACTATTAAAATATCAACCAATTTAAAGGTCCTAGGTTAACTAAAAAAGGGGGGAGACGTAAAATATTAGGCACATAATATGACACCAACAATTCATCTTATCATTTCCACAATCCCCACAGCAGGGTCTGCTAAAATTGATAATAAAAAATAGATTAGATGCATGAAGAAATCAATATGGGCACACTGCTGTCACATTCTGATTAATTGGAAAAATCAATTGAACTTCTTGATGAATTTGTCATCATGTTAAGTTGTTTAACTTCAAACCTCTCTGAGCTTTAAGCTGAATTGCACCAGTGGAATCATTGGATAGTTGCCTCACATTTTACCGATGTACCTCCACACACGCTCTCACACACATTGAGGTTTTTTCCTCCAAATCCCCATTAGGACAGAAAACAAAACAAGAATCACATGGCCAACATAGAAGATGGGATTATTATCACTTATTATAAGTTGAAGTTTTTTAACATTTTCAGACTTCAGTATGATTACCTTTTCTGTCTTTATTTGTGCTTTCCTTAGATGAAGCATAGTCAAGAAGAGAAAAAAAAAAAAAAAAAAGGATTCTCAGGTGCATGGTTAACTGAGATTAATCTTTTTTTTTTCCTTTAAGCTTTGTAAACCAAAAAATCAGATTACTTGGAACGTCAGCTGTTATGCCATTGTATATGTACCATGTCTTTGAGAGTTAAATGGATATTAGATGTCAATCTTTTTTTTATTTTATTTTAATGTTAATCATTTTAGAAGACTTCAACTCTGTAGTTTCCAAATTTCCCATTGTTAATGAGGTCATCATGAATCATGATAAAATTTCACCAAACATTGTGGAGTTGGTTATTACACAAAAAATAACAACATTGATAACAAACTATGGTATCAATAGAGATATACATAGGGCTTGCAGAACTTTGAATATAATGCTTAGCCCTTAAGAGTGATTAGGATTAGCAATAAATATAAGGTAGGGCATACCTCTGAGAGTAGGTGGGGCGCCTGCACAAAGCTGATAAAATATGTGATATGATCTTTCACCGTCAGCACATTGCACCACTCTTGACTGCTCATAGGAAAAACATTTCAATTCAAGGATGACCAAGAACGAGAAGACGCAAAACAAGCTAAAATAAGCGGGAATCATACACTAAAATACCTTCTCAAGAAGAACTGCCCTTAATAAAAAGTCGCAGGTTTGCGGAGAGAGAAACAAACACAAAACAACAGAATCAAGTTTCAGGACAGAGAAGGAAATGCAATCTCCTACTATCTTTGAAACTATAATTTTTCTCAAAATCACCCCCACTTCTGTTCTAATATAAAGACTCTAAAATTTTTTTTATAAAAAAAATAGTCCATTCACTAAAAAATACTTATGACTACGTCCCTTAACTGACGGTAGGCATTGTAACTATCAAAATTGTTAAAAGTGAGTGAAATGATCATTTCTTAACCTGAGTACAGTGATCACACCTATCCACATGTGACTTCATCCATGGGTTTCCATCCAAAATATAGAATTACGTAGCCCCAACACAAATGGAATCATAGTGGGCCCCACCCACAATTGTTCCTGAAGAGATTAGGCAACTGGTTGAGGCATTACAAAATAAGAGCAAAAGGGTCTTGGGCTGATAGTTTCTGTTCCTACCATGAGCCAATGGGCCTAGTCATAAATATTTTCATAGTCAGGGACGCTTTTAAAAAACATTTCATTATTAGGGAGTTTCATAGTTGGATTAAGAACTAGTGATGCTCTTGAAGAATCCCTTTGAATATGCTCTTGCTGAGTACAGTGACCTTACAAGTTTGAATCTTGGCACCAGAAATCTTTCCTGTTTCGCTAAACTGAATTTCAATCAGTTTGCCCTACAAGTGCAAAAGTGTGTTACAAAGGGTTTGTAGAGTTGTTAAATGTAGCATTCAAGGAATACATCAATTTTAAACAGCTATTTGAGAAACTTGTATTAGGAAAAAGTGTGTTACAAAGCGACTAGAATTGTCATTTCTTGATGTTTTAGCATTGCCAAATGCTTCCAGTATTGGATTAGTCTTCAAGATTTCATATTCTATGCCACTGCCCCCTCCAAATGCTGCCAAATATTGCATTGCTATCTTTGCTGTTTCAGTTTTCCCTGCCCCACTCTCACCACTGGAAAACCAGATATCACAGGGAAAACATGATTAGTGATGTGTAAAGGCACAAAAAAAAAGTAAGTTTTTACTACAGAAATATGCACATATCTAACATGTAAAAAACTGGAAGCAACTCTCAGTATTTTTTACCCTTCATATGGAAAAATGCTTGAATTATCAAAAGGAAAGAAAGAGAATTTGACCCAAAAATAAGTACAAAGTAGAGCATTAACTATTATTTCTAAAATCAAATTTGAGGGACAATTTTCATATATGTATCATCAGATCTGATTATAGTGACACAATTCAAAGCAGAAATTCAGTAAAATGCATATATATGCTATAAAGAAGTGATAATGTGAAGCAAATTCTCACATGCGGACTGAATCCCACCTCTCATCAAGGTATTGTTGGACTGGACCACTGCCCTGCCAATCATAATTGGCCTAAATACTAATCAAAATCAGAATGCTAATAAGCATTGGAGATTTGGAATTGAGTGATCCTAGACCACAATGTCACAAAGATTACCTGAATCCAGTGGTGATTATCACTCTGATCTTAGTGATATTCTGGCCAGTTACAATTCACTGTATACTTGGTGAGAAACAATGATGATGAATTTTTAATATTGAAGAACCTCAAAAACAGTGTCTTGCCCATTTTCAATACTGAACACAACGAATTTACCAACCTTATAATGATAGATTGATTAACTTCATCTGCAGAAAGGCCCACAGCCATGGTTAGTGTCAAACAAAGCAGATATAAGAGGTGCCACAACTGAATGTGCAGCATCTCTAGTTAAGCTACAGTAATCACCTCGAATCATTTCGCGGATGGCTGTATCTGCTATTGCATACACATGAGGACTATCGATAGATTTACGCTTATAGGCTTCTATGCATTCATTCCCATATAATGGAACTGACTTAAAGGGATTTATGGCAACCAACACTGGCCCTGCTTTAGTCTGCAGAATAATCATGTGCATGAATGAGAACAATAAGAAAGGAAAGCCTTTTAGAATTGAGAAAGGAAATGAAATCTCACACAAAGTAAATACTCACATAGATCATATCTTGGGAGTATCGAACTTGAAGATTGTACAACACTGATGGTTCATTTAAATAGCTAAGTTGCATGAGATCATCTACACCATCAAGGATATTAGGATTTGCTGGTAATAAACTTTCTGCATTCACCTTGAAAACCTGAATTGAGAATGAGGATAAGCTGCAGATATAAGGGGAAAAAAAGAATTATTTCCATCAGAATCTCCAACAGAGAACCGTACCTTTCCTTCATGAAGTGAAATAATGGACTCTGTTCCTGAAGATGAAAGTATATTCCCCAATGTCCTGTCCCCATTTGGCATTTGACACCAAGCTTGAAGCTTCTGAAACAATGAACTTCAGTATGCAGGTCTTGCTATCAAAAGATAACATTCTTCTACTTCTCTTTTCTTGTTCCAACAATACAACCCCCGCCCCCACATCATCATCATATTATAGGTTTTGTAAACCAACTTCCTCTCGAGCTACCCTCATTGTGCCCATGGACAGTGGCGGAACTAAATGTTATGACGCAGGTGTGACCGCACCCACGAGATTTGAGAAATTCCTTAAATAAGGCCTTAAAATTTTTTTATTTTATTATTTGACTTCTTAGACCATTGCCCGCACCACCCAAATGAAAATCCTGGGTCTGCCATTGCCCATGGATACCATTTTGCAATATGGTTCAGTTCAGCAGGTTTAGAGTTCATAATTCAGGGGTGGGTGCCCAATGAATACAAGCTACTAGGTTAGATTCACCACCATATTGTTCAATCCTATGGATTAGCTTGTTAATTTTACAGGCTCAACTCAATTAACTATATTGCATTGTTTCATTCCCAATGCAATATTGCTCATGCATTTCTCTAAACCATGTTAAATCTTATTACATATCTTGAATTCTTCTTAGGAAAAACTGCAATCTTTTTTCAAGTTATGTAAACTCTGTATTAACAAAACAAATTCGACAAACTTAAGAATTGTGAACTACATGAACAAGCAAATTCCAATAAACTTGAGCGTAGTGGATTCACAAACTCATTCACCAATTTAAGCATCAAAGATTCTCTTCCAGAAGGCATTTTGTGTATGCTCCCGTCAGTTGCTTCAAGGAAATATTCTAGAAAGATTTTTAACAGTAAGACATAATCACATCTCCATTTCTCACTAGTTTTGGCTCACCCATTTCATGTGGGTCACTTTTGATCACTCCCCATCCATTTATTGCTGTGGCATATATTCTTTCAATCAATAGAACATGATCAAGAAGACCTTTCGGTTCATTTAAGTTTATATTACTGACAAGATGAAGTTCATCATATCATATGGTTCAAAAAATGTGTGGCACAGGACCCAAAAGAATTAGCGGCAGTTGATAAAATGGAAATAACAACATTAGGAAGACCTATGGAGATTAACTTGCTGAGAACTCCAAAGGGTACGACAGGGTTAAAGTGAACATCAAATTCCAAAAGTATGAAGACTTAAAGCTTACAATTAAAATCTTCTGAACAACTTTCCAATTGCTATAAAAAACTGAGACCCAAGTCTTTAATTACAATTAATCAACACTATTGGCTTTATCTCCCTAAAATTTTGGATAAGATGGCAAAGGCAAATCCTCATGAATGATTTATAATCTAGGACAAAATAGAAACAAGAAAAGACCACAGTACCTTTTTTGCAACATAAGAAGTGGTGTCACTCCACTTGCTGCCAGCATGCAATGGTGCAAATACAGGCAACGGAGAAGCCACAAAATCCAAATCTAGATCACCTTCACAATTTGCTTCTGCCAGATCAGCTATTATCTTAGTATAGGGTGAATCCTCATTCATTTGATCCATGTAACTACTACTACCGTCAACGCCCTCGGCGTCATTGTCAGATAAATTATCCTTCCCAGGAAGATTACAGGCAACCATGTTACCATTGACTTCACAATTTTCAGCAGGATGAGATCCAGGCAATCCAATGAATTTCAATTCGGCAGGTGATGATCGCATTGCCTGGAGTGAAGAAGGGATCTGGGATCTCGAAGTTTGCCTTTTGGGCATCTTCTCCAAAGAGCTTTTCGCACCCAACAAAGGAATTTCAGCTGATGCCATGATATTTGTAGCCCAACAAGAAAAAAAGGCCCTTTACTTCGAGAAGCTTTTGAGATATCACAATGTCCCCACTGCCACTATCTTTTAGATCATATCCCTGGGACCTATGCTTGCCAAAATTACAGCACCTTTATTCCTCAGTCATCACTACCCAACTCACACTACTAAAAAGTACATATACATGCAAAACAAGAATACAAATCACTTCTCAGGTATGTATAACAACCTCTACAGTTCAACGTCGAAAATGATTCCCGAGCTTCCATTTTCACAGACTTGCCTGATAATTGTCCTTTTTGATATAATCAAGTCTTCTTCTTTCTTTTTTTTTTTTTCAAATTATTCTTACCACCTCAGGATTCACAGTTGAAAGTCAGCTATAACCAATTTCTAGCACTGCAAAATCCCTGCAATGTAACCAAATGCGCTTCCACAGATCGATCTTTAACAGAAAAACAAATCTGCTAGTTCATAAAACTCCTTAAAGCTTTGATCAATGTACTCTATAACTATCTGAGAGGAAAAGTATAAAAAAAAAAAAAAATCAACTACTCAGAAAAAAAAATAATCCTTTCTTTCTCTTTGAAAGAGCAGAATTCGACTAGAACTCCAACAAATCAACACACGTAAAATTCTAGAAAATCTTGGTATCGGAGTTATCGAAATTCAACTTGCAGAGCTACCCAAGATTGATTATGGAATTCGAAATATATCGAAATGGAAAGATCTTCGCTGGTTCGATCGTTTGTCTCTTTGAACTGAAGTCTGAAGAGCAAGAAAGGGAAAATGATGAAGTTGAAATAGAAGAAAGAAATGGTTTTTCTCACTCTTTCTCTTCTGATTTTGTAGCAGAGAAGGCTTTGGGAGGCATATATGACTGTTGAAACTTGACATTCCTTTCCACACTAGTCTCTCCCACCACCATTTCCAAGTTTTAAAAAGGTACTGGAGGAATGCATTGTGACAACCGACAGCTTTTTTAAAAGAAAAAAGGAGATTTCAAAAAATGGTTGGTAGTTGGTAAAAAGAAGAAATATTGATGAAGGTTAGAAACATTATTGAAGAAGCTAAGTAGGTGTGATGATCATGTCTAATTCACTTTTATGGGGCCTACTCAATATGAATGAAGAATGGTTGGTAGATTGATCCAATGGTTAGATCATATATGACATAAAGTTCATTTTAATTTAGTGATAGTAATCATTGAAACTAATTTAGGGGCTGTTTCTTTGGAGAACATCATGTTTGAGGGGTATCTGAATTCGATCTAAATGCTGTTCATTGATTAGAAGAATTCTCATCCTTGAGAAGGAACGCCAATTTAACAAAACCCAACAAGGTTTCTTTTTTGCTTGAACATGGAGTAATGGTAAACTATCCTAGACTTAAAAACTATCTTAGTGTCATAGGGAGCATTTCTTCAATGCTCCACCACACGACCTCCATCTGTGCTCCACCAATGTACATCCGCTGTTGTATTCCACACCATGGTGCGGGAGAAGTCTCACACCCCACATCGTCCAAATACTAGATTTGACATAACTTCATATACCTATTTAGGCCTTTATCTACGGGCTTAAGTTTTTGGATGGGTACATGGTATCTTACACATAGGACACTCCACCTTTTGACCGCTATAAAGTTTAAGAATTTTTATTTTTATTTTCATTCTCTTTCTTTATGCTTGATAAATTGAACATCCACTACTTAGCTATATGTTTGATATATATATATATATATATATATATATATATATTGTGGGGCCTGAAAATCACAATTGATAAGCTTACACGCCTAACTGGTGGACTTGAAAACACTAAAATAGATTATGTAATGAATCCATATATAATAAGAGATGGTAAAGGGAGATTTTCAAAAGGTCCTTATACTACTAAAAATGTCCACAACCTACAAACGCTCATGGTAAGATTAATGCATATCACCGGAAATGCAGATCACGAGCTCATGAATTTTCTAATGGATGAAAGGTAGCTTTTGTCTGCTTTGGCTAGCAGAATTCCTTTGGTAGAATGGTATTGAAAATTCTTAGGAACTTCTAGGAACACAATTCCATGCCAAAAAAAAAAAAAAAAAAAACTTTTTGTTTGGCAAATCTACTATTTAGAGTCAAGTAAGGTAAATCTCCCATTTCTCAAAACAAAGTCTCATCAAAATCACTTTAATTCAAATTTCCCACCATATTGTTAAAAAAAAAGTCAAAAAAATAACATCATTTCTCCATTAAAAGACAAAAAAACTCTACAATCAATAAAAAGTCAAAAAGATTTCATAATAAATAACTAAAAATAAAAAAACCATCATAACCCACTTATATTTTATTCTTTCTTCAAAATAATCTCTACTCCACTCGACTCAATTAAAATAATCATTTTTACTTTTATGCCTTTTGAAGAAATAAGAAGGGGCAAGATATAGATCGATCTAGCTGTCACATTTTCCATTATGAAATGATTTCAACCATATCTGTAGTATATTTTGAACCAGAATTTTAGAGCCTTGTTTGTAAAATATATTAGGTTAAAAACCTTGAAATATTATTTTCTCCGTGCAGCGAAATTGATTTAGTTTTAAATTGTTATCTGCACCGGTGTTTGAAATAGGGTAAATACTTAGTGCATGTTTGATTGCATGGAATTCATATAAATTAATTATATAGAAATTCAAGGTCAAATGAGCTACCAAGTATTACAAAAGAGGTGATTGCTGAAGGACACCGAGTTAGGGGAGAGTTAGGGGGTGTAAGACATAAGGTATGGCTATAGATGCAACCTGCACTTAATTACTAGGGTGGTTGTGGTTATTTATTTTCCACCTCCCATTAATTCATTTCCATTAAGAGGAAATAATTTGATGATTATTTTTGAAAATTTACATTTATTTTTTACAATTTTAATTATTTCTAAAGACACATATCTCACCATTTCTATATCTTCAATTACATGAAACAAAGAGGCTCTCAAGGGCCACATTTCTTTGCATGAATTTAGTTCCTAAAATTGTAAGAAAACATTTGTTTGCATGAATTTAGTTCCAAAACTTGTAATAAATATATTTCTTTAGGGGTCGTTTGTTTTTTTCATTTACATATGTAATGGAATCACATGGGTAATGGATACACATAAATCATGTTGTCTCCAGTTTGAATTCACAAATTCACAAATACTCTCAACATTTTGAAAGTTACATCCACAAGGCCGAGGCGAGCTTCAAATATAAAAATCTTCATACTCGAAAAGATACAAAATGGTTGTGAAGACCTTTAAGAAACTCAATTCATACATACAAAATGTTCTAGGGTCTGTCTATTTTCACTAGAATATAAAGAAATTGTATACATAGGGGTGATTAAAAAAATAAAAATTAAAGATGAATATCCAATAACATTTTCATTTTGGGAAACTCACTTGTAAAGTGAATTCCAGTGAAGTTTTAAATTAATAGGCATGAAAAGAAGATGTGTAGAATAAAAAAAAAAATGTTAAATCTCAAAACTCACATTCTATACTTTTTATCATTTTGTGGTGGAAGAAGATATCTTTTCGAGTTTAGCTAGTCGTTTAGCTGAACGAGAGAATAATCTTTCGGCTTTCTCCTTTGAAAGAGAAGAAGTGATTTTTAAAATTTCATACTTTTTTATATGTCCCCGGTTTTTTTTTTTTTTTCTTCTTCATTAAGGTGACCATTCACTTCAAATTACTTTATTAGCGAATTAATTACCCAAACACAAAAATCGAATAAGAAAAAGAGGATAGTATTTGATGCTATTTTTTAAAACTTATCTTTGATCTTTACATCTAAAGGTAGGCCCCATTCGATGGACGGCATCGACAAACTCATCATCTTCATCTCCATACCCAACATCCCACATTCGACACACGTTTGGGACACCCTTCTCACGCGCGAATCTTAGCCATAATTTCACTCACTCGCCGGCCACACGCTACAAGCACCTGCAGCCGCGATAGCGCAAACGTCGAGCTTTTTCCACTGCGCCAGATTATAACGCGCGCGCGGACCTCTGCAACAGAAAATAAGCCTCATCAGCTCGCTCTTTATTATCATTTCGTACTAGTAAGAGAACAACTTCTCCAGCGTTTCTCAATAACTTTCTTCTTCTGTGTCCTGTCTATACTTTGCGAATTGTTCAGTGATCTAGGGTTTCTGGAACAATTGTAACCTTTCTAGTATGGACTGTTTGTTGTGCACATTAACTGTTTGTTAAAATTCTGCAGAGGACCCTATTATTTCCCTTTTTGATTTCATTGCATGGGTGTGCTATTAAGTGGATGGATGTGGTTGTCTTAAGGGATTCTTGGAGCAATGCCAATTAGTACATTGAAAAAAAAAAGGCTCATTTAAGAAGTTGGGGATGAACTTTTCATAGTTTAACACAAACCAATATCAGATTAATTATTGATCCTCTTTGGGCATGGAAGGGTGGAGAAGAGAGTAGGTTGGGGATGGGTTTAAGGAAGATTTCCATATTTCTTGTAGTGAAGAGGAAGGATTTTATTTTTTGGGAGATTCTTGGTTGGGGGATTTTCCTTTGGTTTAGACAAAGGATTCAATCAGCAACCAAGAGAGAACAAATGTCAAGGACTTGTTAAGAGTTCTTGGAGACTGTTTAAACAAGGAACTCTTTCTCATTGATGTAAATTTTCTATAAATTTGTATTTTATTGCAATTAAAATGCTGCTGCTTTTCTTGAATAGGGATGCATGGTGGGGCCAATCAGGTCAGTGGTCTGTATCATAAAAATGGGGCTTTGCTTGGATAAACTTGGGGATAAAAGATTGCATATCCTCATTTAGAGGGTCATCCAATACCTCTAGGAGGAAACTATAGAAATTGAAAGCACCTGAATTCTTATTCATGTGCATGTATCCTCTTGCTTGATTTTTTCTAGCTGAATCTAATAGCATAATTATGGTTTTTCTGTCATTTCATGTCGTCCTAAGTTCTAACTCTGAATCTAATAGTATAACTATGGTTTTCTGTCATTTCATGTCGTCCTAAGTTCTAACTGCATTGCTGTAGCTCTTCTTCACCGATGTAATCACCATGTTGCAGTTTTGTGAATGGTAAAGATGCTTAAGCATATATGCTGCCTTCTGTGGTTGGATGCAACAACAGCTCTTTAATACCCTTGATATTCTTTTTTCTAGTAGAAACTTGAGCTGTTGCTGATTTGACCATGTCACACAGGTCGCTCTTATCAGCATTGGTTGGGTCACCTTTGCTACTTAGGAGGCTGTTATGAGTCTCTGCTACCAAAAGATGCTTGCAATCTTCCCTACACGTGCAGTTTTCTTCCTTGGAGATTCTCTACCATTGAAGAAGCTTTCTGGCTCTAGGATAGCTGGATTTCATACAAGCATTTGGTTCCAAAGCCGAGTTGATCGTGAGAATGGTCCCCTAACTCTTGCTAGCCTTGGATTTAGATCTGAGCGTGATCCAGTGAAGAAGGATGATCCACCTAACAAGGATAAAAATGATGGAATTGCAGCTTTGAGAGTTTCTCCAAGTAAAATAAAAGCTACAAGAAGTTCTGGGTTTAAGGTAGCAGAGGTAAAAAGTGCACTTGAAATAGAGTCAGCACCATTCTCCGCAAAATCATTTTCTGAGCTGGATTTGTCTCCTTTGTTGATTGAACGTTTAGAGAAGGAAGGCCTGACTGTCCCAACCGATGTTCAGTCTACGGCTATTCCCACCATATGTCGTAACCATGATGTTGTTATTCAATCCTATACTGGGTCAGGGAAGACACTTGCGTACCTTCTTCCCATACTTTCTCAAGTTGGACCACTGAAAAAACTGTCTGAGGAGGAAGGATATGAACGTAAAATGGGCATTGAAGCTGTCATTGTTGCACCCTCAAGAGAGTTGGGGATGCAGATTGTAAGAGAGGTGGAGAAGCTGTTGGGACCTGCAGATAAGAGGCTGGTTCAGCAGCTTGTAGGGGGTGCAAACCGGTCTAGGCAGGAAGAAGCTCTGAAGAAAAACAAACCCCTCATTGTTGTTGGGACACCTGGAAGGATTGCAGAGATCAGCATGGCAGGGAAGCTGCACACGCATGGTTGCCGTTTCCTAGTGCTGGATGAAGTGGACCAGCTTCTGTCATTCAACTTCAGGGAGGACATGCACAGGATATTGGAGCATGTGGGTAGGACTAGGAGGCCTGGAGCAGGCCCAACTGTCACAAATGGCCCATTTGCTAGGCGCGCTGATCGTCAGACTATCATGGTATCTGCGACAGTGCCATTTTCAGTCATCCGGGCGGCTAGGAGCTGGGGAAGTGATACACTCCTCGTCCGAGCAAAGAGTGTTGTTCCTCTTGAATCAGTATCCACTGTGGAATCTGCTGCGTCTCCCACTGCTGCTTCTGCTTCTGCTTCGAACACAGTAACTCAAGGTGCCATAGACAGCTTGCCGCCAGCCTTGAAACACTACTACTGTGTGACCAAGGCACAGCACAAAGTTGACACCTTGAGGAGATGTGTCCATGCTCTCAATGCGAAGTCCGTGATTGCCTTCATGAACCACACTAAAAGGTTGAAAGATGTTGTCTTCAAGCTGGAAGCACGTGGAATGAAGGCTACTGAGTTGCATGGGGATCTTGGCAAGCTAGCCAGGTCTACGACTATGAAGAAATTCAAGGATGGAGAGGTGAGAGTTTTGGTAACAAATGAGCTGTCTGCAAGGGGACTAGACATAGTGGAATGTGATCTGGTGGTGAATTTGGAACTTCCAACAGACTCAATACATTATGCACATAGGGCGGGCCGGACAGGTCGGCTTGGTCGTAAGGGTAGTGTAGTCACCATTTGTGAAGAGTCAGAGGTGTTTGTTGTAAAGAAGCTTCGGAGGCAGCTCGATGTTTCTATTCGTGCATGTGAGTTGACTGACGGAAAGCTTGTTATCTTGAAAGAAGAGGAAGAAAAGATGCCACAAGCAATAAAGTAAGGTCATCTTCCTCTCTACCTGGAAATAAAAAAAAAAAAACCGATGCTTTTGTACTGTAATTGTTTTAGGTAAAGAATGCATTTAAATGGAGTAGTATGAAGTGATGCTATTTTGTATTGAAAAAACTAGTAGAATGAATCCTTCTGAAATGCAGGGATACGGAGTTTCTGACAAGGGAATGTGGCATATAAAATCGGACCAGTGGGTCTCACCAGATAAAAGAGGGATTTCTGCATATCTATGAAAAAAACTATGCTTATTGGATTTTGATAGCTGTTTCATTGAAAGGGTGCGAACTTGAGCCTCGTCGATGTTTGTTTGTTATTATTGTCAACTTCAATTATCTTTGATCAAACAGCTAGCAGAGTCCAATAATGCTGATTGCCCCCTTTTTTCTGGTGTATGGTTTCACCGGCTGGGAGCCAATTTTACTAGGGTGAGCAATGCTCGAACCCTTATCCTCCTCTTGGTGGGGAGATGTCTCTACCATGGTTTAAAATCGCGGTTCGCGGTCATCGCGTCGCGGTTCGCGTTTATCGCGGTTCGCGGTCATCGCGTCGCGGTTCGCGGTCGTCGCGGTCCATCGCTGAGCGAATTTTTATTTGACAAAAAAAAAATCAGAAAAAATATCCAAAAAATTCAAAATATTATAAAATGATAGAAAACAATGTTTATTTTCATTAGTGTACACTTTAAAGCAAAATAACGGTCCCCTCAAGTTATAACATCCTGTATCATGGCTGTATCGCTGTATATACTGAAATAAGCTGAAATGTCATAAATTTTACATAATGTAACCATAATTTTGGACAAACTAATAATGTTAAACATTTAAAATCTATAATCTAGCAATAATACTAATAGAGTTAGTCCATGTGCAATACTCAACTCAATAACTCAATCATCAAGGTGTACTCGCCTTCAAGTTTCAAGTTTAAAGTAACATTTTACCACATCAAAATGAATTAACTTGCTAACCTAAAGTAGTGGAGTTTGGACAATAGTAACTTACCTTGGCTTGATTTTTAGGACAATAAAAGTATTTAACTTAATAAAAGACTTAGATAGATATATTTTATACAAACTTTCAAACAAAAAAAATTTGGATTTAAATAAAAAAATTTGAAAAAAAAATACAAAAGTGCTAAAATCTACAATATAGTGCTCCAAGACACTAGATCTAACAATCCTCAAGCATTTCTAAGCTATTTTGAGGTCCAATCTTGAAAAAAAAAAAACTTAAAAGGCACAAAAATCTTGCCAAATAATATCTCTCGACTTCTTTATTCTTTCCGGCGGAGAAATCCACCAAATTCTTGATAGAGTCTTGAGTTTTGGAGCTCGGAGACGTCACATATAGTGAGAGGAAAGCTTAGGCTCGGTTTGGAGAAGAAAAAAAAAATGAAAAATGAGTGAAAACACAACTCAAAAAAAAAAAAAAAAAAAAAAAAAAAAAAAAAAAAAAAAAACTGTCTGCCGATATTTTCAAAATAACGGCCGATATTTTCAAAATAACGGTAACGGCCGATATTTTGAAAATAACGGCCATAACGGGCGTTATTTTGGCGATATTTTGCCCATAACGCTATCGTTAGCGTTATGAGCAAAATATCGTCGCGGTCGCGGCCGTTACCGTACATAACGGCCGTTATGTAACGGTAACGGCCGTTATTTTAAACCATGGTCTCTACAGCACATTATGCATGGTGACTGGTGAGCCATAATGGCCAATACACTAGACCCCGTTTTACCATGTTCCACTTTGCTTTAAAATCCATCGTTTCCCTCACATAAGAAAGGCATCGTGAAGCTAAAGCACACTGTATCAAGCTTCATGGTGGTCGGCGGATAGTCTATACACCATTTCGTGTGTGTAGCGTAAATATGCTTATCTGGTAGACGCGCGCTCTCAATTGGGTCCCAGCCCCTTGGCTGGGTTAACCCCCAAATAAAAAAAAGTAGGAAAAAAAAAAAAAAACACAGGACTTGGTTATCTTTGAATATGGTGGGTTGCTTTGCCACTTTTAATTGCCTCTTTCACATTTCCAACTTGATGATTAGGATCATTTCTCAGTTCCAGCTCCAGGTTATCTCAGTATCCATGATGATCCAAAATGGATGAGCAGTTTGGTGATTATTACAATTAAATGGGTTCTTATTTCTTAACTTCCAGCTCACAGAGTGAGGGGGGAAAACAATTAACATTTTGCATCACCTGACATCCATCTCTTCAGCTTTTCAACTCTTCATACAAGCACAGAAACCATCTTACATGGATATAAACAACCTGATACGCATAATCCATTAAACAGAAACAAAAATGATGAGCTCTCCGAGTGCTGTAAACAGATATCTGTAGTTGAGAAGGAAAAAAGGCAAAGGAGATCCTCCTTCCCATCTTAGAAATTATCCGGAGTTTTGCATGGTGCAACCTGTCATTGCTCCATGCCTATGTGTGCAATTGTTTTCCATAGACATGCATGACCCACACCTAGTGATTAGATGACATACTGCCTGATTTTCAATTTAGTCATCTACAAGGCTAGGTTTAACTGATGAATGGCAAATAGAACCAGCAATTAGATTGATGAACTATGTTGACCCAGTTTGATGTGACAAGGCCAAGGTCACCACGAAACAATTCATATCATTTAGCAAATTAAAATTACCATATCAAAACCTGAACACAACTTTTTTTTTTTTTTGGTAATGAATAGATCTGAACACAACTTTTAACACAGAATGCTTGCAAAGCATTAAAATTCAGGTAGATGCATTGGCCACTTGGAGCACCCAGTTTTGGCTTGCAACATGAGCATAATTTCAACTTGTTTCGGTCTACTAGTTTTTAATCTAAATGAAAATTTTTTCTGTTGGGTCAAGAAATAGGAACAAAAGCTGAAATCAGGATCCTTGGGCTAGGGTCCTGTCCCTCGTATGGATTTGCAGGACTCAACGTATTTGAAAAAAATAATAAGGAAAACGTGTTACAGAGTCAAATCCTATCCACAATGCTTGAACTTTTAGGCCTGCACAGGTTGATGGGACAGGGCTGATATCGTCATGAATTGGCCCTGAACTCAAGTTCGTCCAAACTTAATTTTGGACGTTGAATTGGCAGGTTCAGTTCATACAGTGTGAGGTGACAATTCCAGACCCGCTTACTTGGTTATTCAGGGTTAAGATGACCCTTTTGGTTTTCGAGTTGGATTAGGATTTGACAATGCAAACCTGAATAATAAATGTGTCGATTTGTGCTCCCGATCCAGATTTGTACCATTTAACCTTCAAACTGATTTGATAACTTCAGCCAGGGTTGAGATTGAGAACGACCCTTCCAACTCTTGGTTGGTCACTGGTCAGGTTGAGATTTTCAACTTAATTATTAAGGGCCCCTATGTTTCATGGAAGTGAATACCTCCACATTGGAATTCTTGGACTCGTTTAAAAACGTAGTCAAAAATGAAGAGACTAAAGTAAATATATAAAAATGCATATCAAATAGCCTCCTATTTTAACATAAAATGAATTATGGGGAGACGATAAATGAATATTCAAATATCACCCTAGGGCCTTCACCTCTCACCTCTATATTTGACAAGGGAGGGAGAATTTCAGAAAAGTCAAAGAGTTTTGGCTCATTTTAAAAAAAGTATAAATTTTTTTTAAATATTTCAAAAATATATAAAGCATTCTATAATTCTTTCAAACAAGCCCTCTCCAAATGATTTAAAAAAAAAAAGCCCTTGTGATCTTTTTTAAGATTTTTCTTAATAAATCACTTAAAGAGAATCGATCAAGTTCAAACCAAATAATCTAGTGGGGTCCACTTCAAATACCTTAATGCATGGATGACTAAAAGGAGTGGATCCCAATGAATAAAAAACTAGTAATGATTAAATGATTATGATCATCAAAACCAAAATGGCCACTCTTGGGGAAGAAAGAAGCTAAGAAAAGATAAACTTATCATAAGAATAGATTATTTTTTCATTTAAAAAAAAATTATGGAGATGAAGACTTGATTGAAAGAAATGTGGAAAACTTTCATTCTTAATTAAAATATTTAAATCTTAATATACTTTTTTGAAAAAGAGTCAAGTTTTATACTTTTTTTTTTTAAATTTTCCCAACCAAATTCTTTTTTTATTAAATTCCATTCAAACAAACAAATCCCAAGTAGAGTTCACATTGCTCTCATAGGCATCTAATAACACTGAAATCCTTCACTCTCCACCAAAATTCATTTTTACTACAAAAATGCTTTCAAACTAACCACCCCAATTCTGGAAATCTTGAAAAAAAAAAAAAAAAAAAAAAAAAAATAGCTGTGGAGATTTTGCATTGCGAAATCCTCATTTTAAATAAACAAACCCAACATGGTTTCCATGATGTTGAACCTAACCCCAAACCAGATTTGATCCACTGCAACACTCACCACCACCTTTAAATATTATCTTAGAAACAAATCATCCTCTATTTCTTACTTTTCAATGTAGAAAAATACATTCACTACAACATCATGATCATTAGAGAGGATCTGACAAATATGATCCAATAAGTGTTAAGTTTTGAGGGCTTTGGACTCATCCAAGAGATGGCCCACTAAGTGGACAGATGAGATCCATTCTCACAGCTATTGCCAAATAGTAAAGGTTCAGAAGCAACTAGACAGGCGCTACAAACTTCTTTAAAAATTTAAAAAATAGAAGAGAGGATGATTACTGGACAGTGTTAAACTCCATAGAAAACACCAGAGGGAAGATTAGGATAAAACAAATCCCTTTTGTTTTCTAATCTATGACTCGGAGTCACACCATCCTCAACTCGGTCCTGAGAGGGTGATTTACTGCTTACTTACTAATAGCATCGTCGATTCAGCATCGCCATGTACTGCTTCCTATGAGACTCTTGTCTCTGCAGCCGAAAATTGTGGATAAACGCCTCCACTCGCTGATTCAACTCGTCCTGACTCAGTGGAATCTCCCTCCTCAACCCGCCACCGCCACCGCACAACGCGGACGAAGCAGAAGCAGAAGCCGTCGTCGTCGAAGACCCCTCGTTGAATGTCTCCGACTTCCTCAGCTCGGATGACGCAGCAGCCATCCGCTTCGGCTCCACGCGCGCGTTCCACGTGTCGCTCTTCTTCAGCTGCCGAGTCAGCAGCTTGCCATGCCCCTCCATGATCGCCGTCCACGTGTCGTCCAGCGTGTCGCTGCCATCCCCATCACCATCATACAGCGCGAGCGGCTCGACGGGTTTCGAGACGGCGGAGAGAGCCAGGTTCTCGTCGGAATCCGTCATGCACGAGATATCAGACCAGATCTCATCGCCGGATTTTGCTGCGTTGTCGTCAGATTCCGGCGACTTCTCTCCGGGAACATCATACCAGATCTCCGTCGCCTTTTCCTGGGAGGACAACGCCTCCTCGGAATCTCTCTGTTTCTGCAGCTGCTGCTGCTGTTGTGGATTCTCTTCTTCCTTTTCTTCCATCTTCTTCTCCGAATGCTTCTGCTGGAAGTTCGAAGAAGCAACAATGGAGATGATGATGAAGTTCACAACAAAGTAGAGATAAGGCGGAGCGAGAAAGCTACAGAAGAAGATCCAAACGCGAGGAACAGTAGACACGATCAGGTTGATCGAGTAAGGAATCGCAAGCTTAAACAAAAGAACAGTAGAAAGAACGCCAACCGAAAGAAGAACAAGCTTGACAGTCCAGATCACAGTCTCGAATCTGTTCCTCGACGAGCTTTGAACAAGATTGGCCATCGTTCTCAAGAAAAGCATAAAAAACAGATCTCAAAAGACGAATACGAGCCTAAAAGACGAACAGATGGAGATTCTCACAACTGACATTTACTGAAACGCCATTTTCTCTGATCGGAGATGGAAGTGATCGAGCTGGTTTTTTGTGCAGATTCCTTGCGGAGAAATATCAGAATTCCTGGTTTTCTGGTAACTTTTCCCGATTCTTTCACAAAAACGGAATCGGAGACAGAATTCCTTCAGAAAACCGAATCGGCATTTACGAAAACCGAAGATCACGAGAAAAACGAAGCAAAAGATGAAAAAGCAAGAAAAAAATAAAATAAAATCAAAGATCGCTTACAATCAGAAACAGAGAAAGAAAGTACCGTTAGGAGCTTCAAAATCTTCTTCTTATCTTGAAAAATGAAGGAGAGAGAGATCGGATTAGTGAGATTACACAGTTCGAGATCTGGAGGAGAGAGAGAGAGGGAATTCGAAGCAGGTGCCAGAGATTGTAACCTGGAAACGAGAGAGATTTCTAGCTGTTGCAGGCAAAAAAGGACAAGAGAGATCGCTTTCGCGGGCAGTGAAGCAGCAGGTGGAGATTCTCTGGCGAAGGGAAAAGGCGATTACAGAAACGCCATTGTCGAGGGGGGTTTGGAGCTTTGTTGCTCGCAGGACCGGCATATATAGAGACGCTTCGTAACCCAGTCGGCAGAGCGCTTTTTATAGAACAAAAAAAAAAAGAACCGGCTATTGCACTCGCATCTTTTGGTGTGGGGAGGAGTTGTGCGATCTCAGCCGTTGGATTCTCAAGAGTTGTTCGGGAGATAAGAAGATAAAAAAAATTCAAACGATAGCTGTCGCGCTTTGAAAGAACAGCGGCATTCATTACTTTTGTGTGCAGAGTAGTCGCAGAGAGAGAGAGAGAGAGAGAGAGAGAGAGAGAGAGAATAAATAAAAGGGTTGTAGCATGAGTACCGCTCCTACACACACAGTCTGAGGCTGGTACTTCTCCTTGAAATCGTACAGCTTCTGTGGGCCAGGCTGTGGTGCCCAAACGGATGCATGGCCAATTGGCCATAATAAGGTGGGCACGGTAGTAGAAAGATGTTGATGAGTTTTCATAAAATTATTTGACCCTGGGGTTTGAAATGAATCACCACATCATTAAGAGGTCCAAGCAACTTGTATGAGTTCTATTATTAGTTGCATAAAATTATTTTAGGCAAATCTCTTATAAAGACATGTTTATAGTGATGGCCCATGGGATGATGATATGTGGTGGTTATCATTTTAGTTTACGGGGTAATTATTGTACACAAGGTGTTAAAGCTGACAATGGCCCAGAACCGTAAGTAAATATACTTGTTTGATGCTGCAATATTTTAGGGATGTATGATATCCCACAATTAAAAATGAGAATGCTCAAATAGTCTATTTTTTCCTTGACTTTGGAACCACCAAACCACCATCCAAACGTTGAATAGCTGTATGAGTGTAACAATTAATATCGCACCAAATTTGAACCGTTGATCAATCGCGATTATTGAAAAATTTATAAAAAAATCACGTTGTTTTGCAAATTATAAGAACAAATTATAAGCCACATTTTTTTTTTCAAATTTCTTGATAATCGTGATGGATCAACGGTTTAAATTTGGTGCGATATTAGTTCTTATACCCATACAACTATCCAATAATTTGGATAGTGGTTTGGTGGTTCCACAGTCAAGGAAAAAAAAAAAAAACAAACTGTTCAAGTAATTGTGGATATCCTACGTCCTAAAGATATCACACTATAGATGGAACAATTCTATGATAAATATAAATTTTTTTTTTTTACTGTTACCAGGTTATTCTCAGCTTGGACACCTTCCTTCCGTGCGGTTATTGTCACTATTTTATGATCAAAGACCATGCTACATCAGGCCAGCTACTCAACCTTTATTTAAATACCTACACTGTTATAAATGGCGGATGTCCGACTAGCTGGTCCTAGACTTTCATTGGTGAACCCCCACCGAGCAAGGTTGAATGAATGAAATATCCTGTGTCTTCTTCCAATTGTAGTGAGACTTTGAGTGATTGATTCAACAGCAAAATGATTCTGGGGCATTCACTTGAGGGGGCCCCCATCAAATCAACGGCAAGGATCAAGGGAAGCATGGGACCCACGTGTATAAGAAGAATGGCACCAAATAAGAAGGTTTGGCACTTGTGACTGGTTCAAGGAAGAAAGAAAGGGAAAGGAGCAAAAAGCAGGCTCTCACTCCAGTCCACTCCCTCCAAAACCCAAATGCCAAAAGCAAGCAGCAGCAGTCGCTTTTTAGTGCCGGATTGGAAGGAGATTTGGATGGGGTCCAGGGAACAGCAGCAGCCTGTCCAACTGATCAGTGGTGCCCACCTTGCCACATCTGTGCAAACGGAACGGTAGTGCGGATATGGGCCTCTCTGTGGCTCTGTGGCATGATAATATCCCCAACAGTTCCCCTGAAAGCGCCTTCACAAGGCCAGTCTCCCAAGAATGAATAGGATGGATGTTCTTAAAATTGGGGATGTGCAGAAAATATTATATGAGAACTAAATTGATGAATAGCAATCTATAAATAATAAATGAACATAAATTATGATTATAAGATTAATTTTCCGGCTTTTAGCGTCGGTTCAGGCTTAAACTCTGATAAAGAAAGAGGGTTGCACTAGAAAGATTAATGGTCAATGTAAAACCTTTGGGACAATTCAAACATGATGGTGATTGTGAGTTAGTTCTAAAGAATCTTTCAAAAAAGTTTATTGTTGAAAATGTTGCAGTTCTTTTGCTTTATTTCAAACCACATTTCTAATTCTTACTTGCAAGCAAGATATTATTACTTTTGATATATTCGATTCTATTTTGTTTTTGATTTCTTAGATCTCATTAATGTGGTTAATAAGACTAATTTGTCCAAACAAACATTTTATCTTCTTTCTTTTTCTTTTTTATTTTATTTCAAGAGCTATATAGTATAGGGTAAGGTAGTAACCCATCAATCATCCAGTCAAGTGGTTGGGGTTTAGGGCAGGCAAAGTGAATAAATGTCCACTACTCAATCTTTTCCCTTGAGATTACCCTGATTTAAACTTCCATGCCAATGCAAGTTTATTTCTGCCTTATGGGAGGAGAGGTGGCTTTTCTACCACAAAATGGGACACCTGCCTGATCAACTCAACCTTCTTACACTCGCTGATCTCTTATGAATTGGTGCTCATATGTTGGTGAATTGATTTTCATGATAGATGGCAGACCCCTGAATCAATAATTGATTTAACTCACATGAAATTTTTTTAAAAATTTTGTTAACAAAGATTCTTTTCTACACTACCCTCCAATGATTAACATGCATCTAATTGAGCCTCATAACGAGCTTAAATCTTTACCTCTCGCGTAAGTATTGGTGAGAGAGAGAGAGAGAGAGAGAGAGAGAGAGAGAGAGAGAGAGAGAGAGAGAGCTTTTCCATGAAAAATAAGAACTGAGTGCATGCCAGTGCCTTCTCATATCTAAAATATGGAGTGAATGTGATTGTGGGTATTAGACCCTTTTTCACTGATCTTACATGCTCATTTGCCTACTTTCTATCACATTCCAAGAGTTCAATATGAAAGTAAAACCTTAATTTTTTTTTTTAGGATTTGCCTACTTTGCTGGTCTTTGCCTTCTACTCTTTCAATTTTAGCCCCTCTTGTTAAAAACTCAGTTGCAAACCCTTGAAATTTGATGGAGATCGAACAAATGACCTACAACATGTATAGCTTAGTTGACAATTAAGTTTGATGAGAAGGGAAACAGAAACGTGGAGAAGACATGTTAAGAACACTCCGTACCATACAAACATGAACTAATGGACAAAATCCTCCACTAATTCCCCATTTGCTCTACGACCAAATAACCTTTTTGGTCCTCATTGGAATAACTACATCAAATCAATCAATTACTTTCTTAAAAATCTAATAACCTACAATCAAGCTCACAGCCCCACTGTCCAACCCTGTTGTTTTAACTAAAGTAGGTATATGAGCTCAGGAGAGAGAAGATGTTTGAAATCCAGAAAGAGCAAATTTATCAATATCCAGCTGTTTACCTGATCAGTAATGCTGGTCAAGTGACAAGCTGGTGAAAGGTCAGTGAGGCCCACTTTTTTTGGAATGGGTGGGCGGAAGAAATTTGAAAAATCCAGTGAATGGATATTTTGGGTCTTTCCATTTTAGTGTGGAAGATATGTCAAATCCAACGGTGAGAGCGACCCTGATGATACCAAATTGCGTCCAGTTGCAATTGAGCATGGATGTGGATAGTGGATGTGATGGTGGTCACGGCCATGACCTAGGGATGGCAATGGGTGAGGTTGACTGAACCACTCCTAGTAAGGGTTTGATGAAGAATCAATTGGGTTTCGAGTGGATTTGCTACTAAGGGTTTGATGATGAATTAATCGGGTTTCGAGTAGATTTAGATTTTGGTTTGTTTAACCTGCTTGCTCGCCCGGTCGCACGTTGCTCTATTATATCTTACTTATTAGAAGTAGTAATAAAAAAAAGTTCTTCAACATGACTAAAAGTTCTTTTGGTTGGCAACCCCGCCTCTCATGTGCATGATAAAGCATCAACTTTGATCTCTCCTCACTCCTTGTATGTGTGAGTTCCCACTTTCTACATGTATGGGTTCTCCTTCTTTGCATGTGCGAGTTTCATTTATCGTACTTCACCTTAGTTGTGATAACTAAATAATAAAAAATTAACTTCAAGTTGTGAGCTTGAAATTTGAAATCCACCTAGGGCTGTAAATGAGTACTCGATTCTTTGATTATTCGGAGGTTCCGACCAGTTAAAAACTCGGGTCTGAGTCCTTATTTAGGCCCTAATAAGTAAATGAGTCCGGATCTAGTTCCACCTTGGTTCGGACCCGTGGACCTGAGACTCGATATATTGCCTCAATTTTTGAAAATTTTTCCTAAAAATTATATATTTGTTTAATATCATTCTCTATCTAAATACGGACCCGAATCCAGACGCTTCTATATATGGTTCTCTTTTCGGTTCCAAATTCGGATCTAATTCCACCTTTTCTTTAACGGTTCCAGTTTTAAATTCCACCATTGATCCGGACCGAAACGAGCCTCCTTTACAATCCTAAATCCACCCCCACACAAGAGTTTTTGTATTTTTTAAATGAAAATTTTTTTACTCACAAATCCACCCTGACCCATACCTGCTGTGGTGCAGGTCGGGTATTGGGCAGATAAAGTGCCATTGGAGTCCCATTGCCGGCTACCATCACCCTTGGTCATGGGCCTATTGTTATCCTACAAACCTAGGCAGCTATGATAATGCCATGTGAAAATACCAAGGAGCTAGGTATTGGATCATGACCTCATCAACATAGTGATTGAGATGACACTCTCTCTCTCTCTCTCTCTCTCTATCAAACAAGATAAGGTCACTAGATCATTGGAGAATCGTCATGCCTGCAATGAGAAAGTCACGGATTTGAGACCTAACCTTTCATTAATTATAATTTTCACATCCATTAGTGGACAAGACAGCTCGCTCTCGCTCTCTCTCTCTCTCTTCTCTCTTTCACCTTGAATGATTAGAAGGTCACTGGGGGTGTGTCTTCTTGAATCTAAAAATGAGGTCATTGATTTGAGTTACTAGAGCAGTAGGAACTAGTGTAGGCCTTGCAGAGGGACTAAAAAAGTGCATTCCATGAACCAACTCGTGCGGACCACCAGGCCATGCTTGGGTTACAAAATTGGTGCATGAATGATTATTAGGTAGAAAACAAAGGGGAGCAAAAGGGAAGCTCACACTTGAACGGCAAGCAAAGCCTTTACAAGTGGCCATATCATTATCTCATAATTACCAGTGGCATTAGAACAACAGCCTATTGCCGATGTGTCATTCCAATAACAGTAGCTGATACAAATTCCCTGGTGGGACACACAAGGATGCATGCCAACCTCCAATGGTGGGATGAGGAGCTCATCAAAGAACAAGATTCTCTCTATAGCACACCATTTTCACATGAGCAAACACTAGACAGAGTATATATATATATATATATATATATATATATATATATATATATATAAGATCTTCATATATCTCAAAATCAATAAATATCTAAGAGGTGAAATTGAATATCGTGATGTTTTGTGGGTCAATAAACAATTTTAACAGCTTGGATTAAAAACTTGGGGTCCATATAGGAATCTTAAAAAAAAAAAAAAAAAAACCAATTGCATGATTCAGAATCACAACTTGATTAGGCAAAAGTTATACCGGCACTACTACTAATCAAGACGTAGGGTATGTAATGATTTCTGACCTATATTTTTTTGTGTATAAACTATCATATAAAAATGACCAAATTTACACACTATTTTTTACATCTCATTAATGCATCACATGCATATCCCTTTAGAAAGAATTAATTAGTCTTTTCACCTTCTCTTAACCCTTGGCTTTAAGTAGTTTGGATTTTAGTGGTTTCTCAAGGGCCCAATTCATTGACAACCGTCCCTACCTAAGCTATAGCTTGGTTGGCAAGGGACTTTTTTTTCTTTCTACAGGGCTCGCAAGAGACTTGAGTGTGTGAGTTAGAGTGAATTTGAGTTTCCCAATGTAGAGAAAAGACAAAGAATAATGGGCTTTTCCTGTACAACCACTATTAGTAGGCCAATTTCATGCCCCATGACCAAAGTAGAGATATTTTTCTAGTAAGTTCTCCGTACTTCTCTATTTTAGTGATATTGCAAAACTTTATTGTGATATCGCATAAAATTTCATTGAATTATGTGATATCTCATTAAATTGCCATGTTAAAACTCAACAAATACCATTCTCTCCATAGTTCAATGCTTGTTTCCAAAATCCAATAAAGTTTTGCGATATCGCAAAGAAAAGAAAAAAAAAAAGAGCAATATGAAGAATGTGAAGAGAAATATCTCAACTTTAATCACTAGGTGTGGATGTCCATGACTAATAGTAACCATATAGGAAAAAAAACCCCAATGAATCTTGATGACAATTTTAGCAGGACAAGGGTCAAATTGTAGAAGGCAGAGATATGTTATATTACCAGTGGCGGACCTACATTGTATTCACCTGGGGCAGTCGCCCCATGTCAAAATTGAAATCTATATAGATTTCAATGGTATCTTGGTGCAGGGGTGAGCAATTTGGGGCACGATATAGAGTAGTCGCCCCACGTCAAAATTGAAATCATCATAGAGTTGAATGGGGCCTTAGAGCATACCCTACATGTCTAAACTTGTCATATATGTCTAAAGATAGCCCCACATATGTAAAGCTTCGTTGGTAAAAAAAAAAAGGAGAACAATAAAAAAAGAAGAGAAAAAAAGACGTGTTGCGGCAATACATCGCTCTCCCTCTTCTTCCACCTCTTCTTTTGAAACCTCTTCGCACCAATTGTCGATCGAGTTTTTCGTCGCCGGTCCCTATGTACTTTGTAGATTACTACATCTTTATCTACCAAACATATATAGTATAATCCTTCATAATCACTCTATACCTAAATCAAAATGCTTAATCTCCAAATCCTAATTCCAAAAACCGAACCCCAAAATCCTAATCCATACCCTAAGCCTTAAACCACCAAGTCTGAGTGTATCCACAAAAACCCAAAGATAACCAAATTCATTTATGTTATCATATATTCTTACCCCACTATGATCCAATGATAGAATTCTACTCCCATTATCCAAAGATTGGAGGCTTTGTGAAAGTGAAAATGGAAAGGATTGGTGTCCTCAAAATGTTTTTATATTCAGTTTTTCTCATACACCCACTCACCTTGAATTTGCAGTACCCCCATTGGGCATTGATTTTGACATATAAATTTAGTGAAACATGACAATGTGAGTTTGAGTATATGAGATTAGGTTAGAATTATTTTTTTATCCATCTAATGCTTTTTGGTACTTTTAATTAACAACCTCTTCATTGCCCAATCTTCACTAACTTGATGTATCTATTCGAGTTCCATGAGTTAGACATTTTCTAAAGAAAAACGTACAAGTGCTATTTGGTAATGTAAAAAAAAGCCACGCAAAAGTCAAGAAGAAATGTATTTTTTTTTCAAATGTAATTAAAGTCTAGCAATATTTTAGCTCCACCCAAACAAAAATCCTGGATCCGCCACTGTATATCACCATGATTTGATATTGGTTTTAGCTTCGACCAGAAGAAAATTCTCTTCTATGGAAATGACAGATGACAAGGTTTATGCGTGTACTGTAGGACCTATTTGATATTTCGAACATTGCATGACTGCATCCTTTCAATGAATTCTCAAATACTCTTTCATCTTCTATACTAATTTAATCATTCCTGAGTGTGAAACTATTGTTTTTCCCTTGAAGGTTCCAAGTTGTCAAAGTACAAATGCTTTCTCTTAAGATTAGCATTTGAGGAATTTCACTTACTGCACATTTTTTTCTACTTTATATTGAAACTCAAGGAATCCATCATCCATGGTAAACAAATTAGGTTTCGTCAAAGGGGTACTAGTAGGGAGAAAAGGGTCAAAGGTGATTTCAAGGAGGATCATCACTTTTCTTGGAATTCATTTTTCAGTGTAAAAGGTGGGAAATCATGTACTATCAAATGAGAGATTATTGATCCATAGTCTCCTAAAACTTTCACCGTTCATTTTTTTTACCTTAAACTTTTTCTTTCCCCACGTGAAAAATTTGAACTCATGCACTAGCACACGAACTCCCTTGTCTTTAACCAGCTGAGACTATGAAAAGGCATTGTTTAAAAAAGGTGTATGAATTCATTACCAGTTAAACAAATGGGCCTCAAGAGAGTTTTAGACTCAGTTTTAGGGGTTTTTGCCATACTTCTCTAAATTCTTGCCATCAAATAGGCACTTCAATATGATTAAGTACAAGTAAAGAAAAAGGTTTTGCTAATCCAAAGTGTAATATATGAAAAAACTACTGCAGAGTTTGCATTGCTAGTTTTTTAGTTTTTTGAAATACAAGAACAATGCAGATTTCATTGACAGGTAACCAGAGCAGTGGTTGCATTGTTAGTTGATCCATGGATGAAAGCAGCTGGTGACATGTCTCCTCACCGAAATAATGCATGGGGCCTCAATTGCTACCAAAAAAAAAAGTGCATGGGGCCTCAATAGTGCCAAATGAGTGTGTCTGTTAAGATATTAAAAGAGCATGCTTTCTGGATAATTATGTTTTGTCAACTACCACTAAAGAAATCCGGACAGTGTTCCTTTAGCAGTTTCTCTTTTGTATCTTTTCTCTTTCTTTATAAGAGAATATTTAAGAGAGAGAGAGAGAGTCAAGGAAGTGGGACTTGAAAGAGAGAGAGAGAGGGGTCAGAAAAGAAGACACCTTGAGAGAGAGAGTCTCAAGGAAGTGGGTCTTCTCTGAATATTTCAAGTCATTCAATGTCCTCATGGTATGTCTCCCAACAACTCTTGGATGATATATTTCTTTCAACCATTGTTAGGAACTAATCAAAGTGTCTTCTTAATTAATCATCCTGAAATCATGGTCTTAATAAGAAAGTGTTTAACAAGGAGGGAATCATTTAAATGGGGGCTTAAAGTATAGGGAATCATTTGAATTAGAGCTTAATCTATGGATTTTCAATGGTTTAGGTGAAAAATGGTCTCAATGTGTGTATATAAATTGGATGTTGTGCCGAATCCACTGGCCACCATCACTAGCCATACCTATGCTATGAAAACATTTTACTCACTTAAAAAGTAGGGGTGGCGATAACTAACCCAACTCATCAAACCAATTCTAATCTAACCGGACCCATTAATTTAGGTTTCAGGTCGGCTCTTTTATTTTTGGGTTGAACTAGGTTGAAATGTATGACCCGATTTATATATGGATTGGGTTGGAGCTGAGTTCATTCTTGCTGTTCATGAACTTGTCAATTTTGTAAAAATTGAACCTGAAACCGACCAAATTGTGCTGTAACTCACTAACTCGGCCCTTTTTAACTTCTATATAGAGGTTGGGTCAACATTTTCCACCCAAGTTTGAGCCAACATTTTCTGTTTGAGTAATATAGGTTGGTTAAGTTTGGGTTGAGCTTATAATTGTTATGAACAATAAACGAACAAGGAATTCAAGCAAAATAAATAAGTAAATAAAAGGAAAGAACAGGTAGACATGCTGGTTGTTTCTTTGTTTTTTGTTTTCACATTTTGGGAATGAGGAAGGTTTTTGATAATGTCAATTGAAGGTTTGGATTCAACATTTTAAATTCTACACTGAGTTTGGGTTAAAAAACAGAGATTGGGTGCAAATGGTGGTTCTGCCTCACATTTGTACACGTCATTTATCTACCATTTACATTTGCTTTAGGAACCCATTTCACGGCAGCGGTTTTCATTTGGCTGTTCAGGGTTCGAGCCCTTTTTCCATTTGTGTGGGCTTTTTTCCTGCTTGTGTAGGCCTTCTATACATCTGGCTACCGGTATACTCAATCATTTATACATGGATATCATGGAATAACTTACATGCATATTTCATGAAAAAAAAGGACATTTAATATTATTATAGAATAATCCAACATTCCATGTTATTATGGAATTGGGGCATTTATATGTCAGATCATCCATATCATGAAATGTAGGCTTATTCTATGATATCATGTAATATAGGTCCTTTGCTATTATTATGAAGTGTTTGGACCCTCTATCATATTTCTCAACTTTAAGAGTTTTTTTTTTTTCCAAAAAAGTCCTAAAATGATATCATGTTGAGCGATTCGGATACATATTAATAATTCTTTTATCTCAAAATTCGTAAATATTTAAGATGTGCAACCGACATTTTTTTCAATTAAAGAGTTGATAAAATACTTAAATGGTTTACATTAGATTTTTGGGATCATAAAGGAGTCGCAAAAAGTAAAAGAGAGTGACAAGCCAGCGCTTCTCTAGTGAAAGAGATATATACCACTATTACACATTTTAAAGTACCTAGACTTTAATTTTTAAATGACCTCATTTACACGCTATTTTTAACACGTCATTTGAGCACAAACAAATGTGATAGCTTAAGATGCAAACCATCTCTCCTCTCCTCCATTCTCCTGCATAAACTTGCATTAACCTTCTTGTACAGGGCCCAGCTGCACAGGGCCTTGTCCCCAAAAAGAAAATTTAGGCCACATTGCTCAATGATCAGCACTAAAATATATGTAAATTTAATATGTATATAGAATGGGTATATGCTACTCTATAATTCGGTTCCAGATGAAAGCAACAATATAAAAATTGAATCGAATGGTTAGAAATATTCAATCACCATGCTTTGTTTTATATATATATTCAGTGAATTGGTTGTACTTGGTTTGTTATACAATTATTACACACGATCTGCCATCTTCCGTGATTGTTTGTTTTAGTTCAAAATTGGCTGTGGCCCCACTTTGCATGCATGCTTGTCATTGGTTGGGTTGTGAGGGGGCATGATCATCATGGAAGTTCCTCAACTGAGCCCCACGTCGGCGGGCTGTTTCCCTCTCGACGGTGAAGCTTTTCGATTAAGAAGCAATGACGGTATTTGGGGAATAAGCATCGGTGCCCCCATGTCATATATGACACAAATTCAAATTTGACACTCATTCAATGGTTACTAATTCAAAAAAGAAGAAACTAATGATTTATAAGAGTATTAAACTTGAAGGCCATAGATCAAATAGTTGGGATGATCTACTATAGTTAATATATATTTTTTATACCTCTGTGTCTCATTTAGATCTTTCTTCCCTCGTGATTAGTATGGTCCTAAGTGGGCTACAAAAGAAGGTGGTTATGAGAGGTGCTAAGGGCGACCCCTCATAGCTTGCATGAGAGGTAAAAGCTTAAGTCTGTCGTGGGACCCATTTGTATGCGATGTCAATTATGGGAGGATAGTGTGATAAGAAGGTCTCATTATGGATATAAACTTCGTAAAAAACCATTCAATCAGATCATCACAACCATTGACTTATGGTGGCTTAAGTTTCAATCCAATGATGAGTAAAATCTGTATTACTCACAATGATGCAAGTGCTAATCTATGATATATACCTGGATACTTATACAAGCCCAACATATCCATGTTAGACAATATGATACTTGCATTGGTACCCGATTCTACACTGATACTTTGGGTACAAGTTTAACATATCCTATTTACCAAGTCCTTTATTTCATATAGTTTTTTTTTTTTTTAATTTTCCTACTCCTCAACATAAAAATTGCTATAAAGTAACATAAAGAATGATAATTTCATTGATTCAAATGTGATCTAAAGATAAAATTAGGACAGTCGTATTAGTATCTATATCCTACATTTTTAAAAATGAGGAGCCATATCCTCGATCCCCATATCATTGTCCATGTCTGTATCTGTAATAGTTGCCAATTCATGGGGATTAGTGAGTACGAGGGGCTTAGATTGATCACGAAGGGTCCCTGTGTAAAGGTAACAGAGTTATCTCCCAAGTAAGCTGTAAGAGTTGTCTTTTAGCCAAGAACATTGTATTGACAAAATGAGCACCTTCCACCTGTGCTACTTATCAAAAGGTCTAGAGCCGAGGAATGTGAAAAAAAAATTGGAAGCAATTTGACTATCATATCCTTTGATTGAATAGTCTTAAAGTTGACCAATTTTTTATCAGGCTTTAGACCAATTTGTGTTTCTCGAATGATAAATCCAATAGTAATAAGTATCAAATGAGTCGCATATTGAGATTAATTTCAATGGGGCAGTAGGTGTGAGAGGGTAAATTTGATCACAGGTGAACTCAGTTGAGCCCCACCAGGCAAGCTCCTAATTGCATGATAGCAGCCCTGCCGCCCTGCATAATTCTGCTATATGATATGGATCATCATGCTCCGACAAAGTACTCAATAATTGCTTCTCATTTAAAAAAACCCATCAATTCTTTGGAGAGGATGTACCACACTCAAATATTTCATACATCAAGTGCTCAACTACCATTGCACATATCAAGAGATCCACACTTCCACTTGCTAGATATGATAGACCTGAAATATAGTTTCCGGGTAAGTGAAGTGTTACTTTCATTTGAACGTAAACTCGATTAAACTATCATAGATGACCTGATTTTCTTCATGACCACATGTTGAATTCAGCAACCTTACAGGTGGGCCATGTAGAAATTTCAGTGTCCTCTTCCATTGTCACTTTTGTGGGCCACCAATCAGATGGTTGGGGACCGTCCAACCAATGAGCCCTTGCCCCTGTTGCCAATCCCTATCATGACATCAATTCAAGTTTGAGACAGGGGCCATGTGTCAAAAAAGGGTAAAAGCACTTGATAAAAGTGGTAGAGCAGCATTTTGCTTGAAGCAAAAGGATATGGACCCCTCCATTAATCTATCCAGCAGCATATGTTATTGTAGTCATCATGGCTATGTTAAAATACTAGAGAGCATGCATATATACTAATCCACTGTCATTTGTCCAATAGCAATAGTATATTATGAAGTGAAGACAAAAGGCTAAGCTGAAATCCTTAATTAGAACAGTAACTAACAAAAAAGCATCAGTTGGTGAGAGAATCCAGTTCATGAATCCAAGCACTTTAGCACCTATTCCATTGAGAATTAGAGTAGGCTTTGCTCGTACAAACAACATCATGACTAAACTATTATTTGCGAATCCTAACAACAGTTAAAATATGATTGTGTCGCCCAATTGATCAATTTTTCTGATAAGTCTCAAACCCTTGTAGCCAGAATGTCATGACAGCTGAGCAACAAGACAAGCAACAGGCTTTGATTGTACATAGCATGTGCAGGAACCTGTTTGGCAATTTGGGTTTGCATTTTGATGAAATGTCTCAGTTTTAACCAAGTGGAAGGGTTGTATCCAAGCTAAAGTCCAGTCTGATCCAAGGACTAACCATCTAGTTCATGTTTTCTATCAAAGCTACTTTTTCTTTCTGGTCTGGGACATTTTCTACTTAAGCTGGCCAAAACTAATGTTATTTTTTTCTGGTGTATCAGTTAGACCAGACCAAAACACCTCTACATGCCCTCATTTCTTTTTGGGTAGGCAGCCACACAGGTTGGCACGACTGATGTTCAAGAGGTTGAGAAGGGCTCGAACCGTGCTACTCCCTGTGGGAGTGGATGTCCCTACCACCAAGTTATGCTTGCGGGGACTACATGGTCTCCTTTCACATGCACCCATATTCCATTTCAATATACAACAGTGGAGGGTTGATACCTGCTTTAACCCCATGGAAGCGCATAGTTTAGTTCTAATCTAGCTTGCTTCTAAGTGACAGTAAAAAGAAGAAAAAGAAAGAAAAACTATGCTAACTTCTAAGTGAAAGGAAAAGGAAGAAAGAAAAACTATGCAAACCTTCAAAAATTTTTTTGGCAAAGAGGTGCTTCTGCCCAACTGCTGAAATTTGAAAATTTTATCAGACTACAAATTATTGTACCGTCGATGTTTTAAAGATAAATTATGTTTGTAATCTCTAGTTTCTACCTCAGATTATGTCAAGATGAGGAAGAAAATACAGCATCACCAGGTTGAATTAATTATTTTATTAAATAAAAATCTATTTGCACAGTGGCATATATGGATTGATTGAGCTAGGTTGTGGACACTATCATCTAAGTATGGAAACTTTTATCTTCTTGGTTTGACCATCCTACCAATAGTTAGGGATGTTAGTTGTTACTGATTCTCTTTGTTTTCCAGGTTTAAAGCATCACACACATATCTAACCATGCTCATTTACTCCCAACTTCATGTGATGTGATGATGTGTCACATGTTCTTCAAATCCAAGTGATGCATCAGGTAATGTCCACAAATACATCACCTAATCTGCAATGTGGCGAGTTCATTCATGTGAGTTGGCCCTGCATGTGCGTTCAATGTAGATAGTAGGCCGAATCTTTTTTCTCTCTCTCTCTCTCTCTTTCCTTTATTTTGATTTGATTGCCCTTCTCATGAACAAGCTACTCTTCAGATTTCTGAGACCTGTACTTGATTAGGCCTACTTTGAGAATGGATGGCTTGAATCTGTGTGTATTTTGGGAGGATCCGAAACAAATATGGCACAACAAAGAATTATCATTCCTCTAGCATAATTCTACTTGCATATGGGTCAAGTTCTGCCCTATTGGTGCTATTTTCATACAAAGTAGACTCAAAAATGTTGATTTACCTTCTATTTTGAATTGAGACTGACACCTCCCAAGACATACCTGAGTTGCTTTACAAATTACAACCACATGTTGAACTCACTAATGCATTATGCATGGGTCTGTATCATTGAGGGAGAGCCTTATAGGTGGGCCATGCTGAAATCGCAGTGTCCTCTTCCATTGTCTCTTTTGCGGGCCGCTGATCGGAAGGCTGGGACCGTCCACCCATGAGATTCTGCCTCTGTTGCAAATCCCTATCATGACATGAACTCAATTTGAGACAAGGGCCATGTTATTATAAAAAGTGGTAAAGGCACTTGAGGAACATGGTACAGCTACAGCAGCATTTTGCTTGAAGCAAAGGGCACACAGAATTAGCATACCTCTAGACAATAGGATAACATGTTTACATGAGTTCATCTATGTCCAAACTCAAGTCTGAAAATTTAGTCATTTCAGATTGTTTCCATAGCCTTAATCTCAGAATAAACCTCTATCTGTGATTTGGAGCCTTAACTCCTGTATATACCTTAACATCATAAGGCATCCCCAAAATGTATTTATGATTACATGCTACATTTCTATAGCAGAGTTTAAGAAAAATAGGTTCGAAGCCGTTATTTTGGAAAGATCATGATTTAATAATTTTAAGTGATTATACTTCTAGTTCCTCATTTTCAATGTAAAACATGATCACGGTGTGTAAAATGTTGAGTTGTTAAAGAAAAATCAAATGTTTTAAATGATGAAACAGCATTCAAACACTTTTGAGATGATGAATTCAAGCATACTTGTTTTTTTAGGAATGAACAAGAGTCAACAACAATGGACCCTGACTTGAGAGCTAGACATCTCTTCATGTCAACCCAAGTCAGATCCAGCCAGCTAGCATAGACTTGAGCCTGACCATAAATAGCAGAAAAGATGGCAGCAGGAACACGGCACCACCCAGAATATCATCACCATAAGGTGGGCCCCACATTGAATCCTTGGGAGATAAACATGACTCCTCTAGGAAATGGCCAGAAATTACAATTTCCGCATCAAAGAGAGCAAAATAAAAGATGAAGTATACCTACAAGTTCTTGCATTGATAGCAAGAGTATAAGCTGTTTACAAGAATTTAGCATGTGGAACATAGGTTTGTAAGAAACAATGAGAATAAGGATGCATTTATTCTCTACAAATGAATATTGAGCCACTTTAAATATAAATAGCATAGGCCACATGGAAATAAGATGATAAATCATCTAATATACATAAGATTTTGTTTACACAAAAATAGATGATATGAATACAGAAGCTGATCTCAGTGCTCTTGAAAGTACTCCATTGTCTGAATCAAATAGTTTGTGTTAAGATGAGTCTTAGTGAGGTCATGATTACCGTCCATTTCCTATAATCCTTTCATTCATACACAGGAGTAAAAAAAAAAAAAAAAAGTTTTGTACAAAGTTCACTACTCCATTGGTTTCAGAATCCGGTTTCCTTCAATAACAACATCAAAAAGGATACTCTAAAGAATAAAGATATCAAAGTTGTAGGCTTGTCTCAGAAAACCGAATCCTTCTTCTTTTTCAAATTAGATATTGTAACAGTCCGAATATTTTGTTACATTTAATCTGATCAGTTTTGTACATCCCACGCAAGGGAGTCAATAAAGAAGTGGGGAACCAGTCCATCATCTCATATAAGCTTCTAAAAATTCTTCATTGTCACAAGTTTGTCGGGACTCTTTGATATACATTGTTCTGCTGTTCACTACCAGCTCGAACTTTTGGTGTTTCCGGTTATTAATAAGGTATCAGAGCCAGGGGCCTTGTGTTTGAATATCTGGGGACGTGTTTCTATTCACATATGGTCGTTTGATGTGTTTTTGTCCATGTGTGGAGCCCCACGGTTGAGAGGACCCTTAGATATACATTGTTATGTCATTCACTACCAGCTCGAGCTTATCCATTCCTATATGGTAATCCAACTGTATCCAGGTTCCTTGCGAATTCCACTTTCTGTCATCATCTTCCTCACCATTGCAGCATCTTCCCAACGTCCTCCTTCAGCATACACCCTTGATAGCAAGATGTAGGCAGCGTCATTGTTTGGCATCAACTGCAGCAAATGTTTTGCTGCCAACTCTCCCAACTCTCTATTGCCATGAATCCTGCAGCCACTGAGAAAAGATCTCCAAATGGCAGGCCACGGCTCAAACGGCATGTTTTCAATGATTTCTATTGATTCTTCAAGAAACCCATTTCGTGCAAGTAAATCAACTAGGCAAGCAAAATTCTCGGCAGATGGTATTAGCCCATGATCCAAATTTATTGAATCAAAGAACTTTCGCCCCTGGCTAACGAGGCCCAGATGACTACAAGCTGAAATAACTGACACAAAAGTCACATGATTTGGCTGTATGTTAACTTCCTTCATCCTCTCAAAGAGTTCAACAGCTTTCTCTACTAGACCATGTTGTGCATATGCCGTGATCATGGTATTAAAAAGTATTGCATCGCTTTCTCTTGATAGCTGTTCAAAAGCCATCCTCGAACTATCAATATCTCCACATTTAGCATATGCATCTACAACAGCACTTGTGACACATAAGTGGCTCTCGAATCCTGTTATGATTACATGCAAATGGATACTTTTACTCTGGTTTAAAGCAGAGATATTAGCACATGCATTTAAGGTGCTGCCGAATACAAACTCATCTGGCTTTTCACCAGCCTCTCTGAGGCTGTTGAGAAGAACTAGAGCTTCATGGTTACAGCCTTGCTGCAAACATGCTGAAATCATAGCTCCCCAAGATGCCAAATCCAATAACTTTATGCCAAGGAAAATCTTAAATGGATCATTAATCGTTCCAAATCTTGCATAAGCATTTATCAATGAACAGCATACGAAGTGATTATAACTGAAACCAGACTTAATTATACTGGCATGGATCTGTCTACCTATTTCCTGATGTTCTGTTCTACAACAAGACCCCAAAATGTTAGAGTACGTTATCTCATTTGGTTCAATTCCCAACTCATGCAAATCACGGAAAAGCTGTAGAGCTTCAATACTGCATCCATTCAAGTTGTACCCAAGAATCATCTCATTCCAAGCACTTATGTCTCTAGTTGGAAGATTTTCAAATATGCAGCATGCAACCTCGATCGCACCACATCTAGAGAACATTTCGATTGTTGAGTTTCTAATTAAGGCGTTGTTGTAGAATCCAAGATGATAGGCAAGGCAGTAGAACTGAAGTCCAAGACGAAGATCCCCTGTAATGCCACATAGCCTAAACAAAATTGAGAAAGTAACTCGGTTTGGCCTCAGTCCAGTTGAGAACATGTTAGAAAACAAACCCACAACTTCTCCCACATTCGCACTTTGAGCATATCCAGTAATTACTGTATTCCAAGAAATGAGATCCCTCTGTTTCATCCGATTGAAAACCATCACAGCACAATCCTTCCTATCAGCCTTGAAGTACATATTGACTAGTGAATTCATCACTGAGGAACTCAATTCCAACTCATTCTGAATAACTAAACCATGAATCTGTTGCCCAAATTTCAAACCATCTGAAGATGAGCATCCCTTGAGAGCACTTGCGAAGGTGAACTGGTCTGCAATCAATCTGTTTTGATGCATAAAAGATAAAAGATCCATCGCCTTACGGCTGCATTCATTAAGTGCATAGCCACCGATCATGGCATTCCAACAAGCAATATCTCGATTGTTCATCTGCTCAAATACAAGCTCAGCCATTTCAACATCCCCACACTTTGCATACATGTCAACAAGTGAGCTACCCACAAACTCATTCGCCTCAATTCCAACTTTTAAAGCAGCACAATGAAAGGACGAACCCAGTTCGCTTGCCTCCATGCTAGCACATGCCTTCAGAACACTGCCAAAGGCGAATTCATTCGGGCAAAGCCCAGATCTCATCATCTCCAAAAACAGTTCCAAACCCATTTCAAACTCATCATTCTGAATAGAACCCGAGATCATTGAAGTCCATGAAACAAGATTTCTATCAGGCATTTCATCAAACACTTCAAATGCAGAACTAAGATCGCCGCATTTTGAGTACATGGAAATCAAATTGTTCTGATAGAACCTATCATTGGATAATCCAAATTTGATTAATTGGGCATGGATTTGGATCCCCAAGAAGGGTGTCTTTGTATTTGAAGAGTAGATGAGAGCAGATGCAAAGGCAGATGTGTATTCTCTTGGAGTGGGGTTTGAAGAAAGTGAAGAGAAGGTTTGAAGAGATGAGGATGGGCTTGCAAAATGGAATCCATTGACAGAGTTCAAGGGGGTCTTAGCATTGTAACAGAAAAGAATATAAGATGATTTGAATGTAAAGGATAAGAAGGAGTGGATCCTGAAGTCCAGATGAAGCATGGCTTTCAATGTGGGCCTTTTTCAGTTTTTTCCCGGTTTATTTATGTTTCCTTGGATATCTAAGTGTGTTTGGGTTTGAATTTGGATCTGGCCTCATGAAAGTGAGTTAAAAATGGGTCATTCTATTGGTTGAGGAATCTCCCCTTTGAGAAGTGGGATCCACTTGATGGTGGTATTGAAAAGTATTTATGCGACGGCTTCTTCTCAAAATTTTGAGAGAATTGATTAACAAAATAAATTTAATACTCCGATGATTGTTCCCATGGTGGTAAAAAAATCTGGTCAGTTAGGAATTTTATGAAATCATACTTAAATGTGGGATGGTGATTTTTAGCGGTTTGGATTTCAAATGTAGGCCCCCACAATGATGGATTTGTAATTACTTGAAATCAGAACCCACATGCTTCTTTCCTATAAATCGTTCTTGAAAGGGTGTTGGAAGTAACTAACAAATAGCAAAACATGACCCTTGAAAAGAACAAAAAAGAAGAAAGAAGGCCAAAATCTATGTAACCGCTCTTACTTTTGATTTCTCCTCTTTCTTTCTTTCTTCCCGGACGAAAACCAACCGGTGTCTTTCATTCTTCTTCTTATGCCTTCTTCGTTTCTGTGTAAGTTTTGGAAGTCAAGATCAGTGGTGTTTTAACAGTTTTGCAGTCTTTGCAGAAAATCTTCTCAAAATGGATGATCTTGACTGTTCATGTGGTGGGCCTCAATTCCAATGAACAATGGTCAGAGATTAAATGCTAAAAAAAAAAAAAAAAAAACCATTGCTGGCATCTACAATGACCCACCATGGATGGAAGAACTTTTATCATTGGATATTCGGAATCTGAAATGTCCAATGGACGTGATTTTTTTGTTGGTCACCGGCCCCACCGAATGAAGGATCTAGATCACCCGGGGGTGAGACCATAGAGGGTAATGTCCCAGAGCAATGTGGGTAGCAAGCACCACATGAATTTATCCAAAGCAAGTAACAGATTTTTTTTTTTTTTTTTCACACTATTGCAGGTAAAGTAGGAATCACTAGTCCATGATCTGGGATGCACATGGAATGTGGGTAATATAAACATTTTTCCAATGGGGAGTGTCATCAGTAAAGCAGCAAACGGAATCGGCGCAGCCATTGGCAGTGCGTTTGTAGCTCCAATCAAAACAATATTCGGCGCATCTTGCGAGTAAGGTTCTATTCATTTCCACAGATTTTTTTTGAAGAAGTTAGAATCAGTTCTTAAAAGCCCTTCTGATGCAAATGTTCATATCATAATAGAAAAGAAAAATCCGAGATTGCAAATTGTTGTATAGTTAGCCAAACACCTACATTTTAGGGACTTTGTATTTCTGTACAACCCACTGAGCAATCAAGAACAAAACAGACCATAAAACAAGTGAACTTTGGTTGAAAGTTTGACAATTGATCAAGTCAGGATACTACTATGTTCTTTCAAATGATTGATGGCATTGCACATTGAACAACTTACCTATCATAATTCACTAGTGTTGTTTTTGATAACTTTTTTAGTTATTATCATCTTTCATATCCATTTAATCTGTAGATACTAACGAGCCAATTGCCAGAAACTGTTTTTACTGTGAAAAATTAAACACATGATTTTTCTAATCTCGTGATTGTAGGAGTGATGAGCTCAAATCATCACTAGGACGCAAGTTCTACCTTCTGATAGCTTAAAGTAGAATATAGTAGAAAAAGAAACACAATCATATGATACTTGGATCTATCTAGAGTTGCAGAAATCAATGGTCAAAATATATGTAAATTATAACACAGATTAGGTGAAATAATCAGGGCATATGTGTAGCCATGAGAAACAACAGGATGAACTGTTTCGATCATTGATCAGGTGCTCGTATGGCCCATATAAGTCTCAGCAATTTCGCTTTTATCATCAATGCCTTTGTGTTCCCTATGAAACTAGAGGAGGTGCCAACATAAACCTGAATGGTTTCCTAACCATCAAGGAAATCCCCTATTTTGGAATTTGGGACTTCTTTTATCCTTAATTTAAGTAACTTACTAGGAAACTTGCAGGGCTTAATTCTCTTGAATGGATGTAATCATACAAGTGTTGATGTTGCATGGGGCTTTTTTTATATTGGTTATTGGTGTCTGTAGTTAAAAGAGAGTAATACTTTCAATCTGTTGACTGTGTAGGGGTGTTTGTTCAGGAACATGGGACATAACCTGTTTTATCGAGCACCTATGCGTCTCCAATCTGGTGAAACTCTTGATGGTGTTGTGCCTAACTTATATAAGTAAGTTTTCATTGAGTTCCTTTGTTGAGCTTGTAGCCATTCTATCTGCTTATAATCACTTTCCTATACATATGTAGTTCTGCTCTCTAGGGCCAATTCCATTGATGTGAAGCCTAGGTTGGTATTATGAACTTTTCATCCAGTTCCACAAACAAGATAAGAAAAATGCACCATCAAATCATGCTTGAATTGATGGCCAGGATCTTCCAAATTTCAACATTTTTTTTTTTTTTGAAACTTCAGTCCATGATGGGACTAGTAGAACAATTTTCTAGACTAGTAAGCCATAAGTTCCACATGTTCAATGCCTCTGTAAGCATTTCCAGAGGTGCAAGACGTTGTGAATTCTTTCTTTAGTTATAATAGGTATTGAATAAATGCCTTTTCTGCATGAAATCTTACCTTGGGTGCCTTGTTCCATGGTTTTTTGCATGTTCATTACTTTCTCTTGTAAATCGCTTCTTTTCTCTATTCATTTATTATTATCTTATTTTTCACAAGCCCTATGCATTAGACCAAGTTTGTCTAAATTCCTACTGAATTCTTGACATTGATAGAGAATGGGAATAGCCATTATAGAAGGGTATTGAACGGGTGTAGAGTCGAGCGTCATGGATGTAGATCCAAATGTGGCCATCAAATTGGTAGGATTCAATCTGCTATAGGGTGAAGGGTTGGCCATCATTACCTATGAAAATGTTGAAATATTTTGATGGTCCCTTATAAATTTCCTTTGATCCTTTACTCTTAACCTCCTTTTGTAGCCTGTATGTTAGGAAAAAATCTTGGAATTTCATTATCAACTAGTCAAACAGGCCATTAGTAATTTGCTAAATATTCCCCTAAAAATGGATGGAAATTGATGCACCAGTTTTTCTGTTGTTCTACACATGATATATGTACCAGGAAAGAAATTGCCTCCACTCTGTAGATGACCAACAGTAGTTACTATGAGTTCCACTGCAGTCTAACCATCTTCTTCAGCTTCAATGAAGCAAGAGCCTGACTTGCCATGGGACATATAAACTCATGAACAATGCTCTGTTTTTTTAACTATGTAACTTGAAATGTCTTCACTGATTAAACACTAACCTCCTATTTCTTTCTTCTCCACAGCTTTGATGTTTGTCTACCTCCTCTTTAAAGTAGGGATCATCCAATGCATAGGAAGAAGCCTCTGTAAAATGACATGGGCCGCATTCAAGGCTTACTGGTTTGCATTAAGAGATGTGAGCTGTTTTTTGTGGCACAAGCTAAAGAACACCAAGCGGGTCTATCATCGCCGCTTTCGAGATGTAGAAGCAGGATATGATTCAAGTGAAGATGATAGTTATTGGGAGGGATATGGGAGTTTAAGCTTGGCCAGAAAGCGGCGGTCAGTGAGGGAAAGGAGGAAGGATCAGATGCGGAGGTCATTAAATCCAGTGAGGGGTGGTTCTAAAGGCAGATATAGGAGTCATAGTCATCACCATGTGAGGTTGAAGACAAGTGAAGTCTCCGTGCGCCTTAGAGATTCCGGTGCAAATCGGAATTCGAGGGGACTGCAAACAAGGAATGCTTACAAGAGGAGGATCAGGTGATATGATCATATGCTTAGCATGGAAAAGATTTGCTGATAATTTGAAAATGTGTAACATGTAACATATATATCTCTTGTTTGAAGATCAGTTGCTGATGCGATGTAACATATCTCTTGAAGATGAGTTGCTGTTGCAAGGGTCATTTGAATCACTTGCAATCACAGAAATGGAGAAAGAATGAAATGTTTCAATGTAGCTACATCTTTGACATTGGACCATTGATCTAATCATGAGCCACAATAGGAATAGGAAAACACCTCAGTCATATGGCTTGTTCTGTTTTTAGCTACTATCCATCTTTCTTTATCCCCCTTCTAATACAGTATTAGCCCAATAACCCGTGCTCAGCATGGTATCTTCCTACACTGCAAAATGAATAATCACATACCATAGGGCAAGTTGGATAAAATAGAAATAGACAAATTGGAGCAAAAAGGTTATAGTTACATAGGAACAACTAAACATGAGTGGTTTGATGGAAAAATGAGCGAGTTATTGCACGAGTAATTACATAACCGTCAGTCAAAATTCTAACCGACAGTCAAAATTGAAGCCAAAACCTCGTAACTTAGTATATTATAATTTAGGGCACTCAACCATATGACATTTTGGGGTAGGTTACACCCATTGATTGGTGTCCCTGAAGGCCTGAACCATATTATGCCAAATCACATGCACATGCGAAATAAGCATAGCTGTTGATTTAATTTTTGGCAAATTTAGCTAAAATTATTTATTTGGCAATGAATTCAAACCAAAATTTTTGCAAAGTTCTTTTGGCTGAAGTTATACCTAATTTTTGAAGAATTTATTTGATTTTAAAAAAATAATATGTTGCATTATTAGTTTAGAAGAAATAGATGATATTTGCGTTACTTGTGTTTCTTTATTTATTTTCTATTATATTACTTGTATTATTTATTAATTTTCTATTATATATTTTAATTTTTAAAATTCTCAAAATGAGGCACTCAAATCTTGTGGTAGCTAAGTGATCAGGCACTTCCTCTCCAAGCACTGATGGCAAGGGAGTGAGGGACGTGGATAGGAAGGCGTGAGCTATATTTACTAGAGCGGAAAATAAAAAAAACACAAAATGGTGCATTTGAAAATTTTAGAAAGAAGCACTTATTTTATGATTTAGAAATTATTTATGTATTAGAGCATTTATAAAATCTCTATTTTTTTTAATTTTTAGAACTTATTTAAAATCAGAGCTTTTATCCCTAAAAAATAAGCAAAGGAGCAAATGTTTTTGCAGAAAAAATTAACTCCAAAATTTTCAAAATGACGCAAATGGTTATATATACATATATTTTGTTTTTGTTTTGTTAAATATTGAGGTTTTAGAAGGTGTGCCTCAATTACCATAATTTTTAAATAGGCATCCTTCACTTACCTCATGAAATAAGAGTGTTTTATTTTATTTTTTATTTTTATTTTTTAAGAATTTCAAATGTTGTCCCCCTAAGAAGATGAAATAAGAGTGTTTTATTTTTATTTTTATTTTTTTTAAGAATTTCAAATGTTTTCCCCCTAAGAAGTATAATATAAATGCTAATTGAAAAGATTATATTGAATTTCAGAATCCAGAGAATTTAACAAGCCAAAAGTAACTTTCTCTTGTGCAGCCCAACAAATTTCAACTTAGACCCAATCAAACACGAATTTGTATTTTTCAAGAACAGCCTTTGCATTTCTCTAGAATTTTCCAAAGAGAGGAATTGATGTTGGAAATGCTCTTACCCAAACAGGCTTTGATGGTAAATTAAAACGTTAAAATTAGAGATTTTACTTTAGATCTTAATCTAATTAGCTTCATAGTCTAAAGTCAAAACTAAAGTAGGGCTGATATGGACCAGTAAAAATCCTTGCCCTTGTGTGTTGGTGCTGAATCGAATCTTACGGGCACTTAATTCTTTAATCACTTATTTATACAAATTCAATCAGATGGTAGATTTGATAGGTTCAAATCCAACTAGGGTGAGATCTAGGTGGGGCACCCAATAGTCCAGATCATTGCAGATGAAGGGCTTTTTGTTAATTTAAAGAAACTGCAGGGGTCTAATTTTGTAGGAGTTTGAAGAGATGCGTCACTTCAATCTCTATAAATAGATGCTTCGATGCCTTGCAGCCCTAACAGAGGTGTAACATTTTAGGGTTATGTTGCATCTCTCTCTCTCTGGTTGAAGCTAGGGTTTAGGGTTTTGTTACAAGTCTCTACCGTTTAGGAGGTTACTTATACAGTTTTAGGGTTAGGTTTTGTGATGGAGTTTTTCAGCTGATACATTTATATATATATATATTTTTAGGGTTAGGGTTCTGAAATGGGACTGGAGTTTGGCTCTTTGGCAGATCGATTCATCGATCTCTGGTGCCTCAGAGATGAATGCAGCGCCCTAAACCAATCTTGACCCTCTATTTGCCTACTCTAGATCTTCCACTATATCTAGAGAAATATCTACAGAGGGCCAGACATTCATGTCCATATTTCAGCATCAATGGTCTTCTTGGTTATTAATCCAGGCATTTGATTTACTGGTGTGGTAGACAAATCTGACCATTGGATCAAAACCCTAGAGCAGTTTTACAGTCTCTGTTTTGTTGTGGTGTGGTCTACTCTGTTCTTTGTTTCTAGAGGATCATTGAGGTGGTTTTAGCCATTGATGATCCATGGCTGTGGTGTGTGGCGGGGTGAAGCCTAAAAGTATAGATATTGACCCTACAGTCGAAAGATGTTGGGCCATGGTTTGTGATGGGGTTGTTATCAATAATGGTTCTGGAATAGAAGATCTTAACCTTCTATCTCGTTTGCCCATTTTTTATCAGTCATGGTGGGATTGATCTGGTTGTTTGTGGAATGGAAGTGTCTACTAACAACTGAGATAGAAATATGGAATGTGATGAGCCTAACTGATGCAGGATTATTTCATGTTTCAGTGTATCAAGAGAGTCTAGTGGCAGCCACAATTGTGACCGTTTTGGGTCATCTAATGATATGATTTTGCATTTATGACCTCTCTTGGTGACAACAACTCTCACAGTATTACATAGATCATTTTCATTCAACCACCATACAAATCCAAACAATCAGTAAACATACCCCCACTTCTTTTCTCAAACCAATTATGAAAACATATCCATTGAATAATTGATATAATAATGAAGAGAGTTGTATGGGTAACTTTATTAATATGGGTAACCAATTTTGTTTTTAGTTGTTTGTTATAAAATCTTTTTGACTTTTTGTATGTAAAAGTGAAATTTTTTTTGTATTTTAGTGGATGAAGGTAGTTATTTTTTTGACTTTTTGTATAAAAAAAATGGAAGGAGTTCTGAATAAAGTGTATTTGATATGACGTCTAATTTGAAAAATGGAGGTTTTATTTGACTTTGATTGTATTAATAAAATGCCAAACGGGCCCAAAAAGAGTTTGAGAAAAAAAAAAAAAAAAAACACACACACGAATGAGTCGGAAAATGTGTAACATGTAAAAAACATCATATGGATGGTTTTGTCATTGGGTCCAACTGTTCTGCCCAGACAAGAAACGGTTCACTGTATTAAAAAAGGAAAAAGAAAAACACTATAACTCATATTGAGCTATCCATCTTTCTTTTTCCCCATTTTAGTACAGGAATAGGGGCATAAAGCCATAAGACATTTTGGGCAGGACACACCCATTGAGATTGAATGATGTGAATTGAAATCAAACCAAACTTCTTTTGGCTGAATATATATATATATATATATATATATATTTTGAAAATGGTAACTGATATTCATTGCTAGAAAGAAACCGTACAGTATAAGAGGGGTACACTGTATACAAAGCCCAAAAGATGGGATAGCAAACACAAAATAAAGGGACAAGTTCCCCCAATTATAAAAGAGCAACAAGCCGAAACCCACCCGCCCCCCCCCCCCCCCCCGCCCCCACCAGAAAAAAAATTTACAAAAGCCATTAATGGTCAATGGTCAGATAAGTTTTCTGGACTCCCTCACCTTACTTGCACTTTTTTTGTTAAATTTCTATTATATGTTTATAAGTATTAAATTTCTCAAAATAAAGCACCCAAGCCCATGGTAGCTAAGTGATTAGGAACTTCTCCCCATAGAACGATCCCGAGTCCTTGGACTGATGCAAAGGATTTGGGTAAGGTGTAAGTTATATTTACCAGAGTGGAAAGAAAAAGAAAACAAAAGGTTCTGTTTGAAAATTTTAAGAATAAGCTCTTATTTTATGATTTAGAGATTATATATTACAGCATTTATTAAACCTCTAGTAGTTTTTTTTTAGAAATTTTTTCCAATTTAGAGAGATTTGCCCCTTAAAAGAATAAGTAAAGGAGGTTACTTTTTTCTAAGAGTTCTTTAAGTTGAAGCAAATGGAGTCTAGCAAAATTTTACAAGTGTTTTCGAGAATAATAACATAAAAATCTTCAAATAGAAAATTTAAAAGGTGGGCCCTAATTACCATAATTTTTTAAAGGTGGGCCCCCGTCACCTCATGAAATAAGAGCTTTTTTTATAAGTGAAGATTTTAATGAAGTATAAAACTTTTAGCTCGTCTCGAAGAAAAAGTACATGATAAATTGGATATTGAAATAGTATAAAAATTTACTGCAGTTTTTCAATCAAGTCCTATTCGGTTGTTTCTCTCCATTAACCTTTCTTTGAAAATAGCAAAATAGCCCTTTCGCAAACAATTCAATACTGAATCGAGGAAGCTTTAGTCCATCACTCAAGAGAAGTTTTGACTTCTTTCACAAATTAGAGGTTCAAGCTATTCAATAAATATATCACCACCATATGAGAGCTAGCTCTATATAGATAGAGATGAGCCTGAGGAAAACTTCATACATTATTTGTGCACTCAACAAGATTTTAAATCTCCATTTTATAATTCAATTTGCTCAGATTCTGAAGCTGTTCTTGCTCAATTTTGTCTAAAAATCTAAAACAGAAGCAGTGATCATAAATAGAGTTGCTTCGAAAATTAGCAAAATCAATGTCTCAGGGAAAAAAAAAATGCGCTTTTGAACACACTTCTGTCTAGAAGCTGACATAACAATTGGTAATCTAAAACACAACCTTCGCTGATTCGCCAAAGAAAATCTAACATTTTGCAGAAGTCAACATCATCAACATTTTACTGAAGCTGATAGAAAATCTGGGACGAAGAAAATGGAAACCAATTCCCAGTAAGATCATTTGATTTTGCACACTAATCTCATGGGCACATTTTCTTCTTACCTATCACCAACAGCCCATGTAAACATTTGAAGTTTCATAATTTAGCAACCCTGATTAGAAACTCAAAAATCTATTTGTTCCTTCATGATGTAGATGCTGCCGCCTGCCTTAGCTTTGCCTGTAGGATTACTGCAGCCTCGTCTGCCATGTTTTTCTTCTTGGAAGCAACCTGCATTTTACATCATAGTAGTCATTTAATGGAAAAGAAAGGAAAACATAAAAATGTAGACCTGGAAGAAGTGAATCTATATTCCATAATTAAATTCAGCGTTTGAAAGAGCTCAAAAGAGAAGAATAGTAGAAGAGGAATAAAGGGAGGAAAAAGGAAAACCAAGAAGAAGAAGAAAAGAAGGACAATAGACTCTTTTGTAGTATTTACCTTCTCCTTTTAACCTCCTCATAGTAGGTTGATCTACCGGTGGGTGTCCAGAGGGCCTTGTGGAAAATGGTAACAGAAATATTGCTTAGAAAATCTTGATTTGCTAACATCCCCAGCATAGATGTAGAATCTTTAGTGTGTTAGTGCTCTTGGATAAATAGAAAGAAAATGTAGTCTAATACTATCAACAAATAAGCAAACTATATTGATGGACAGTAGTCCACCATGCGCATGGATCACGTGAATTTTTTTGCCTATTTGTGTCCCTGGTCCTTACATGGTACAGGGCATGATTTTGGTCCTGGAAAGACTCTCCATTATTGGAGTCTTTGGACTTCTCTTATATTATTTCTAATGGACTCTTGCATCATTTTGACTCTGCCCCTTACCATGTATTGTCTCTTTTCCTTTTGTCCCCCTTTAAAAGAAATGCAGAATGCAAAAGGCGAGGTAATATGATTTTTTTTAAAGGACGGACAATCGAAGCTTTTCCATATTAAGACAATGGATGAGACCTGCCTCCAAATCTTGAATACTTACGAATTTCCCAAAACAGTCTTGGCTCATAGAAATTCACCTCTAGATGGTGCGTTGACCTCTTCTAAGAAAAAGACCTCTATTGAACAAACCATCCTACTAATACCATTCACCCCAAAGGAAAGCCTCCATGGGGCTCTAGATGACCATTCCCTATACTTAGAGGCATTTGTCCAATCACCTTCCTCTACAGGAACAAAGAACGGCGGGGTAATAGAGTATAAAAGGAAAAGATACAATACATGGTAAGGAGCAGAGTCAAAATGATGCAAGAGTCCATTAGAAATAATATAAGAGAAGTCCAAAGACTGCAATAATGGAAAGAACCAGGACCAAAATCATGCCCCGTACTGTGTAAGGACTAGGGACACAAATAGGCAAAAAAAAAACCTCACGTGATCCATGTGCATGGTGGACTACTGTCCATCAATATAGTTTGCTTATATGTTGATAGTGTTAGACTACATTTTCTTTCTATTTATCCAAGAGCACTAACACACTAAAGATTCTACGTCTATATTGGGGATGTTAGCAAGTCAAGATGACATGATCTAAGTTGCATGAGCACTGGGACTGCGTGTTGCAATTTGATACCAGTGCAAGTTGTCCAGCTACGAAAGTTCCAGAACATAGGTAATGGGGGATGGAAGAGCCGGAGTCAGTACAGTCTTTGGAACTTTCTAGAGTTAAAATCCACTGGATGTATAAATGAGGCCTGTGGGTTGGTCAACTATTGGATGTACAAATTAACAGGTGATGAATTAAGAGAGACTCGTCTGAGATGGTTGAGATATCCAAGACAGGCCAAGGTTGGTGCTGGTGAGAAAAATTCTGCATGCAAGTTGACTGCTCTCTAAGGAAAGGGATAGACCGAAAAGGACATGGATTAAAGTAGTAAGGATATATCTGAAAATGTGAAACCCATCCGAGGATTTGGCTCATTATTTTTTTCTTTTTTGGCTTTTGACAACAAAGACAACTTTATAGTTTAGTAAGGGAAATAAAAAATTTCACAGCACATATAACAATGAGCTTTGTTGTTGGGAAGACTGGGAGATATGACATCAAATTAGATTGGGCATAGGGAAGGAAACGTGGAAAAACCCATTTGGAGAAGTGCAGAAATCAGGATAAATTCCTGCAATAGCTCATATGCAGATCAAACAGACCATAACACATTCTTCCTAAACATAAAACATCCAACACACTACAAATCCAAATGCATAATCATAATCCACATACCAACCAAATCCCTACAACCAACATTACCTCAACAAGCTCATCATAGTTGGATTTCAGTAAGTTTATCTTCCGATTGCAATAGTCTTCGCCTTCCGCCATTGTTTTCTAATCAAATCAAAAGAGAAGTATATAAATAACATACCAAGCCCAATCGATCTGCATAAAAAAATAAAAAGGAAAAACACCAGACCTCGATGAAGTATCCGGTGCCAACATCGACAAGGACTCGATCTGCATCATCGAGCGTGCCAGGGACGTAGAGAGAAGCTGTAAGAGGCACCAGCATCTTCTTTCCTGTGTGCAGTAGAATGTGTGTGAGAGAGGGATATATGAAACCCTAGAGATTTAGAGATTTCTACTTGAGGATGGTTCATGAATGAAACCCTAGAAATTAGAGGAAATAGAAGAAGGAGATGGGATTGATTGAGACCTTGAGGACGGAGGGAGAGATCGTGGAGAGCGTTGGAGGCGATTTCGAGGCGAGAAGCGGCGGTGCGGATGTTGTTCACGCTGTCTTGGAGGAGATTGACTTCGAGATCCGATTGCTCTTTGAGGGATTTAAGCTGATCGACGCTCATCTTCTCCATGTCCGATGACCTAATCGCCTTTCCGACCATTCCTCCTCCTTTCGATGCTCCTCCTCCACCGGCCATGTCCTTTTTTTGTTATACAAGAAGAGAGAGAGAGAGAGAGAGAGAGAGAGAGAGAGAGTAGCAGTCACCGGGTGGGGAGAAGAGGCGAGGAAGATGGAAACAGAGCGATCCGGGTGAGTCCGACTAGAATGGATGCAAGGGTGATTATGGCATGATAAGTGGGGCCTACCGGATGGACGATAAATCTGTCATGGCACGTGGGGCCCACTTTAGTTGATGAAACTAATCAGATCGTGGAAGACGCATATTATGGTTCCCGGAGATTTAAACCCATCAAAAACTTAGATGTGGGTAGTTATTTAAGGCATAAGTCTATCGGTCCCGAACCCGGGACCGATTTTTGGACAAACAGCCCCTAGGGGGTGTAATACGGTATTCGATTATCTTAAAGGCTTCGATTATCTTAAAGGCCCTATCTGGATTAATCATAATAGAGTTTGATTGAAAAATGGGTATGATTTTAGGTCTATATAGATTTTGACCTATGAACCCGAGATCTGACATATGAGTCTTTGATATTATATACTACACCTCAAAATATTTTTTTTTGACATTTTTATGTATAATGATGGAGGTAATAAGTAGACTTGATGCACTGTTATAAGTTGAATGATATATTTATTTTAAGAAAAATTAAAAAAAAATTAAAGATAAGTTATAATCAATTTTTGAATCCACTTCTCTAGGTGGATCTGAGGTATTTCTATTGAAATCAGGCCTGGAATCAATAAAATAGATTCTAAGTCAAAACCGGATCCGAAACTGTTATTTAGAAACAGAAGGTCGGCTCCAATATGATTCCCACCTGAAACCATTTCGTTTGCGACCCTATTATTTAGGTTTTGATAAGTAAATGGGGGCCTGTGATCTCAACGGGTTTGGATCTGGTTCCACTTTGGTTTCAGCCCATGGATATGTTACCTCAACTTTTTAGAATCCCTCTTAAAAGCTAGTTTTTTTTCTTCTTTCAAGTCATTCTCTACAAAAACCCAGACCTATCTATATGGCCGCACTTCTATCTTCTCATTAATTCAATTCTGGAACCCCGTTTTGAGTCCATCTTCTCACTAATGGTTTTCATTTTAAGTTTCAAATCCACTATGGATCAGAATCGACCCATTTACATCCTCAACCTACCTCCCTATATGTCATGAGATTCTATAGGTTTGCATCCATCTAAATGGAGTGGACCTTTGGATTGAGGTGGATAGTTGGATTGAGGATCATATTTTCTTTAACTCATGAGCCATGGATTAAGGTGTTATGGCATGAGATTGTCTTGAAATTTGATATGTGGGCTCTACACATGAATTTTTCCTGGGAAGATGGGACTCCACAAGATAAATCAGGTCGGCAGTTGCATGAGATTATTTATCTTCTTTATGATCCCCAATTGGTTTGATGGCTCCAATTTTATAAATAGGCCCGCTGGCCACATCCAATAGAAGGGCACGATTGTGGTCCACTTCCAATCCAACTGATGATGAATGTAAGTCTCTACAATTCCATAGACCCCTAATTTCATACAGATTAAAAGCAAGATATGTAAACCCTTTAAATAGACATTAAATTAAGAACATCAAACCTAATATGATGCAGCCCTTGGACATGGGCCTGCTGAAGTCCACAATCAAGCTCATGGAGGGTTCATCTTATGCACAGAACCAAAACAAGCTAACTCTTTTGTCATTCCCTAAATTTGATTAGGGTTTCTTTCTATAAATTATGGTAGGGAAAAGATTAAGTTTGTTTTTCATTTACATTAAATATCCATGTGGCCAAGCTAGTTGTTGGAGATAATATTGTCAAGATTTCTGTCTCATTAGACCTAGTATTAGAGCATGGTTGGCAAGGATCATGAACTTGCCTGGATTAGATCTAGTATTAGAGGATGTTGATATGCATCATAGTCACATTATGTCAAGCTAGGTTGGCAAGGATCATGAACTAGCCTGCATTAGATCTAGTATTAGAGCAAGTTGGTAAAAAATCATAGTCACATTATGAAGAAATGGCCAAAGAGTTGAGATCAACATCAGCATTTTGGTTATTGAAGGCACAATCGAGTTTTCAATAATATCAAATTAGTATAATAGGCTATCTAGCTTCCATCATCAATTCATCATCCACTATATGAAGACAGTCATTATGCGGATGTGATTGCTTTAGGTGGCAAAGCAAGAACCGCAATAACTGAGTGGAAGTGTTGATTTATGCTCTGATGATGCACTGACTACTACTAATTTAGGAATTTGAGCTCTCAGGCGTCTAAACTGTAAGTCATACCTAAACTCCCCAAAACCCCCCATAAAATCAATATGCATCCAGATCCAGATTATATTGCCTGACTTTGGGCATAGTTCAGGTGTCTAGCAGCAACAATTAAGGAAATGAAAACAAGGCCCCATACCTGTTCCTACTGTACCTTTCCACTTTGAATACATTAATTTATCATGGTTGCCTCATCTCCAGCAAAGCTTACTTCTGTAACTTTCCACTACCTCTTCTGGGTATATTAGTGTTTTCTTTTTTTGGCCGGAGTGCGTATCCTATGGTATTTGACCTAAGGGGACTAATACTCCGGATGCACGTCGCACGCACGACTTAGGGTGTATTAGTGTTGATTGGATTATACAAAATTAAAAGCACAAATAACCAATATCTCACCCTAGAATACAAGAGAGGCCCAACTTGTTAGCTACCACATTAGAGCACAGATTATTGAGGCCATGTTATCCTTGGGAGAGAACTTCTCCACTCCCAAAACAAGAACAAAAAATACAACATATCCGAGCTCCTTTAGAACTATCCATGTTTTGCTTAAAAGAGAAAAATAGGTCATCTCCCAGAAACAAGGAGCTAAACAACTCATCTAACTACTAAATCCAATTTTAGATAAAATTCAATCCGTTGCAGAAATAGTAAACTACCAAAGATGCAGCAGCAACGGAACAAGTTTAGTAAATCCTCATACCAAAAGAAAAAGGGTAGCTTAAACAACAATATCAAACAGTATTTGTAAGTCGCTGCCCAGGTCATTAACATTCCAACTAACCTCATTTCCTATTTTTATGTCCCAGTAGGCATGAAATAAACTGAAGCTCTTAAACTTTTGCAGCTTCCTGTGGAGTTTTTGCAACAATAGAAAGTGCATGTAGGCCAGATTGCAGTTCTTCTCCGAGAAGATCATACACCATCCGATGGCGTTTCACAAGGCTTTGCCCTTCAAATTTTGATGAAACAACCTTAACATTAAAATGAGTTTCGTTGGCATTGCCCTGCACACCTGCATGCCCTGCGTGCTGGTAAGAAACATCTTCAATTTCTAATACACTTGCTTCCAGTGCAGGTTGCAACTTTTGTTTGATTCTATTGGCTCTTGAGAGCAGAGCATTCACACCCCTTGAGCTCATTGTTTCTCTCTAAACCTTTTCGTATTCTCTCAAAGTCCCTAAAATCCAACATAGCATCTATGTCAAAAACCCACAATAATACTTGTATTACATGTATATCCTCTACTTAATACTTATAGATGAATCACAATGCATTTTTAATTAACCAACAACCAACTTAGATACCCTATGATATGCAGCACTATCATGGACAAATCACCACTAAAACTAAAACAAAAGGCAAAAGTACCATCATGGACAAGATTCCACACTATCACCAACCAAATTGGCAATCAGCCTACTCAGAACTTGCAGAAGCCAGAAGGCATAATCTTCAATGTACATATAGGAGGTGAGCAGCGGATCAAACCATCCATTTTAGGATCAAACATCACCAATCAGAAAACACAAGTAAATCACTTCTCTCTTTCCCCTCTAAACATCAATAGTTAGACCATTTTAGTGACAATTTGGAGGCCAACCAATTGCTTTGTGGGCAATCTACAATGGCCAAGAACAATTAGTAAAGGATACAGATAGCTCTCACATTTAACAATATCATGCCTTCTCTAAAACCCTAAATCAACAAAATATCTGATGAAAACTCAAATTGGGCTTTTCGTAGTTAGGCTTTCATCATTCTAATCATAACTAAAGTCCCCCAAACTGGCAATCAAAATAAACACCAAGTCGATTCTGTTCTTGGTTTCTTGGAAAGCTAGGTTGTTCCCAAAAAAAACTACATCCAATTAAGTTTTCCACATGAATCAAAAGTAAAAGTACGCATTCCCAACAACAGGCAATTTCAGAGATTGAAGATGAAAAGAGAATAAAATTTAGATGTCACTTCCAAAATACCAAGAGAAGGGGAGGGGAAACTTACCCAGAGAAAGAGGAAGAGTTGCAACGCGTGACTGTGTGAACGATGAGTAGCAAATAGCAATAGAAGAACATCTTTCCCGAAATTTTCAATTTAGTCCTTAATTTCTTTCCTTATTTCAATAAAGGGCATATGTTTCATAATTTCTTGCATTAAGGATTTAGTTTTTCAATAAGTTTTCAATTAAGAACAACGTGCCAGTTAATGATTATTTTCAATCTCCAAAACAAAGTAAATTACTAAGTTTTTAAATTATAAACCTAATACGGCCGGCACAAGCTTCATAGTGTTTAGGCGGGCTGAGTTTAGGCTAGTTAGTTAAGTCTTGATTTGGGCCTAAGCCGAACTTATGCCTATAGTTTAGAAGTGGGACCGAGCCTAGATGTTCCTTAGCCTGGCCCTTGGAGTCCTATTGATTATAATGGAACCCACATAGATATACACACAAGGTGTCTTGTGGGCTGCTACTCTTCAAAAGAAAGTTAAAATAAAAAGGAGATAAACAAACCAATATTTTAATTTGAGCTACCAAACAAGCTGTTATATATCAATTTGTATAGAATTATATCCAAACTCACATGGGCGGCGCTACATGGATCCTAGTGGAGTCAATTGACCCCACTGAGATCTAAATAAATATATAAAAAAAAATCTCTTTAATGAATTAAAGTTTTGGGAAGCTTTTGACCTCGCTCAATGCCGAAATTAATAGGCCATTTGTCTAAAAAAAAAAATAAAAAAACTAATGGGCCCAATTTTTGCTTTTTTTTAAAGAAAATTCTCTTTTTTAGATATTTTCTTCATTTACCCTAACTTAGCCTCTAAATAAAGTATTCTCTCCGTATTGGAAGGGGAAAACCATAATATTATCAAAAGTAAATGACAGATGTTGATAAACGTAAAAATAAATTTATTCGGTTTGTGGAAAATAAGTCTTTTGTTGACCCCACTGAGTTGAATTTCTGAAGCCGCTACAGCAAACTCACGAGATTTTTATCCCCACTATCCCCACTACCCCTTCCAGATTCAAAGCACTTCCCCTGTTGCAAATTTTAATAACCACCTAACCTTATCGAATTTAGAAAAAAACAAGGCATTATCTTAAACATGCTTGGCATTATCTTAAACATGCTTAGCATTATCTTAAACATGCTTAGTCCACATTACATGAAGATAGATGGTCCATTAAATTTATTTTCAACTTCCCCCATCTATGTATTCTATCAACATATGGAGGAATGGGAAAGTGCATATAATTCCACTAACATCACTTGATGCATCTCTGACCCAACCTCCACTTTCCAAGCACTAAAATGCTTCCTATAAAACACAAAGCAGCCCTCTTCTAGTCTCACTCAACACGTAATAAGCCCTGCTTTCCTTGTGTAAGGAGGGAAAATGGGTTTAACCACATGGGTTTTGATTGGAGCAACATGGGTCATCTTGGCCATGTTTGTAGGAGCTGAGGACAGCTTGTTCAATGGGGAAAGACTCTTGACCAACCAGTTTATAGAGAATGGCCCTTACAAGTTTATAATGCAAGGTGATTGCAACTTGGTCTTGTATGTGAAGCAAGATGGAAAAGACAAGGCTCTGTGGGCTAGTAACACCCAAGGCCATGGGGACTCATGCTTCTTGATCTTGCAGAATAATGGTAACTTGGTCGTCTTCTCTGGCTCAGATGTTGTATGGTCCAGTAGTTCGACCCGCGGTCCCAACTCTTATCGCCTTGTGGTTCAGACCGACGGTAACGTGGTCATATATGGTGGAGCGACTTGGGCTACTAATACAGTACAAACCAAGTCCAACAGGAAGCTCTACATTGAGCCCTCCAATGTCTGAAACAAGTGGCTTCCATGGTCACTCATGTGAGAAGAAGTTAAAAATCATGTTCATCTAAGTGGTTGATTTGTGTGAAACAGTTTATCTTGTGTGTTGTGGGTGAAGCTAAGTGAGATGGTTGTAAAATAAACATGACTGTCAAAGTGTCGATCTTAACAATCTTTGGTCTTTTACCAAAAGAAAAAAAATGGTCACTTAGGAAGTAATTGATGATATTCAAAATTTTGGAGTTTTCTCAAGAGAAAATCTCATTAAAAATAAAATAAGTTTAAATAGATGATTCAAAATTAAAATAGAAGATACTAGAAAGAGTTTAACACATAGAAACTAGCAAATTGGGCAACTTGATGAATTTTGCAGCATCAAATTTGCATTATGCATGATATTGTGTGTCTATGGAAATGTTTTGGTGAGATGAGTAAGATGACTTTATATGGTCCACATGGGTGAGTGCCGAACATATAAAAGGGCATGGGAGATTGATAGATTGTGACAAGGGCGAGGCATGTGGGAAAAAAGAACCCAGAGAAAGAACCAGCTGAGAGATATTAGAGTCATCATTCCTATGGACTGTGGATTAACGCAGGTTCTCAGCCCTTTGGACTAGAATAATTCCTATGGGTCTAAGAGATAAAGCCGGGTAAAATTCCCCTATGACCCTAGTGTGGTAGTGCAGTTTCGAACCGACAACCTCCGGGTGCAAACCGTGGTCCTAGGTCAACTGAGCTATCCCTCGGGGTTATAAACCCCAACATGAAGTTTGGTATTACAGATTATAAACACCAACAGTTGGCACAATATTGAAGGAAAAATTTTAAAGGACAACAATTAGACTAGTTATGACCTATGAAGCAGAATGTTAGCAATGAAGAAGCAACATATATACAAAATGAATGTAGCAGGGATGAGAATGTTGATGTATATATATGATAAAACTAGAAATGATAAAATTAGAAATGAGCGCTTTTGAGAGCATTTGGGGGTAGCAACAATAGATATAAAGATGAGAGAAACCCGTTTGAAATGGTTTGGGCATGTCCAACGTAAGTCGGTAATGAAGTTAGTAAAGAAAACTTTGGTCATATAGGATTGATGACCCACTAAGGGGTTAGGCCAAAGAGGACGTGAATGGATGTAGTAATAATGGATATGAGGAAGCGTAACTTATCTGAGAATTTTGCTCAAGATGGATCGAAATTGAGAAACAAAATTCGTGTTTTTTACTCCAACATAGTTGGGATAAGGCATTGATGATGATCATGATGATGATGAATAGGTTAGAGATATTTCATTTTGTAGTTATTGGAAGTGAATATGAGCGTTGAAACGCTTTAGGACATTATGAGAAGATCCAGTATTGATCCCATCTAAAACTAGGTGTAGAAAGAGTGAACCTAAGCATATTTTTATATCATGTCGTTTTTTTTTTCATGGAACTGAATTCTCAAGAATTCTAAGAAAGATATACCTAAAATTGTTGAAAGTTCAAAAAATATAAAAATTTATAAATGGCCATCAAATTATCTCTCTTGCAATGAAAAATAAATTAATGGGGAGATGAAAAATGAAAACCCAGCCATAACCCTCCCAAATCAAATTCCAGTAAAGAAACCCTTGCATTTTAGTCTCTACCTCAATTGTTGCAAGGGAAAACTGAGAAATGAATATACCCATCACCTCTTAAATAATCCTTTTGGAGGAATTCATTTTCCTTATATTTCAATTCTACACCATCAAAACAAACGGATCAAGGATTTATATGAAAATTTCCTGTTTAGATTGTCCAAGGAATCTAAACCTTCACACACCCATCACGATTGTAGTTTCGTCTCTACTGTGAGAGAATGAAGATCAATAAGCGCCCCTAAAAATTAGTCATGTCGGATCAAATACCACAGGGATACCCTCGTTTAAAAAAAAAAAAAAAAAAAGAGTTTCCATAAGAATCACAAAATGGATACATTCTATTTGTGCCTTCTTGCAGATGGCCTCATATGTGCAAAACCCAGACAACTTATGTGGGGTCATATATATATATATATATATATATTCACTACATTTGAAATTCAAATTGTGAGAGAGGGAACAACCATGGCAAGGCAAGCTCTGTTGCCTTGGACTGATAGTCTAACATACTCCTCCATTCTCCAAATCCTCGGACCGACTTCTTCTCTCCCTCAAGCATAGCAAGCCCACGCCCAAATCCTCAAAACAGGCCTCTCCAACCACACCCACCTCACCACCAAGCTCCTCTCCCTCTACGCCTCCCTCCTCCGCTTTTCCGATGCCTCCCTCCTCCTCCTCCTCCTCCTCCTCCTCCTCCTCCCCCACCCTGACACCTTCTCCTTCTCCATCCTCATCTCTGCCTCTCCAAATCCCACCTCTTCCACCAAGCCCTTCGCCTCCTCCCCCGCATGCTCTCCCTCCACCTCTCGCCTGACAATTTCGTCCTCCCTAGTGCCCTCAAGGCCTGCGCTGGCCTCTTTGCCCTCCCCGTCGGTCACTAGGTCCACGGCCTGGCTTCTGTATTTGGGTTTGCTTCCGATCCCTTTGTTGAGTCCTCTCTCGTCCACATGTATGTTAAATGAGGCAAAATGCATGATGCTCGCCAGGTGTTCGATGGAATGACCCACCGGAACGTGGTAAGTTGGAGCGCCATGGTGGCAAGTTATGCTCGTCAGGGCTATGTTGATGATGCGATCGAGGTTTTCAATTGGATGAGGGAGTCGGGGGTCGAACCCAATTCGGTGTCATGGAATGGTTTGATCGCTGGTTTTAACCATAATGGTTATGCTACCAAATCAGTTGCAGTGCTGTGGAAGATGCATTTGCAAGGGTTTAAACCTGATGGGAGTAGTATTTCTAGCTCTCTCCCTGCAGTTGGGGATTTAGAGGATCTGGTGTGGGGAATGCAGATTCATGGGTACATTGTTAAGCAAGGATATGGGGGTGATGCCTGCATGGATAGCGCGCTTGTTGACATGTATGGGAAGTGCGGGTGCACAAGGGAGATGCTGCGGGTGTTTGAGGAGATGGATCAAATGGAGGTGGGTTCATGTAATGCTTTGATCGCTGGACTCTCTCGCAATGACCTTGTGGATGATGCTTTTAGGATATTCAGGGAATTCAAGAATCAAGGCATATACCTGAATGTTGTGTCTTGGACATCTATGGTTGCATGTTGTGCACAAAATGGAATGGATATGGAGGCTTTGGAGCTCTTTAGGGAGATGCAACTTGTAGGGGTTGAGCCCAATTCAGTGACGATTCCATGCCTTCTACCTGCATGTGCAAATATTGCAGCATTGATGAATGGTAAGGCAATTCACTGCTTCTCAATGAGGCATGTTATTATTAGAGATGTGTATGTGGGTAGTGCTTTGGTCGACATGTATGCGAAATGTGGAAGAATCCCATTCACTTTCCTCTCTATAGTCGCTATTGCCAGTCTCTGTAGCTCTGCCCACATAGAGACCCGCCCACTTGCACCAGACCATGGTAGGGGACCCACACTCGAACTAGTTGAGAGTCGGCTCTGATACCATTAGTAACACCCCACCCCTAAACGCATGCATAATATTGTCCGCTTTGGCCCACGGGTCATACGGTTTTGTTTCTGATGGTCATCAACCCATCAAAAGGCCTCATGCAAGGTAAATGTGTAAGATCTACATATAATCCCATTTACTTTCCTTTCTATAGTCGATGTGAGACTCTTGGCGTCACACTGTCTCTCATTCAAATTTCACAAACCCAACGGTCCTACAAAAATGCACCAATCTCAATCATATCAAACAAGCCCATGCCAAGATCTTCCTTCATGGCCTCCACAACCATCCTCTTCTAATAACCAAACTCACCCTCTTATACATCTTTTTCAATTCCATCCACTATGCAAATCTTTCTTTTATCACAATCAAAACCCAAACAGCTACACATGGAATATGATGATAATGGGTAATTCCACAAATGGCTTATTCCACCACTCCTTAAAGCTCTTATTCCAAAATGATAGAATCTGGTCTAAGACCAGATAAGTATGCGTTCCCCTTCGCCCTTAAATCATGTGCTGGGCTATTTGATTTGTGGATGGGAAAACAAATTCACCAGCATCAACTCTGCCATGGCTGCAACAGTGATCTCTTTGTTAATGCTACTTTGGTTGACATGTATGCGAAATGTGGTTGCGTTGAAGATGCCTGCCTTGTATTTGATAAAATGCCTATTAGGGATTTGGTTTGTTGGACTTCCATGATTTCTGGGTACGTTCATAATGGTTATGATGGTGAGACTCTAGAGTTCTTCGACCTCATGTGGCGCTCCGATGTGAAACCGAATCGCGTGAGTTTATTGAGTGTTCTGTTGGCATGTGGTCATCTTGGAGCATTGAGGAAGGGTGAGTGCTTCCATAATTATGTGATTCAAACAGGCTTTGACTATGACATCTTGATCTCAATTACAGTGATTGATATGTATGCTAAGTGCGGAAGCTTGGATTTAGCACATATATGTTTGAACAGACTAGAGGGAAAGATGTCGTCTGCTGGAGTGCGATGATTGCAAGTTATGGAGCTCATGGTCTTGGGAGGAAGGCTGTCAACATCTTCAATCAAATGATCAATGCTGGAGTGAAACTAAACGCCGTCACTTTTACTTGTCTCCTATTTGCTTGCAGCCATTCGGGGTTGTTGGAGGAAGGCCAAAAGTATTTTGAATCAATGAACAGACATTACAGGATTATGCTGAAGCTGAATCACTATGCTTGTATGGTGGATCTTCTTGGTCGGGCTGGATTTTTATTAGAAGCTGAAGAACTTATATTGAGAATGCCATTGGACTTGATCCCAGCGTATGAGATTCTCTGCTTGGTGCTTGTTGAATACATGGTAATATAGATCTGGGAATGAGAGTTGTATATCGAATTTTTCTATTAAACCCTACTCAATCTGGGTACTATGTTTTACACTCAAATATATATGCTTCTAAGTCGCGATGGGATGAAGTTCAGAAAGTCAGAGAGTTGATGGTGGGAAGAGGTGTAAATAAGACACAAGGATTTAGTTTGATTGAATTCAATAACTGTGTTTATAAGTTTGGGGTTGGTGACAGGTCACACCACAATCAGATAAGATCTATTCTTTCCTAGAAGAATTGGTTGCTCCAATGAGACATTTGGGTTATGTTTCCTTGATAAATTTTGCACTTCATGATTTTGACGACGAAATGAAGGAAATTGCACTTTCACATCATAGTGAACGGCTTGTCATAGCATTTGCACAAGTGCCAACACTCCAATCCATATTACTAAGAACCTACGGATTTGTGGGGATTGTCACAATGCAATTAAGTTCATTTCACAGGTTGTGAATCGGATCATCATTGTAATAGAGACATGAACAGCTTCCATCTGTTTGAAGATGGGTCATGTTCTTGTTCAGATTACTGGTAATGGCGATAAAACATAATGTAGGGATCAATTCAAAGACTCTTGAAGACTATTGAACAACATTGATCATTAGCAATGGTTTCATATTTGAGATGTGAAGTCTTCCAAGTATTATCGGAACATTCACTTACATGAGCTAGAGGCTGGCTGACACTGACAAATGGAGCGCTGCATCCCATCTATTATCGGCCATGGTGGTCGAAGCCGCTATGCTATTTTGAAAACAACGCTGTGGTCTAAAATCTAATAACGCCAAGAGTAGGGGCAAAAAATGATATGATAAGTTTTGTAACATGTATTTGATATATTTGTAGCTCCATAATGCAAAAAATTCGGATTCTATCTTCTAGACATTTTTTATTTATGGGTATCATAATGAAGTGTTGAAACTTGGGCTTTCTTAATTGAAGTTGTTAAGAGTGATGGAGTCTTTTAGTCTGCTCTATTACTCTCTTGTTTTGTTGTACGTATACCTTGAAGCTTTGGAACTTGGGATTTCTTAGTGGAAGTTGTTAGAGTGATAGTTATGTGTTTTTTTTGCTCTTTTCATCCTATTCATTTTCCAGTTAATGAAGCTAAGATACTTGGATTTTACCTTGTTTATTATTTTTCTTCTTTATTCAGTTTGTTTGTAATGAATTTTTGCGTTTTTTGCTTTTTATTAAAGCCCTTAATTTGATGGCGTGTTGCAATTTGTTTATGTACTTTGATTTCTTGAGAAGTGCTTTTTTCTTTTCCTTTTCTTTTTTCATTCTCAGCTTGGGCCGCTTTTGCTACAGAAACTAGATTAATGAAATGACTGATTTGTTTTGACTTCGTTTTGTATTCCCCTTTTTCCCCATCCTCTGCATTTTATATTGGATGTAATTTTTCTTTCTATATTTCTTTTCTCCATTTTGAAGCTCTCTTTCTGGGTTTTCTCTACTTTAAATAGCATTTTCAATTGATTATAGTAACCCCCTCAAATGAAAATCCCGGGTCCGCCACGGGGCGGGGGGGTGGGGGGTGGGGGGGTGAGCTTTTCCCATAGACTGTTGAACTTGAAAGGAACTTTTAAGCAAATGTTTATGATCATCAGATCTTACCCTCCTTACCACAACAATTGAGTTAGGCACCAATGAAAAAAAAAAAAAAAAAAAAAAACAATTGAGTTAGGCCCCACAACCAGGTTCTAAACTTACAAAGTTGCACCACTTCTATGTCCTTATTGGTGAATCAAGGACTAAAATGTAAGTTAATGGAAATCAAGACGGCTGGAACTATGCATTAAACATGAACGGATCGCAAACTGTCAGACACTGATAAATCCATTTCTTTTCTTGGTTTGGATGGAACTCTTTATTAAGTTGTCATACAACTCAATGTATTCACATATTGATGTGCACTTATTCAAATTCATTCCTTACACACAAGACAGAAATATTAAGATTGGCAGACAGATACTTTCATTTCAAACTGGTCCTTCTTTTTACGGCAAGTGTTTCCTACTTTGAACTGTGTTTGTTGCCCAAAGAGCTGCCCCATAAATGACCACGTTTCCATCGCTCTGAACGATTAGGCGGTAATTGTTGGATCCTCGTGCGCTGTTACTTGTCCACACCACGTCCGAACCCGAAAAAACGACGAGGTTCCCATTATTCTGTAAGGTAGCTCGGCATGAAGTGCTCCTTTCATTTGTTGCAGAGGACTAGAGAGCCCTTGTCCTGTTCACATAGAGCACAAGGTTGTAATCACTTTGCATGATGAATCGGTAAGGCCCGTTCTCCAAGAAGTAGGGTTGTAAACGGGTCGGTTCCGGTCCGGGTTCAGGGTGGAACCGGAACCGGAACCATTTTCTAAGAGGGGGAACCGGAACCGGACCCGGTTCGGAACCTGAAAACTGGTTCTAGAACCGGAACCGATATTATTAAAGGAAACCAGAACCAGAACCAGAACAATTTGTGAGGCGGGTCTGGTTCCGGTTCCGGATATGAGATGTAGAAAAGTAGAAACCATAATGCAGAAAAGTAGAAAAGTAATAAGGGTTTTGTTTTCACATACTAAAGTTACCTTATGTTAGTGTATATTGAGTCGGGTCCCGGGTCCACGGGTTTGAACCACTGTGGATCCGGAACCGGAACCGTTTAGATATTGGTTCCAAAAAAAGGACCCGGAACCGGAACCATTTGCTTATCGGGACCAAAATAAGGACCCAGACCCGGAACCTAACGGGTCGGAACCTTCGGGTAATCGGAGAATCGAGGACCCATTTACAACCCTACCAAGAAGTCACCGGTGTTCAGGCTCTCACCGTTGAACATGATGTCCTCGGCGTCCGCATTGGCAGCTAACAAACTTAGAGCCAAGAGCATGGCCATGGTCTTGATTCTAAGGCTTGCCATTTCTTCTTTCTCTGTGATGAGTAGTAGTAGTGTGGATGCTTGTGATTTTTAGCTATGGAGTGTCTTTGACTTGTATTCATTTTTTTAGTTGTTTCTGCACTCATTTCCAAAGTCCAAAGATCTCATATCAAGAGGTGGGGGGTTGGGCACCCAAATTGCAGTGTCAATGCATTGACTAGCAATGTGTCTTATGAATCTCTTATCTTTTTTCTTGGTCCAATAGGGTGTGCCACCGCTTGAAGGTGCGACTGAAATTTAAAGTTTATAAATAAATGTTCATCCACTTGGTCTAGTAGGCCCATGAAGCTCCCTCTTTGGAGCTGTTGTTGGGACATCCAATTCTAGAAGAGGTTTTTCCCCCCTGCTTACCTTTAGATATTACTTTTGCCTTTCTCTTGCCAAAAACTCTCCCTTAATTAAAAAAAAAATCTAATTTTTCTTGCTAGAGGAAATGACAAAATTGCCTAAACATTCTTTTCATGAGTCAACTCCATTCTTTGCCTTTTACTTTTTTTCTCCCTCTTTGTATGATTTTTTATAGTAACAATATATTAACAATTCACATTATATATTGAAGTGAAATCTAATGCAATCATCATATTCAAAATTTTGAAGTCTGCTTCTTCTCATCCACCTCTGCCACAATTTTAAATCTGGTTGGTGTGGGGCAATCATTGCTTGAATCACTCTTCTTCAAACTCCTTCTAAACTATGTGGCACAGACTTTTTTGGATCCGCGGCACAACAACAAAAATAGATAAAGAAAAGAAAATTGCACAAGCTTGGAGCAAGTTCTCAGCTGTGTAAAATGAAAGTCTTTGGATTACATGGGCAAGTTGAATGATATCATTCCGATATAAGAATTTCTACCATACTTAATGTCCAAAAGTTGCAGAATACTTTAGAAGAAATCTGGTGACTGCATTGACTGGGCTGGCCCAACCCAACTTGCTTTAGGTTGGTCTTGCTTGTCTTTAAGTCCATGGTCCTGCGCATAGACCTTCTCTTTCAAAACTGCAGCCTGGATCGATCTGCACCTGACCATTAGATCTGGAACTAAATGGTTGGATAATCTTTGTGCTGGCTAAGTTGATTGACGTGGTCTGGGCCAACTCAAGTGTAGCTTAAGCCTGGACGCCATCAGGTTGAATGTTAGCATGTGGAAGTAACCTCTAGCCCATAAGCCCAACCCATCTAAACATATTTAACAAACCCATTGGCAACAACCAGCACTAGCTCATGGGAAGGAGCCTCTCGGGGAAAGTCTCAGTTTCAACCCAAAACTACAGAACCTGCCCCCGCTGACCCACAAGCACATGGCATATAACTAGCAAAACCCCGTGATATGCATAGACCACGGAACTACCCGATGCAGAGACTAATACAGATTAATTTTAATAAATTTATTAATTAGTAAACTTGTGACTCATTTTTGTTGCTAATTGGATCTTTATGTTTTTTTTTTTTCTTCCAAATGTTCTATTCTTTAGGTGAGGTGTAAATAGAGTTTGATGAAGATCGGGCACTTGTAGAAAAAAATAAATAAAAGACATATTCACAATATAATAAAAAAATAAAGCAAGTAGATTTGATTTGAATAGCACGGATTTTGCAATATCCACATTCGTATGAATTATACAAATTAGAAGACACTGAATTTAACTTTCGAAACAGTTACATTAACCTCTAGAAATCTAAAATATGTACAAATTAGGACCTAGATAATATCAAACAAAATATTCATGCCGAGTATTTGAAACTCCATCTTTCAATTGCTTCGGGGGGTTCATTTTGTCAATATTGTGTAATCTATCTTTTTTTTTATAATTTTTTTCTTTGACCTAAGTCGGGTTTTTCTCCTTTTATTTTATTTATTTTATTTTTTGGAGATGGTTTTTCTTCTTTTATTTTATATCTTGACATAAGTTGTTTAAGTCGGCAAGGCATTAAATCCTATGTCATTTTTAGTTTATGAACAATAAGTATTTCATTTTGGTTGTTGCTTTCTTTTTACACTATTTAGGCTGGTTGTTCTTCTTTGGTGATGTTAACATGTAATTCAACATGAGCACATACAAAGTATTAAATATCTCAATGTGTATCCCTAGAGCTTCTTTAATATGCTTTTTTCTTTATCAATTTAAGCGTTGCATCTTGCAAGGCATTAAGAAAAGAAGAGTCATAAAAAAACCAATAACATATAAACATCTAGCAACCCAAACTTGTTGAAAAAACATGTAATATAATTCATTTATGCTTCAAAATGTGATAAGATGCCCAAAGACACATGATCCATAAGATGTGACAAATACTCATAATTTGATTTCAGCTAATATCAATTTTTATCAATTTTTTAAGTTGAAATGAACCCATATCTCAAAACGGATCATTTTCCTCTCTTTTTTTTTTATAGATATTTTTAAGACCTCGTTTGGGTGCTTGAAATTGCATTTCTAGAAATTTAGAGAAAGAAATTTCTAAAGTTTATAAACATATAGGTGAATATGCATAGATAATCATTGAATAATCATATAAAAACCCATAACATATAATTTGGAAATTATAGAAAATAAGAAAAAAGGTCAACAGATAATACCTTTAAATGGCCAGATATCCTTAATTGAATTTTTTTTTTTAAAAATGTGAGGAAATAATTTTAGATGATTCAAAATGTGTGTCCTCTTTTGAAATAAGTTAAAACTTAAGGCCTTATTAAAATTTATATTCATTAATTCTTGTTTAATAAAGTTTGACGTGTGGAAGACCCGCATAATTAAAGTCCATCTATCTAACTAAAAGGAAAGTCAAATTCTCAGATGGGTTATCTTTGCCCTTATTCATGTGATGGATGGGATGGGACTGCATTTCTATGCAGTTGGGACCCACATTTCATGTGACTTTTATGCCCACTATGTCATATTGTTTACTAATTTAACTTCTTTTACCGAACATTATACGTGACCGAGCATTATAGATTACTTTGTAATCTATAAGTTAATTAGTGCATTGGTCAAAGTACCCTTGGTAATAGTTTAATCTAAACATGGTCAATGTAATAGTTAGATGTGTTTTTATGATATCATTACGATATTGTTTAATTCAAATGAAGTGAAAGAAGAATAAATGGTGCTACCAGAATCCCAGTATCAATTTGTAGGTGATCATAGTTGCAACCATCGGGTTTGAATTCCAGTCACGTCACAAAAAAGAAAGAAAGAAAAAGATGTTGTTGCAATTCCAAGTTTCTCAAATCTAAGACATGGATCTAGATGTGAGCACCATAACAATTGTCTTAATTTTTGTTATTCGGAAATCCCATAAAGGTCCTTCACCTACTGTAAGATTAGGAACCAACATAAGATTAGGAGCCAACATCAACCCCCATCTCGGCATCTCCCCAACCCAAATCCAACGCCCCACCCCACAAAAAAAATAAAATAAAATAAATAATAATAATAATAACACACCACTCCCTCTGTCCTCCCAATACCAAAATTAATTTTGACCTAGATGGTCCGCATGGCTTCATACTAAAACAACCAAATTCAATGATATACTCTGTGCTTAGAATTATTATTACATTTCAATACGTCAGGTGAACTAAATTGAAAAGGTTTTTGGCCACTCAATTCACAATTTCACATGTCCGTTCACAGTTCGTGTGACCTCAACCCAGAACATGGAAAAACATTTTAGTTAAGGGTGTAGTATCATGTTGGGCTCCAAGGCAACAAATCGTCATTGAAGATACCTTTTTTACTACTTGAGTATGGAAATCACACACAACCATTCCCTCTGTTCTCCCAATATCAAAATTCACCGATCAGTCCTCCTTAGTATTAAATACAATGACTACATTATAGAAGGACGAAAATCTTCACTCCTGCAGAACCCAAAAAGTTGATGTTCAGAGAGCCAACCCTTGAAGTATAGCAACGAAGAAAGCTATATTTCTCTGCTTCTCCTCCTTTGCTGTCCGTCTTTTTTTTTTACATATTCCATGTATTTGAAGTAGGAGATAGGAGAGTAGTTACTAAGTAGGATTTTTTTTTTAGGAAGTTATGGGGTCAGTTAGTTTAGAGTGAGGATAGTGGAGAGAGAGGAGACATGGAATGGATGAAGATTTTTACACCTCTTTTGATGTATTTTCTAAAATGAGGATTCGTAGTTTGAAGACTTGTGGTTAAACGAAGGCAAACCACATTCCAATAGAGGTATAGATAGATTGGAATGTGGCAGCCAATCGATTATTCACTTCACATGGGTCAACAGGCGGCCCTCTTGACTTGTAGTGGGTTTCTGTACATGCCTTGGACAGGCATTCCCTTCCCTTGGATGTGACCACCGACGGTTCACAATGGTTTTGCATTGGAATATCACATGCCATTGCCACCCCCAAATGGATCCATTTGTTAAATCTCAGTTTATGTACCCTCTTGTTCACTTCCCACCCTCTCACATCACTGCCAAATCCCATATCCAAACAATTGGATAACTGGATTCTTCTTATTCAAAGTGTTTTCGCTGCTTATACTAAGTTTTTGAAGTTTTGAAAAGATTGGTTAGCGGAGGAAATTAAATATTTATTATATCAAATCAAATTTTTATGTTTTTTTTTTTTTAATTTCCTTTGCTTTTACATTGGATTTTACTTGGGAGAAATGCAAGCAAATCATATCGCACTTGCCTATTGGATATGTAGGTCATTCAGGAGCTGGTTTTTACCACCCTGATCCTGTTATCAGTGGGCCTCAGGTGGGCTCCATCCAGCAACCTCCCAAAGCGACATTGGGGATAAAGGAGAAATGAGAAAGCGTTTGCTGGGGCATACACAGGGATGGTTGGTGGCTGCGTGAGGCTCGAGGGCCGAGATGGGAACCACATTTGTTACAGACCGGCGCGATTCGTGGCCCGATGAATACGGACGAATGGGGCCCATCACAGTGTTTTCTTCGATTTTGGGTACGCTTGTAATTATATGTAAAGATGAAGGGTGATTGCTGAGGTGGGACTCACCATTCTTCATCTTAATTGGTTTTTTTTTTTTTTAAAGGAAGTTATGCGCTCAGTTACATAAGAGAGAGAGAGAGAGAGAGAGGAGGCTTGGGGTGGATTGAGATGTTGACACCCGTCTTGAGGTATCCTTTAAAATTAGGATTCTTAATTTGGAGCAATGTGGTTAACCGAAGGCAAATCACATTCCATTAAAGATATAGATATTTGTACTAACATCATGAAAATAATTAGAGCCTGTAAGATTTTCTTCTCTTTTGATTTAAGGCTAGGCTTCACTTCACTTCACCCAACAAGTGGTTTACCAAAAGTATGCAGTATTGGGGCCCTCATGGGCTCGACCAGCCTAAGCCCATAACGTCGTCTCCCACATCATTTCATGTCAGCCAGTCGAGCCGGTTTCAGCAAGAACATGTGCCTCCCCAACCCAGTTAAGGGGAGAAACATGGATGCAGTTTAAAACTGGTTGTTAAACCCAGTAAAATTAAAATGGCAAATGAATTGGTATTAGCCGCCATTTATTAATATACAATAGTTTTTTTTTTTTTTTTTTTTAACATTTCTACGTCGTGGTTGGGCTTGGTTAAGACAGATGGTCAAGCCATATTGGTCTGAACAATCCACTTCACCATCCTGCCTTCAGGGCCTGTTTGGATGTATGGTGAATTGAAGTATGATGAAGTCAAGCATCAAATAAAAAAAGAATAAAATATAAAGTGTTATGATGGTGTTTTGTTTTTAGTTGTTTGGTACGGAATCTTTTTGACTTTTTATATAGAAAAATGGAGCTTTTTTGTCTTTTAGTAGAGAAAAAAGGTTGCCTTTTTGACGTTTTTGGAAAAAGATGGAGGGAATTTTGAGATTATATACTTTTGATATGACCCATTGTCTTTTTTTTAATCTGAATAATGGAGGATTTACCTCACCTCACCTCACTTCACGGTCCAGTTTCTAAAAAAATTGTTTAGCACAAGGATTGACACATTTTGTTGACTATCTAAACTTAGGTTTGACAGTTAACTCATGGGCCGGATTCAAATCTGAATATTAAACCCAATGACTACATGGTCCAGGCTTATACATGCTTTTGCCTGGTTCAATCTGCCTAGGGGTGTAAAAATAAAAATAAAAGAACCAAAAAAACTGTCTAACCAACCGAATCAAACCGAACCGAACCGACGGTTAATAGCTATGTTTCACGGTTCAGGTACGGTTATGATTATTAAAACCGAAAAACCGTGATTCAAGGTTCGTTTACGGTTTTCAAACTCGACTCGCGGTTATTAATTAATCGAACCGAACTGTAAAATACAATTCGGTTAACTGTTTTTTACAAAACACATAGTTAACCGAACCATTGCACTAATAAAAAAAATAAAGGTCCTAAATGAAATAAAATAACTTAAGTTAAGCCCCCTTTCCCATTCTCGCCTTTGAAAATATAATTATTTTGTGAGTTGAATTATACTTATCTCATGTTTTCTAGAATTATATCGTATGATAGATGTTTTGTAGTTTCATTTTTGAGTTTTAATTATGTTTGTTTTCGTCAAAAATGATAGTGGTGTTATGCATTTAGAGTCAAAGGACAAAGATAATTTTTTTTAAGTGACAGTCAACCGTAACCGAACCGTCTAATTTGGTTAACCGTGGTTCGATTTTTAACGGTCTTTTAGGATAAGAGTACGGTTATAGTTTTTAAAAACTGAAAACTACAAAATACGATTCGATTAACGATTTTCTCAAAAAAAAAAAAAAGAAACGGTCATCCGAACTCTTACACTCCTAAACCTGCCCATGAACTTATGGAGGGGGAATGCTATGGTCCAACACTCAAAATCAATATATTTGTTTTGGGTAAAATCAAAAGCAATAATTAATAGATTATAATATTAGAGTTGAATGGCTCAACATCAACTCCAAAGACAGAGCTTCGTGGGCCTATGAGACCAAGTGGTTGAGCATTTATTTATATATATTGAATTTCAGCCAACCTTGAAACGGCGGCACACCCTATTAGACCAAGAATAAAGGATAAGGCATCTTACTATTCAATGCATTTACACTGCAATTTGGGTGCCTGGGCCCTCTCCACTTGATGAGATCTTTGGACTTTGGAAAGGAGTGTCCAAAGAACCAAAAACTCTTTTATGTTATAAAATCACAAGCCCCTACACTCCTGCTACTAAATCAGAGTGAGAGAGAGAGAGAGAGACACAGGCAGAGGCAATGGCAGGCCTTAGAATCAAAGCTACGGCCTTATTCTTGACTCTAAGTCTGTTAGCTGCCAGTTCGGCCGCAGAGGATCTCATTTTCAATGGAGAAAGCCTAAACACCGGTGACTTCTTGGAGAACGGGCCTTACCGATTCATCATGCAAAGTGATTGCAACCTTGTACTCTATGTGAACAGGACAAGGGCTCTCTGGTCCTCTGGAACAAATGGAAGGGGCACTTCATGCCGAGCTACCTTACAGAATAATGGGAACCTCGTCGTTCTTTCAGGTTCGGACGTGGTGTGGACAAGTAACAGCGCGCGAGGATCCAACAATTACCGCCTGATCGTTCAGAGCGATGGAAATGTGGTCATTTATGGTGCAGCTCTTTGGGCAACAAACACAGTTCAAAGTAGGAAACGCTTGCTTTAAGAGGAAGGGACAGTTTGAAATAAAAGTACCTGTATGTGAATCTTAATATTTCTGTCTTGTGTGTGACGAATGAGTTTGAATAAGTTTCATATAAAATCTATGAACACATCTGAGTTGTATGACATCTAAACAAATTATCTCATCTAAATTGGAAAGAAGAAAAAGACAGGCTCCATCAAGTGTGTTGGACATGTTGGTTCATTTTTTTATGCCTAATCCCATTTTCCTTGATTTCCATTATCTTGCATCTTAGTCCTTAACATGATTCACCAACATGGACTTCAGGAAGAAAGATCAACTACAAACTGGAGCAACTTTATGAGTTGAGAACCGCGTTGTGGGGCCTCCTAACCTGCCCCCAATCCTAATCCCAATCCCAACTTCCACCCCAATCTCAAAACCAGAGAAACATCACATAGATGGTTATTATCATCAGACAATGCCCCAGGGGGTTACACAATCAGATATAAATTGCAGCCTGATTGGCAGGTCAATTTTCCTCAAGAGTTAAATAGCAGCTTCTTACTGTTCTACATGTTCATATTATACTTGCATTCAAGATCAAATCTTATGTCCAGGAGTCATGAAAAAGAAAAGAACATCTGTACCATTGTTTTGCAATAAAAAACAGTACGAGTGTACGACCACTAGAAAAACTCAATCAATGGCTCACATCTTTTTTCACTGGACAGTTGATACGAAACCATAATCCCATTGCCAGTGAAGAAACAACTTCATCAAGATATTTGGGTTTCCAAATGCAGGAGTGGATGGTGAAGACTTTCGCAGATCTTGTGGTTGATTAGAGCCTCCATTATTTGGGCCACTTTTAGACTAGTCGAATGGCCTCTTGACATATGGGAAACTGGTCACTACAGCATGATCCCATAATTCCTAGAATTCACACACTCTCAACATCCTCCCATCTTTCCATTTTGCCTGGAACCTATTTCTACGTCATTAGGAAACCTTTTTTGGGTACCTGACACCTCTTATAAAGATAGCCCGACCATTACTCTGACCTGTTTCATTGATTAGATGTAGAATCAAAAGGCCCTATCAATGTTAATTTGGACCTATGATCCTTTTGAAGGACTAATCTCTATATGAGTAGTGTGATCTAATTAGGTTACATATGTCAATGGATGTCAAATTAAGGCATTTAAATAATAATGAAGCCCAATTAAAGTTACCAATAAACATTATAATGTGATGGGCCATCACTGTTGATGAACCTAAGGATATTAAAACAATCACTTGACAATCATATTAGTAACATTGTAGATCACACATGGTGTTACTATATTTATCAAATTAAAATCCACAATTTGATTGGCTGCGTAGCCTCCAAAGAGGCCCCGATCTTTGAATTGAATCAAAGTTATTACAGTTAATTGTAAAAAGAATAGTAACATCAGAGCTGCGGGATCTATTTAGGAGATCGAGGATCAGCCCAAAGGTACGATCGTCTTTCGATCACTTGGAGATCGGGATAAGGTATCTTTATGCGTATGTGGTTGTCTTATACAAAGGTGTCACCCGTCTTTTTACGTTGTACGTGGTGGGATAGCCTTATTGTGATGACCGGTTCGTCCAAAATAATCAATTTGCATGTTATCTTTCGGCCCAAAGGAGGAAGATGAAGATGTACTGTTACTAACTAGTTTAATTTATTTCTTCCCATTATTTTAAATTAAACTGAATTTTTTATTACGTGATTTAAACTCAAAGCATTTTAGATTAATTGTGAGTGTGTATTTATTTTAGTTGCCAATAATATGTCTTTGAGGTCTTTGCCCTCTCAAATCCCTACTCTGACTGATTCCAACTTTTCCGATTGGAAAGACTCATGAACATTTTGCTATGAAGAGGTCTAAACCACTCAAGCCTATTAATGCTTACAGTGCTGCCAAAAAGGCAGAATTTTAGAAGTGGGAGCATTTATGTGGAGTCAACTTACTAAACTGAGGTATGGTAGTTTTAAAGGTGTGAGAGAAAATATTCTAGAAATGGTGAAGTTAGCTGAAAAACTTAAGGAGGCCAAAATGGCCATGTCAGATGAACTTTGAGCCAAATAGTCCTAAATTTACTCCCATCCTCATTTTGAACCCCATATATTCAAAGGGAAGAGAAGTGGTCTACGAATGAAATAATCGCTAAGAGTGATCAAGAGGAGAGGAGTAAGAGAAAGGAAGAGAATTTGGTTGTTAACCATATGTAAGTAACTGGGGATACCTAAACAAACTTAACAGCTGTGCGCTTTGAATAAGTTGAGTTACTTTCACTTCAGTCAAACAGATCTTTGCAGGCCCTTGCATTTCACTTTGATGGCACCCATAGTTACCTCCACCAGTTACCATTTACTATCTTTTCAGCTCGATGGCTATCTACTTGCTCACTTTCCTGCAAGGGTACCATTTTTATCCTCACTTTAGTTGGTGGGGGCAGTGATCTTATAGAATGATTCTGGTATTTCTGAATATAAATGCAACTAAAAGATAAGGATCCTTTTGCAATTTGAAACAAGCACCTTATCTTAGAGGCCAACCATGCTATTTATAATGCTTACATGCCTTACTTTCACATCACTTTCACTGACTTCAGTTTTATATTGGCCATGTGCAATTTATTTATTTCTTGTATCAATAATTGACAATGTTCATTTGGTTAGAAGGGTCAGGCCAGGAAGCAGAACATTAGTGGATAAGGGCTTTCAAATGGCCTGGAAAGGGACCAATTGTAAACTTTCTAGTACTGGAAGTTGAGACATGAGAAGGCTGAAGAACATATATAATCTGTAATTTATTTTGTCGCCTGTCTACTTTGCAAGAAGAATCTACCTTCTTACATGACGTGTCTCCAAAGATGGATCTCTTGATGCTTGCGTGAAAGTGCAGAAACATATGTCCAGAGACATTTTAACACGAGGACACACCTCAATGGATAAAACGAATTCAATTCTATTAATCAAGTCTAAGAATTTCTTCTCTTCAATGTCATATAAATAGAAAAAGTAAACTATGGGATAAGAAAATCTAATCAAACTTGAAAACAAACTAATAATCAACTTATGAGATAAAATAAGAAATCCTAATAAATTTGAAAAACTAATCCTAATTAAAACTGAATAATAAAATAAGAAAGATTTTGAATCACTTGGGTCCCACACCTGATGCCTTGCATCATCTCTGGAAAGGAAACAGCGCATTCCAGCTTTACAGCAGCAGGAATTTTAATACAGCATTCATTACTCAACCAATCTGATGGACGAAAGCATCTAAATAGGACCCAAATAGGAAAAATGATCAAAGAGTAAAGGTTCTCAGGTCCCAAAAAAGCTCTACTGGTTGGACAGCCTAATAAGTAATGATACAATTGTGACCTGTAGAGTTGGTATATGTAACCAGCCACTTAATTGAGACTGAAGCCTATCTGTACACAATCAATTCATGGCATGCATAAATAAAGAGATGCATTAAAAATTCATGGATATAGTTTTTTTTTTTTTTTCCATTTAAGGGAGGTTTTGCATTTACTTTGTGGGTACATCATATTCCGGATCGTGAAGATTTATTGACTGTTAATTACATCCTCAATGGAAACCTTCGATTATCAAAACAAATGACTCGATAAAATTTACAAAGAAAATACAAGAAAGAAAATTGACAGATAAATGTACTCGCTCCTCGCCCGAAAATCTGTCCTTTATATTCACCTGAATCTTCATGAACATTGTTCAAATGAATTTGGTTTGCACTATCATGGGTCCCCTCGTTAGATGGGCTCGAGTAGCTTGACTTGCATTTTCCATGATTTCTTAGACTAATGTTTGACCCATTTTGTCCATTTTCTTGAATTAGACCCAAGCCATGTTGTTTGGATGGCTTCATTGAGTTTCGACTCAATTAGATCATCATTTAAGTTGGCCTTCAGCCTATTCAATTTGGGCTATAAATGTTGACTCATTTTTATAGGTTGGCTTTGGCTAATTGGATACACATTTTTGTGCCTGCCACAATCATGTCACATTTTTGGGATGGGCTGAGATTTGAAGCCGTTTGAAATGAGTTTTCATCCCATTCATGTAATTAAGTTTGGGTTGTACCTGATTGAGTTGGGCTTATTTCGAAACCACAATTTGCGTGAATTTTTTGAACTATAAGGTCATAGTTTAGGCCAAACTTTTAACCTATCTAAAGGCGAACTTGGGCTAAGTTTCAAGCCTTTTAAGGTCTGATCCTTCAACCTATTAAAAATAAGTGTGGGCTGAATTTCAACCCATTTAATGGAGTTAGTTTGGGCTGGGTTTAACCCAACTTAAAGACAAGCCTAGGTTGAATTCCGATGCATTTAGAGAAATCAGTTTGAGTTGAGTTTTAACCCATTTCAAAGATAAGATTGGGTTGAATCCCAACACATTTAGAGAAACCAGTTTGGGTTGGCTTTTAAATCCATTGGTAATCCCTACATAGACCAATGTAGGCAAGTATGCTAGAGTCTAAATTCAGTCTTTGCTTGGGTTGGATTTCAAACCTTTATAATAATGCGAAACTAAATTGTTTGGCTATAGATTCAATACATTTGTTGAAAACCCAACATATTTGTTTAATGAGATTGAGACAATATGTAGCCTGGGTTCACTCTTTAATTTGTTGGAACCCATTTTAGAAATGAGTTCAATGTTCTGGTTGAATCCGGGTTATGGTTTCAGGGTACATGTTTAGTGAAGCCCAAACTGTATGTCTGGCGTAACCTGGCCTATTTACAGCCCTATAATCTGGGTCTTAATCCATTTATAGTCACCATTGAGACCATGTCTGGTGTATTGCACATTTACTACCCTTATTTGAGCTACTTTACAGTCACACTTAGGTCCATTTCTGAAAATGATTCAGACTCATTTATAGTCCATTAGCAACTCTATTTAGGCCACTTAAAATTTTAACGTGGGCTAATGTTCTGACTTACTGATAGCCCTCATTTATGGCCCATTTAAAGCAGCACTTGGGCTGATTTTAACCCTTTGTAAGGACGAACTTGGGCTGAGCTTTTAACCGACTTTTGTAAATGATTTTTCAGCATGTTTGCTCATGGGTTCAGGCCGTTTAGTCATTAAAACCCAGCCTTTTATCCAGTCCATTGTAGCCAAATAACTGGTTTTTAGCCCACTTTCAATTGTGCTTTAGGCTGTTTTATTTTTTAGAGTCCATTTGTAGCCAAACTCCGGACTAATTTTAAGCCCATTCACAGAACTATTTTCAGCTTGTTTATAGGAGTATACTGAACTAGTTTTCAGTCGATTTGAGACCCACTTTTATATTGTGTTTCAGCCCACCACATCCATCTACTTGGGGTGGCTTTTGACCCAATTAGAGCCCTAGTCTCGGCCAAACTCTCAACCCGTTTGCAGTCAAAATCTGGCTGTAACCCAGCCCAATTTCAGCAACTGTTTGAGATAAAATCCAGCCCAGTTTTTAGTCATTGTCTGGGCTGATTTTGAGCTCATTCATGTCTACTGTTTCAGATTGTTTGGATGTGAGGATCCAAGTTCTTTGTTTAGGGAGATTTGAATTTATTTAGGTGTTTGGTTCTGATTATTCCAGGGTGTTGGGTTGGAAGGATTCAGGTTTATGTGCTGTTTGTTTATGGAGATTCCTTGGTTGTATGGACTGTTTGTCTAGGATTTTTATATTTGCTATCGAGCTGATTTTCAACCCATTTGCAATCATGGCTTGGGCTGAATTTAATCCCAACTGTAGCTATGCCTTAGGTTGGTTTTGTTAGCCCATTTGCAAAATATAGTTTTGGGCTGGTAGGCTGTGGGTTTTGAGTTTAGACCTTGTTTGGTCCCATTTACAGCTCTCATTCATGAACTGTCTTTGCAAGTCATTTATAGTCTCTATTTGGACTGTTCTATAACCCCTTTAAACTTGCTTTTTTTTTTTTTTTAAACTGTAATTCAGTTGAGTATAGCCTTCAGTGAACCTGTACTTTGACCCATATAAGCCATGGGGTCTAGACAGAGTTTTAGCCCAATATGGAGACGCATATCAGCTGAATGAATTTGACCAGAGAGTTCAGGTTGTTTGTTTGTGAGAATTGAAACTGTTTGATTATGAGGATCAAGGCTGTTTGGGGTTTTGATCATAGAGATTCCAAGCCTTGTTTACTTGTTGGGTTCTTGAATTTGTTGAACTCATAACAGCAGCCTGCACATCCTATGCACTCATGTAAGGACTCTTTGAGAAATTACATATTCTGACAAGAATTCTTGCAAATCCCATGTAACCGTTTGAGACCCTAATAAGTCGATCATGGTCTTCGATGGAGAGCTTTTTAATAGCGAAATTCTTACAAAGCAAGGATCTAGATCTTTGTTAGGATTGGAGGGCAGATACCTTCTTGAGTGAGGATCTAAATCTCCATTTTTTTAGAATTTGGAGGGCGGAATCCTTCTCAAATAAGCAGCCTAGTCTTCATTTTGATGGTGGAAAAATTGTGATATATGGGGGAGATGAGATGATAAAGATGCAACAGAGGAGATGAGGTGGGGAAGATGAAAATGGTGCATACGGAATGGGGATGAGGTGGTGGTTGGAGGGCGGATCCCTTCTTTAACAAGGGTCCGAATCTCCTTTTAAGTGGTGTAGAAGGGAAGATGAAGTGGAGAGTTAAGATGATTTACCTCCTTCTTTTCCTTTCTCTTGTGGGCAGTTTCAAAACTCCCACAACGAGCCTCTGCTTTGAATGGATCGTATGGCCTACGACCTTTTTAATTGATAAATTTGTGGAACCCACATTTGAACTTTGAGGAACAAAAATACATTTGTGGGGAATCGAAATCTAGAACTTCGAGATGAGGTATATTAGCTTCCACCGCCTTACCAACACTTGCTTGTGTAGTTTAAGGTCACCAGAATATTACTTTAGTAAAGCTTTGATGACTTACTTCAATGAATTATGGTGATTTAATGGCCCTGACCCAATTCCAAAATTTATTTTAAGAATGAACTCTCCCAATGATTCTCTTCATTCCCAATACCAACAGTTCACTCATCACTGTCACCCCTGACTCCCCCCCCTAGCAACAGCTTGCTCCCCGGCGCAACTAGCTGCTGTTGGACAAAATAACCAACAATAGATACCCCTTTCAAGAAGAAGAAGACAGGTTTCCAACGATGTAGAGCTGATCATGTGATAATACTGGTGTAGATGGATCAATCCTCATGAAAACAATCACCTTTGGCATTCCCAACTGACTTGCAATGCTCCTATAGGCTACCATCAGAATTCTCAAGCTTGTTAGCGAAACAACCAGAACTAGGATTGCAAACCCAGGCTACCCAGCTGTGCAAACGATTTCCATTTATCTGCACAAAACCCATGCAACAACCAATTAGCTAAAGCGGCTTCAAAATGCCCTAAAGGAAGAATTCAGACCCGGAGATGGGATCAAATTTCTTCCCCACCAACCAGAGTACCCAGGAAACTATTAACTTGGTCAGAAGCTTGTAGAAAACGCCTAGCCCAGTGACTTGAGGACGCCAGATGACCACCCTTTCCATCATACTAAAGACCAAGGAGAAAGTATATTACTGATTATGAACACCTGATACTGTAACTGCCCATTCATTACACTACTATAGCAGTAGAAGTATAATTAGTACAAGATAATTCAAAAAAGAAGGAATCTTCTGTACTTCAGCCCATCCTCGTAATATCAATGGAAGTCAAAATGCCAACAGATACTGCTCCATCCATAACTTAGAATAAATCAACCTATGCTTGTTATGTAGATCGACAATCAACACACAGAACCATCCACTGAAAAGCATGTTTTGTACACCAAGCTCCTAACCTCTGCCTTGTTATCTCTCCCAATTGCACCCTAGTATCTATTTAATTACCTGCTAAATCATCACAGCACGTATCCCACTCTTCCAGAAACATGGTTCAACTGCTTTCACTGAAGGTTTGAAATGAGACCTTTTAGAGAACATCATCCTCAATTGAATGTCATTATCAGTTCCTCATTCTCACCTAGGTGCTTCTGAAAGAAAATTGAGAGGAGCTTTTCTAGTACTATTCGTTGCCTAGTATCTATATTGTAACATTTTTACTGGGACAAACTAACTTTGGTAATTCGTTGTCCATCCAGTTCTCTTTCCTATGCAGCACTATCGACTCTCCAGCCCTCCAGAACTTGTCGATCCATTACAGCTGTTCAACTTTGGTAATTGGTTGTCCATCCAGTCGTCTTTCCTATGAGGACTTTGGTAATTGATGAACTGCTTGATGAGTTGCATGGAGCACAATCTTTTTCTAAGCTTGATCTTCGGTCAGGGTACCATCAAATCCGCATGCATTCAAGCAACATCTCAAAGACAGCAGTTCGAACCCACCAAGGACATTAAGAATTTTTGGTAATGACCTTTGGCCCTACTAACACTCCATTAACCTTCCAATCACTCATGCATGAAGTCTTCAAGGAACACCTACGTCAGTTTATTTTGGTTTTCTTTGATGACATTTTAATTTATAGTCACAGTTGGGAGGACCATAAACTCCATATAAAGGTTGTCTTATTTATTTTGAGATCCCATAAATTATTCCTGAAAAGGGAGAATTGTCAATTTGGCCAAGAGCAGGTCACTTATCTTGGCCATATCATCACCAAAGAAGGGCTTGCTGTGGACCCTGACAAGGTATCTGCTATGATTGAATGGCCAAAGCCTACTACCCTCAAGGCCCTACGTGGCTTCCTAGGGTTAACTGGGTATTACCAAAAGTTTATTTGGGGGTATGGGAAATTGGCTGGCCCTCTTACCTCAAGGCTTAAAAAAGATACTTTCTTTTGGACCTTAGAAGCAGAAAAGGCCCTTGAACAATTGAAGCATACTATGAGAGATGGCGGCAATTTCACAGCCCCAACCCATGTGGTTAGAACCCATCAGGGAAGATGTCCAGAACCACCCTGATCTCATACGCCTAGTTCAGCTATACCAAGAAGGTGAGGCAGTTGGCCATGGGTGTACAAGGATGGAATACTTTTCTTTATGAACAGGATCTACTTGAGAGAAGACTCTCATCTCACTGACACAATCATCAAGGAAATCCCTTCCAGTACTCATGAGGGGTACGACAAATCACTGCACCGGATCCGCTCCATTTTTGGACAAAAGGTATGAGGTCCAACATCAATAATTTATTTTATGTTGTGGTCAACAGATTATCCAAGTATGCACATTTTATTCCAATTTCACATCCATACATGGCGGGCTCTGTGGCTCATATATATATATATATATATATATTTTTTTTTTATCATATCTTCAAGTTACATGGGAGGCCAGAGTCTATTGTTTGTGACCGCGATCCTTCTTTCACTAGTGCCTTTTGGAAGGAGATTTTCCGATTGAATAGGACAAAGTTCAATTTCAGCTCATCATATCACCCCCACACTGACGGACAAACGGAAATAACTGTTGGGTAGAGGCGTGCCACAATGCCGCTCCCTAGGACCGCTCTAAAAACAGGCCCGCGGGCGCGATGTCGAATGCTGTATAAAACATTGAGTTGTGCCTCTTCCATCACCAATTGATTTTGGAAGGAATGGTAGCTCAGTGGGTGCATAAGATCGTATAAGTGGTATCAGAGCTCTAAGTCACAAGTTCAAGTCGCAGGAGTGCCATCATGAGGGGGGGATTGTTGGGCAGAGGCGTGCCACAATGCCGCTCCTTGCAACCGCTCTAAAAATAGGTCCACGGGTGCGATGTCTAATGCCGTATAAAACATTGAGTTGTGCCTCTTCCATTGCCAATTGGTTTTAGGAGGAATGATAGCTCAGTGGGTGCAAAAGATCCTACAGTAACCAATCGAAAGCTTGAGATGTATTTACAGTGTTTTACCGGTTCAAAGCTCAAAGAGTGGGTTTGACGGATGCTATGGGCTGAATATTGCTACAACACCAGCTTACACTTGTCAACAGGAAAAACCCCGTTTGAGATCGAGTATGGCGGGCCTCCTTCAAACTGCTATCTTACGTGCCCGGCACAACCCAATTGGAAGCAATGGAGAAAGAATTAAAGGAGAGGGACCAAATCATAGTGGAACTGCAAGTTCAATTAAAAGAAACACAATCTCGAACGAAAAAGGTGTTTGATTCACACCATAAAGATAGGGAATTCAGTGTAGGTGATTGGGTCTATCTACACCCACAACCTATGATGCATAGATATGGCATGGATACGACAAGGACATGCTATAGTCACAGCAGGGACACGGATTTTACACATAAAAAGTGAAGTATCGGATACGATACGACATGAAACGTTGCCCATTTTGAAGTATCCGTGCATCATAGCCCACAACCCTATCGTCAAACCTCCTCCTACCTCCAAAAAACCTTAAAACTTTCCTCCCAAATTTTATGGGCTGTTCAAGGTAATTCAACGAATTGGGCCAGTCGCATACAAGTTGTACCACCTCCCAGCTGAATCTCGCATTCACCCAATTTGTCACATTTCAGCTTTCGAAAGGCAGCTTGGAACCAATACATCTGCTCAATTGTCACTACCAGATGTCAACAAGGATGATGCCACTTTAATTCCAACACCACAGGCCATATTAGTCCGTCGGATGAAAAAGAGGCGCTAAGAAGTGCCAATGGACTGTCCCTAACTGAAGCTACTTGGGATGAACTCAGTAACTTGCAACAACGATTTCGAGAGTTCACCCTTGAGGACAAGGGCGAAATTAGAGGGGGACGATTTCGAGAGTTCACCCTTGAGGATAAGGGCGAAATTAGGGGGGGGTGGTTGGTTGGTTTAGGGAGCTGTTATGTGCATGAAAGAGGAGCAGTTATTAGCATGAAAGACCCACGTTATTTATTTCTTTTGAAAAAGTCATAGTTCTGAAAGAGTCTGGAGTCTGGAGTCAGAGTTTGTTGCTAGTTTGATGGAGGAGTTGCTAATTCTTAGGAAAAGTTTTTCTTTCCACGTCTTTTACCTTTGTAAGCCTATAAAAGGCTGAAATTTGCATTAAATAAGTTTATGAAATTAAAATTTTAATTCCTTGGAAACTCAGGAGGTTGGTTTTCCCTTGAAGCAAAACCACTCTCGCCCTTTCTTGTTGACTCATTTCACCACAATTTCCCATTCCTTTTCTTTCAAAAATTGCTAGAAGAAGAGGAAGGGGTCGAGGAACCCATGCTGCCTTAGATGATCCCAACAGAAACATACTGAAATTTTCTCTTCTTTTCAATTTCTAATCAACTTTACATTTGCAGCTGTCAGCAGACATGTTGCACATTAAATCACACCCCACAAAGAAATTTACTTGGAGATTTCCAAATGATCTAATCATGGCTGCATTGAAAATTTAGAAAATCAACAACTTGTGGCTTTCATTGTAAAATCATTTTCACAAACACATCATTGCAAAAGGTAAATGTAGACAGACCATATCCATATTTACACTGCAAGAAACAAGACATGAGCAGGCAACAGCAATAGCTATACTTTTATTCGCACTCCAGATTACAGGCCCAAACATTATGACATTACAAACAACAAACCCCATTATTTTCATGCTTTCAGATTCAAGAAAAAAATAGAAATAAATACAGTTGTAGCTAAATACAGCGAACTTACAGTCTTTAATGGAAGCTTTATCTGCAACTTTATAGAAATCCTTCACGCATGCAAACAGACTTGAGATAGAAAGAGAGACTCAGCCACAACTACAAGCCCAAATCTCCCAAGCTCTTCATCAAACATCTCACACTGAAGCAACCCGGAGCTGGTTACTCTTCCCTGCATTGAAAAAGCTATCAATTCATAGACCAGAGCTCCTGAATTGCATGAAATTTCGGCTACACTGATTCCTCCTCCATCACATTCAATAACATCAGTGATTAACTTGTTCAGCACAGCAGAGAAGGTCCACCATTCAGCTAAGATTAAAGAGCCCAATTTCATATATCTTTCAGATTATATCATAAAACCCTAGGCCTTTTGCAAGAGATAATGAGAATTGGAAGTCCTAATGTTCCCATTTTGATTGCATCCAGCAAATTCATCTGACCGCATAGATCGAATTCCCCAATCCATTCTCCAATTCATTCACTTCCAGTTGCCCCAAGACAAAAAAAACCCTACAAACCACAAACCCCAATTTCTCAATCTCTCTTCCTCCATCAAAAGCCCTCAAACCCTAGATTCAAAAGAAAACGAAAAGGGACACTAATCTTCACCAAAAGATAAGTAAACTTGAGAAACCCTAGCTGGTTCATCATCCAAATCCACAAGCTCTAAAACCCTAACCCTAGCCCTCACCCACCCCCAGCCACATCAGCGAGGCTCATCCTCTCTCCTGCCGGAAGCCGCCTGCGCCCCGGACAGCGAAGCAAGGAAATTCAGGTGCCCCTGCGCAATGGGGAGATAGTTCCCGACCCGAGCAGCCGACGCCTCTCCAACCGACGGCATAAATCGGCCAGAAACCGCAGGCTGCTGGGGAGGGACGACAATCTCCGGCGCTGCAAAGCTCCACACCTGTCCAAAGTCCGGCCTTGCCGGGAGAGCCCAGAAGCCAGCGGCGGGGGCGGAGACGATCCCGACGCCAAGGCCGGTGGCGGATCCGCCGTCATCATCATCGGAGCGGAAACGCTTGCCGAGGATGAAAGGCGCGGTGGGGAGTGGCTTATGGTCGAGGGAGGAGGTGGAGGAGTGGTGGCGGAGTGAGTCAGAGAAGGTGGCGGGGGTGGTTCCGCTGCCAGTTGCTGCGATGATAGAAGGCTCGGCCTGGCGGAGGAGCCACTCGATGGTCTGACCGTCGGACTTGTGGCCCAGCTCACGTGTGAGCTGGAAAACACGTGCCGCGCAGATGATCGGCATCCGGATCCGGCGGCCTCGTCCGTCGACCTTACTGTGCCGGTCTTTAGTCGGAGGCTTTTTGACAGCAAGGGCGGCGCCGCTAGTGTTCGAAGGTGGAGGAGGCACAGTCTGCAACTGCAACTCCTGTTGATGATGCCGTTGATTTTCCATCACCACCGTTAAAGTCCCGTTATCTATTCCGTCAGACATAGAGGAAGAGATACATATGTATTATTGATCGTGTAGAATTTGAAAGAAAGAAACAATGAGATAGATTGATTATTTTTCCCTGTTATTGTGATTGTTGTATGTGTATGTTTGCAACGGAGAGAGAGAGAGAGAGAGAGAGCGAATCTGATATTGATATTGTGTGTGTAATGATTGAGGCAAGCAGCAAGCAGGATAATGTGGAGAGAGGAAGAGAGAAGGGGCACATGGGTTGGTGGGGCCACGCGCTGATCGAATGTGGGGCCAGTAACAGTGAAGTCGAGATTCCATTGGATTGACGCTTGCCTTTGGACGAAATATCTATCCGATTTATGCGGGGCTCTGATTGCTGCTGATTGTCAGTGACGACGAGAGACGTCCGTCACTGTCCGTGGCATCCATCCGAATACTAACTATACAAGACCGTCATCACTATTCATTGTCAGTGCGTAAAGCCATTTTGTTTTGTTTTGTTTTATTTTATTTTATTTTATTTTATACAAATATTCTGATAAAATAAAAAACAAACTACTGAAAAAAAAAAATAAAGATGGCCACTAATTGAAAAAAAAGGTCACTAGTCAATATTGCACAGAAATAATCCCCTGTAACCATTTTTTTTTTATATTAAAAATTTAAATGTATGACAACATCGTCGCTTAATATCACATTTAAACGTGTGACGACGTCATTGCTTAATCATCTGAAATTGTGACAAGATTGAATAACGATCACTAATGCATGGAATATAAAAGGGTCTCCATGAGATGGTAATAAAACATACATTTGTTGAAGGACTTTTGAGTTAAGATGCAGTATGGGCAGGATTGGAATTGGGTAAGGCCTAAAACTTACCCTTCGATGAGTCAAATTTTCAATCAAAAGAACCCGTAGAGCTATGTTTGGAGAAGTAATTAAATTCCCAGCGTAAAAGAAAAATTCTATAGCACTGAGAAGCTCACGAAGTTATACAATGATGAAGTGACTAATCAATCAATTACCATAAAAAAATTTCGATATTGAATTAAGATAAGATAACAGTTTTTAAATTACTAAAGTGGGATCCTAGGCCTGAGTTCGTTTATCCCACCCCTACCCTCCTATTCATTCTCTCATACTTTTGCTTTCTATTTTTCATGTGCAACGCATATGATGAATTTGGCAGTTATCTTACTCATATAAGAAGTAGGGGATTTTGGCGGTAGGTCCTTCATTATTTGCTTTTACAGCTTAAGGTCCACGATATTTTATCGTACCGACGTCCACTCATATTTTATCGTGACACGACAACAAAACCTCCTGTACACGTCAGCAAAAACAGACCTTAGACAAATTTATCTGAGTTTTGATTTAATTCAGATAAAACTCAGATAAATTTGCCAAATTAGTTTTACCAGAAATTAACATAAGTTTCCAGAGAAACTTAGATAAATTTCCTGTTTTTCTGAGTTTGCTGTTAATTTTTTTGCTCAGATAAATTTGTCTTGCTTTTTGTAATTATGTGAAATGAGAATGAAGGGAGGCTAGAGACTTACAGATTTGAATAACCAAAGTCAAAGTGATTTTTGAGTCCCTTCATCTGTTATAGTAGCGGTAGCAGGCAGCAATATATTCAATCCAGGCTGTGCCTACAGATTTGGGTCGATGGCGCTCAATTCAACACCTCAATGTAACCACAAGATGGTCCAGGAATTTTAAAAGAAAAGGAAACCACTCAAAAGAGAAACATAATAACATCAGTGTATCCTTTCAAAAGTTTACAATGTATGTCACTGCATACAAAAAATAATCATCTGTTAAGAACTACTACTTCATTTGGCACCCCACTCTCTATCCTCCCAAATTAGAAAGAACAAAAAAACCCTCCGTCCCGAACAAGAGTATGCTTCAGCTCTCTGTAGCCAATTTTTTTTTGAAAAACTTGACTCGCATAAGACACTTTTCACTAATAATTCCACAAGATTATAAGGGACCTATGATGAACAAGGGCTGACTCTCGATCAACTCCCAAAGATGCCCAAAAATAATTTACATGGCCAATGAGATAGAAGAGAACAACCTTGACACCAAAGTGATCATTCCTCTTCCTGAGTTTTTGTCCAGTTTATCAGAGTTTTTGAGGAAATTTATCTGAGATCGGCGATACCAAAAGTCAGAATACTAAAAATAAAATTCTAGTAAAAATCGAAACCCAAAACAAGAACACTTGATGACCATGATCCAATCGAGAAAAGAGAGAGAGGGACAACAAGCAAAAGAGCAAACTGCTCTCTTTCAAATCAGTTATAGAGAGAAAGAGAGATTTGGAAGAGACTTCAAATGAAAAAGTAAGAGAAAGTAAAACCGTTATCAACTTTGAAAAAATGAAAGAGAGAAAATCGGAAGTCATGGTGGCGACGAAATGTGCTCTGCAACGATACTCCAGAACCATGGAAATGAACAAAAAATGGAAAATGAGAGAGAAGAAGAATGAATGAGTTCTCTAGGACAACAGAGAATAAGAAAGAACTTGGTCTAGAAATGAGGGTTGAAAGGGGCAAATTAGTCATGAAAATATATGACGTGGCATATTAGAGACCTTTCACCAAAATATCTCCAGCTGTCCGGATTGGAGACATTAGAGAAATAGTTGTTGTCTTTGATGCCTTAAAAGATCGTGTTCAGGGACCGTTGGCTAATTTACTTTAAAAAATAAGCCTTTTTTTCAAATGCCAACTCGCTAGGGACATGAGTACGTAAGTAGAGTGCGTGAATTTGTATCATGATGAAATAAGAATCATTGATATGAGATAAGATAGTTATTCTGAGCCGTATAAATCATGAAAGTGGGCCTATACATTATTACGTATGAGGTTTCCCCCGCTCCCCAGGGTATCTTTTACGACAACCCTTCAAACATTCAGTGTAATTCCAAGTTCTTTATGAATCTAACAGTAAGCTGTATTTTGGATAATAAGAAATTTCTCTCACTGCCGAAAATAGTTGAGTTATTTTAAATGGTTGAAACCGTACGTAGAGGTGTGGGAGGGGAGCTAACTAAAATCTTGTGTTAGATTCTGTTGTAACTCGTAAATTTTGCATGAAATCATGAGCCTATTTGTTAGCATCGAATAAATCAGGAACTCATAGTCAGATAGGCTCTAACAAAAGATTAATGAAAGAAGGTGAAGGATTTAAAGTAGTGGTTTAGATGTAACTTTGACTTTTTTTGGATTTGAATTATATACAAAGTTGATAGTTGGGTATTCATTTTACTTCTTCCGTTTAATTTACTCATTTTTGGAGTTGCCTCCGAAACCCATATGAAAAATCTGGGCCTGCCTCTAAAATTGACATGAAAACTTTTGGTGTGCCCCCAATACCCACATCAATATCCTGTTTTTCCCACAAAGTGCAACTATCCCTCCCACCTAAAAGACCAAAAGAAAAAATAAGAGGAAAACGACATCACCTGCACTAGCACTACCACTGGCCATAATTGGGCCCAATAGAAGCCTACTATGCATCCTTGTGTTTAATATGTTGGGCCAGGTTAGTCCTCAACGATAGATGGGGCAAGGCTTGGCTTGTTAACGCATCTGATAAAAAATCGGCATGGATTGAACTTGTTTTCTCAGCCTTTGAAAAGGATGTTAGACATTGAAAAGGATGTTAGACATAGAGATTGAGAGTTGGGTTTGGGGTGAAATGGGGTTGCAAATGGGTATCGAATTATCCGAGTATAGAATTGTCTTGGGATTCGGGGTGCTTAAGGGTAGGGGACGACATGAGCCCAGTCACCCCGAATACTTTGGGATGAGTTCTGATATTGGATTTTAGAACTTGGGCCGGGCATTGATCTAATTTTTTGGCATGTATAGTATATGGACCTAGCACAGATAAAGTGAAAGGAAGCCCGATGCTCGCCCCACCCTAAGAAAGTAATGCTGCTTGTTCCATCCAAAGAAGTGTTTGTTGACGATTTTTCTAATAGAACAAGTGAGCAGGAGATACAAGAAGGTCTAAGCATGGATCTTCAACTTTCACAAAGTCCATCATCAAAATTACCACAACCAAGCCTTAAGATACAAGAAGGTCTAAGCACCATGCCGGACTTGAATTCTCCAGAGGGACAAAAGCTTTGAAAACTATTACACATACATATGTTTCTATTGCTTGCAACAAAAGACAAAGAAATATTAATGAGGAAAAGTGGGAATGAGACAGCCCTTATCAGGGGGAGATCTCTCGTTATCTTTATCTTCTAATGCAATTCGTTTGTTTTGCAACTATTTAATCTATTGGCATTCTTTTCAAATTCATGCCGACTTGTCATTATTATACTAAGTTCAAATCAAGGGTGTAATCAATTTAAATATTGACCAATCTTCTCATATTTATCTTATATGATTCAATCATTAAAAGGTTTCTCCACCTTCCAGCCTTGTCTGGTACCTACACTTTTCATCAAATCCTTTTAAATCTTAGGGGCTTTTATGAAAAAACATATAGTATAATTAATAAGAGCTAATTATATTAAGGTCTAAAATAAAATCTCTACTTTTTAAGTTTTAATTTATAATTAGTTCGAGTGGTTAAAATGTAAGCTCTTATTTCATGGGGTAATTGGGGCCCATCTTTAGGAATTGTGGTAATTGGAATCCACCTTTAGAAATGACAGTACAACCACTATTTGCTTCATTTTAAAGAAGAATTTATGAGGTCATTTTCGTCTAAAATACTTGTAAATTTTGCATTATCCACCTCCATTTGCTTTAGCAAATAAAGTTTCAGTAAAAAAAAAAAAAAAGCAAGTGCACTTGGCTTTGTATTTGGAGGCAAAAGCTCTAATATGTAAATAAGCTTTAAAAATAAGAAAAAAAAAGAACCAATTACAATTTACAAGTTCTTCAAATGCTCTAATATGTAAATAAGTTCTAAATCACAAAATAAGAGCTTATTTTCAGAGTTTCCAAATGCCCCCTTAGTTTGTTATTTATCTTTTGTTTATTTCATAAGTGTACTGTCTTTTTCTTGTTTTCATTTTTTCATTTTTTTTTTTTTTTGTGTGCTTTCCATTAGTGAGAAAGCTTTCTTATTTTCATTTTCGCAATTTAAGATAGGATTTTTATGCATTTCAGTATTTCTATAGCTATATGGTCCTTAGGGGGTGCTGAGGGCCCGGATTAGGTCAGCCTGGGATCGACCTGGGCCAAACCTTCTTTAAACTGGGTTTTGAATTTAAGTTTTAGTATCCAGGCCAGGCATATCCAGGCCCCTCATGGATTACATGATAGAAAGTTCAAAGCTTGGCCCAATTAAGTAGTGGTTGTGGTTTGGTGACTTAATTATCATGTGATAGGAAGCCCGAACAATTAATAGAAAGCTTGGAGCAGCCCGACCCAATTGATTAAATGGGCAGGCTTGGGCATGACTTGTTTACGCTGTTAGGCACTTAATGTTCAGTAAATATGATTAATACATAAGATTCTGATAATCACATTGTTCATGATATCATCAATCTTATAGGGAGCAATGTTTTTTGTAAATTGAGTCATCTACACTCAGTTTATGTAGATTTAAGCGAGCTTGATTGAGCTTCCAAAGTAAGAAAATCCAACGTTCATCATCATTTATTCAAGAAATATATTGCTTATATAAATTAGTTAACAAGTGATTATTCATGAAACACTTCCATTAATAGTTAAAAGATTGAAAGAAATATCAATGTCAAGTATAAGTAATAAACTTTATCCTCTATAAAGCAACTGAAAAGAAACTAAATTCAAGATTCATACTACTCTACTAGTAACTCCTAAAATCTCACTCCTAACTTTCAAAAGTTTGTGACCTAGCTAGAAAAAATAAACACTCAAAACTTGAACTCTCTTGATCTCTCCAATAATAAGGGTGGGTGAAGTTGCTCATGTTGTGTTGCGACCCCTCTCCTCTTCCTCCTCATTTGAGGCATATCTTTTCCAGAACCAATGCTTGTTGAAAATCTTGGGCACGTCCTCAATAGGAATGTTCCTTGTCTCGGGAAGGAAATAGTAAACGAACGATGTCATGATAATGAGGATACAAGCGAAGATGAAAAAGAGGCCGAACTTAACATGGCAAAGGGCCGGAAGGAAAGCTTGGGCTACAACAAAAGTCATGAAAAGGTTCACAGAGGCATTGATGGCTACACCCGCAGACCGAATCTCCAGTTGAAAGATCTCACTGGGCAACAGCCATCCAAGTGGGCCCCAAGACCACGCGAAGGCAGCTGTATAAGTGCAGATTAGGACCACCACCAAGACTGCCCATCCCGATGATAGAGTTGCCACGCCCTTAGTCCCAAATTTAGCAAGAAGCACGAACCCAATTGCTACCTGCATGAAGCATATAAAGCATATCATTATTATTCTTGTTCTTGTTGTTATACCATGAATTGAATAGAGAATCAATCAATGCAGAGCATTTTATTCAATCATTCACCTGTGAAATGAGCATCTGAAAACCACCCTCAAAGAACAAGACGCGTCTCCCAAACCTATCCACAAAGAAGAATGCAACAAAGGTGGCAAGGACATTGACAAGGCCGGTTATCACGGCGGACATGAGAGAAGCATCATTTTTAAAACCTAAGGTTTGGAAGAGGACGGGCGCGTAGAACATAACTACATTGATGCCAGTAAGTTGTTGGAAGAAGGGAATCAACAGAGTAATGAGGAATTGAGGCCTGTACTTTCTAGTCACAATTGCTCTCCATGGATTCTTGACCTTTTTCGACGCTTCGCTCGCTTCAAGGAGATCAGCAAACTCCTCATTGACATCTTCGACGCCTCGAATCTTCTTCAACATGGTCAAGGCCTTCCCTTCGTCGCCTCGCTCAATTAGAGAATTGGGAGTTTCGGGTAGAAAGAAAGTCCCCACAAATACTATAATGCCTGGGACCGCAGCTAACCCTAGAGATAATCTCCATCCAATATCTCCCTTCATCTTGCCTGTACCATAATTCACCAAATTTGCAACAAGAATTCCAATGGTTATCATTAACTGGAAACCACTGTTCCATATTCCTCTTTTCTGTGGCAGCGCGATCTCTGACAGAAACATAGGTGCAGCCTGCCCAGATCATTAGTGTTTAAGAGTGTTAGCTATTTATTTATACTTGTTATATATCCAATCAAACTAATTATAAAGTAACATATGCATCGAATAGGTGTTGGAACTGTAAGTAATTATCTAGCCTTATTAGTAGATGTCTCTTAATAAAGTTGAGACAAATTTTGTTAAAATGAACAAGACTGAAATACAAATATATATGTGTATGTATGTATGTGATGATGCTTTACTTGAATGACTAGACCGATGCCGGCACCGAGCAATAACCGTCCCAAGATGAGCATCCAAACTGCATATGCTGCTCCGTTGACGGCCGCCCCAACGAGGTAGACCGCTCCACCAGACAACATTGTAGCCTTCCTTCCAAAGCGTCTAGAAGCATATGAAGCCACAATGGACCCAATCAATCCAGTAATATAGAGCGAGGAAGTGAACAATGTCAATAGTTGGCTGTCAAATTTGCAGTAATTGTTTTGGTTCGAAGATGCAGCTTGCTTTTTCATATAGACAGAAAGAAAAAACTTCTTCAAGAACACGTCCATAGAAGTCACTCCACCTGTGGACGTTATGAAAAAGAATTTTTCTATCAGTTCATCCTTCAAATTGATTCTGTTTTATTTTTTATTTTTTATTTTTGGTTGAAGAAATAAATAGCATAACTCGCATTAATGAGAAACTAAAACCCTTTTCATATAGTTTTAGCTACATAGATCGATAGGTTCATACCTGATATTCCAATGTCGTATCCAAACATGAGACCACAAGCGGCTGCCATGATGCCTGATAACCTCATAAATGCTGTGACCTTTCCTGGGTACTCCTTTGCATTATTGCTTGAGATAATGCCTCCAGCCATTTTCAGACTCTTTTTCTTATCTCTGTTCTGAAATGTCCAAAATAGAAAGGCCAGGCAAAGTGAACAGTTTATTAGCAAAAGAGAGAATAGAATCGACCCCAAATATATAATCTTGATTCGGTAATCGAAATAATTTTCTTTTCAAGTGATTTCAAGTGTTAAATGAATTTTTTTCCCAAAGACAGATAAAGGGTAAAAGTCTGGATTTCTTGTTTCTAGCTTTTCCAAACTTAAAAACTCCCTAGAAATTTTATCAGCCATGTCCATTCAAAACTCATGTCCTCCCTAGATTTTTTTTTTTTTTTTATGCTGCTGGTATTCTGGATGTTATTGGCCCAGTAGGACTTATCCACCAAGCCAGTTTCCAACGCAAGACGTGAGGAGCAAACCCACCACTTATGCTACTCCACCAAACTCCCAGGTGCTTAACTCATGTTCATCCCTACTTTTTTTTGTCCTTAAGAAGGTGAGAGTTGTATTTAAACTAAAAGGTCACAGTTATAGCACATAGCTAGAAAGGAAACTTCAGCAACGAACTTCAACTACTTAACAAATTAGGCGTGTCATGTTATTGTAGATGGTAGCACATGGAAACACACCAAAGAACAAGAGCTTATCTTTATATTACAGCACACATAGAAAGGAACCACACAGAAAAAAGAAAGAAGAAAGAAAAAAAAAAAAAAAGAAGCATCTGGGTAGGTACAGTAAAAAAAATCCAGGCTTATAGAATTATCACTTTTTGGCAAAAAATCTAAATAATTATCATTAATTAATTACTAATTAGTGGGTTTCTTTATAGTAAAATTCCCAAGACTGCACAAATAAAACAATACTCAAGTAATAATTGTGTTAAATACATTACTCAAATACATTCAATCGAACACCAAGATTACTAGGAAACAAATATAAAGGTAGAGCTAGCAAATCCAATCATTCCAATCAACAAGAAGAAAAGGAAAGAAGAACTAGATTTGTAACTATATGGTCCCTATATAGTATCCTTATAATACTCAGGAGAACAGAAGAAAGATTGCATCTTTCATGAGCGTGTGTGAGTATATAAATAGAAGGATGAGTGTACAGTTATACTGGGACAAGGAGAACGACGCTATTTGTAACTCCTAATTACAAATTCTCATGCAGAAGTACGTGAGTGGAAATAATAGAACTCACTGTGGGGCACACCCTTGCAAAATCGTACCCGTCTCCCTAGCTACATATCCGGGAATATCCTCAAACTTCATTCATTGTGTGGGTCCCAACGTTTGGAGACATTGAGTCCTGAGGGGATACAATATTCAATCAGTGGGCCACACCTGTAAGTCCTCCTGTTAGTGGGTCCTACAACAGCAGGGAGATCCATTTGGGTATCATCTCTATGTTGAGTTTCAATATTTATCATGCATGTCTTTTCTGGATGATAAATTTGACCGTGGGCCTTTTTCTGATTGCAGTAAAAGTTTGTATTAGAACCATAAAAAATTTGTGCAAGGGATCTTGAAACTACTCGAGTTTGGACTTCGGAGCCGTCCAAAGTTCTTATTATTAACTAGAGGAACTTATTTCTAATTTTTTTTAATTTCAGAGATTATCTATTGTATAATGTTCCTACGTTGAATGGGCTTTATATTTGTTTTTCTTCTGATAAAGACTATGCAATTGAGTTATGTAATTACAGATTTCAATTGAAAACTGTACTTCATAATTTTAATGCCAGTTCTGCAATTGAGTTAATTAATTACAGATTTCAATTGAAAACTGTACTTCATAATTTTAATGCCAGTTCTGAAGTGAGAAGCTGTAAATAGATAAGATGTAATGAAAAAAAAAAAAAAAAACCTGAAATTAATAATTTTCATTGAAAGTGTAAAAGTCTCAAAAATAATCAGATTGATGATAACAAAGTAATGAGATTGATGAAAACAGTCCTAGGGACAGCCATGACTACAGGACTAAGAAAGATTCTGTTGCACTGTTAAGAATGTGATATGAAAGACAACTGAAATCTCCTCTCTCTGAACTCTCTAAATGGAACGAGTAAAGGACATGACAAAGAGATGCTTACCAAACATAAAATCAAAGTATAAAAAGACTTTTTTTTTCTAAAAAAAAAAACACTGAAGAAGAACAAACTCACAAACATATATACCACCACCTTTATATGTGCACTGTAGTACCTAAAACCTAAACAAATATCTCTAAGAACCGACCATTGAAAGATGAGTAGCAATCAAAGTTTACGAGTTGCAGAATGCTTTTAATGGCATCTCTCTTCTTGATGGTCTAGCCATGAAGAAGAGCTTCACTCCTGGTTGAGCCATGAGCACCGTGGCATAGACCCAGAAAAGCCAAGAAGCAACACAAACCGTAGAAAACAAATGCCGACAGCCTGACATAGCTAAAGAGATTTTTGTTTTTCAAAGGATCTTTCATCTTTAAGGTATAAGAAAAGCAAATAACAATCAACACCATCACTATCAGCAAACAAATACAAAGCTAGATCTAGCAAATCTAATCAACACTAACTACAAAAAAAAAAAAAAAAAAAAAGAGGTGGAATCCGTACCAGCAAACAAATACAAATTTAAGCTAGAGCAAGCGAATCCAATCAACACGAACAAAAACGAAATACGAACTAGAAGAGAAACTACATAGAATCTACATACCTGATGATCTAAGTTCCTCTCTCTCCCTCTCTCTGTCTCTCTCTAGTATCTTTCTAAAACGCAGGAGAAGAAAAGAACGATCTGAATATTTTCATGCGTGCATGTGGATATATGAAGAAAAGAATGGGTGTTGAGTTGCACAAGAACTAGAGAACGAGTCTCACTGGAACTCTTTTTGTATTATCAATTACATACGTCATGTAAACGAAGAGTCCGGTTATTAAAGAGTTCGGATAGTTTAGGTTTCTTGTAGAATCCGGATAACAGTATCTTGCACGTGCACGAGACTTACAACCCATTTGACTTTTATGAATCATGGGCCCACTCACCCATTCGTGAGGTCAGTCCATGTGTCTTATTTTCCATGGAGCCCACTTTATCCGTAACACATCAATGCTACTTTGGCAACGAGATAAATCTGATGGAAGGACCAATTGTTATTGGACTAAAATTTAGGATTATGTGAAGGTAGATAATATTCGTCTTGATTGGTTTGGATTAATTGTGGGCCCACTGTGGATTTATAGAGATCTATCAAACTGGAATATGACAAATTACGGCATTCACTAGTTTCCTATTGTACATCAATCAAAAGTTTTCTAGTTAAGCCAAAAGAATTAAGATGTCTCTCCTAACCAAAATACACTTATAGTTTTCTCTAATTTCTATCTATGAAACGGCATGTACCAAGAGACTCCTTAATTTACATCAATCAAAAGTTTTCTAGTAGTTAAGCTAAAAGAATTAAGATGTCTTTCCTAACCAAAATACACTAGTTTTCTCTATTATTGTATATCTATCAAACTGGCATGTACCAAGTGACTTCCCTTTTCAAAGAGGTATTTTTTTTCACACTCCAACCACTTTTGTCTAATCATAAGAAAATCTCTCTCTCTCTCTCTCTCTCTCTCTCTCTCTCTCTCTAGGTTGTGGTTTTGAACAAAAAAAAAAAAAAAAAAAAAACAAAACTGGAGGGTGTCCCCACCCTTTAGGCCAAACTAAACCCTACGGGTTTAGGGAGAGCCGGGTAAATCCCCTACGGCCCCATTGTGGTGGCGTTGTTTCGAACCCTCAACCTCTCTAGGTTGTGGCCGGGTTGACGGTTGAGATCACTCTTCGTAAAATAAGGAATGATAAAAGTGGTATGGTTTAGGGTTAATTAATACAAATATGTAGGACTAAATATGCAAACTACAAAGCCAACTTTTAAATGTGAAAGGCCATAAAGAGGTTATAAAAAATAATCAAACGTGAAATAGGGACTTGGTGGGAATCCAGATCGGCTTACGTTGGTAGATTTAGGGATTCAGATTTGGATTTGAGAGCTTAGATCCAAGTTGAGACTTGGTTGTAATCCATATCCGATCCAAGTTCCCAAGATTTTCTTTGATTTCGAACATGCACGTAGTCTTTCTGGCAATCAGGCCTCTCACTGCAGACCAGATCTGGCTTGTCAAAGCTAAATTGATCGAGCCATAAAATAGCTCAGGTTTGATCCAAATCACAACTGGGTTGGGTTGGATAGTGTCATTCTGAGTCCCAACATTTGACCCAATGGATGGGATCTCAGTTGGGATCCCGTAGACATTATGATGATGATGGATAGACTTATACCTAGACGTTATCATAAAACTATACTATTACAGTATTTTTTTTATTTTTTGTTTTTTATATATTACTTGGTTTATAACCAATGGCCCTACCCATAACTGATTTTCTTTATATCAGGTATTAGTTCAGGGCCATTTCCCAGGTATATCAGGTTTGGGTTCCACTAGACTGACCTCTATAATCCCCATTTGGCCGGCCCGCAACGAGTTGGATGCAGTGGTATCCAATTAGATTTGGGCCCATTGACAAAAGATTATTGGCTCCATTCATGCATGGCTGGTTCAACATGGGTTAACCCAAATCCAAACCCACAACATCCAACCCAATTAACAGTGAAATTTAGGTCGTACGTGTTATCAGGTTCTGGTCAGGCCCTGGACTGAATCTCGAACTCCACATGGAATTCGGGTTGTCTTAGGTACCCGTATTTTTGCTTGGGTATCCAATATTTTAATGTATGCGTGCATGTGGGAGCGCTACAAAACACCCGAGCATTTTTACAAGGGGCCTTTAAAATTGATGAGGTACATTACAACATCTGGTATAATATGTTTGAGGAATGTTCATGTGCATCCATCCCTCACCATAGGGTGAGGGACACTTCCATAAATGGAGATTTTCAAGTACAAAAGTGGGTTTTCAAGTGCATAGGGTGAGGTACACTCCTTGTCGTTATGTGTAAAAAGGGGAAGTATCCCTCACCCTATGGTGAGGGGTAGATGCACGTGAACATTCCCCAATATGTTTTCTCGATATAGAGCGTAGAAAGCAGGAAAACGAGAAATTGAACTTTAGTTCAAGTTTTGTTGATTGACCATGTGTATAGGTAACACTGTAATATAATGAATAAAAATCAAAACGTTCATATGACATCCATGACTGACCTACTATCTGGGACATGAACTATATATGGCTACGGGTGTATTAGGTAAGAGACAGGTGATGGGTCGGGTGATTTGTGTTAAGAAGAGAGAGGCTTGTTGAGGGAGCCTTTAATATTACTTCTATTTAGAGATCAATTTTTACGGCAATTTTGGTGTGTGGTGTTCGACAATTAAGAATTAGACCCACATGAATATCTGAGGTTTGGCCCCAAAACCCAACTATCTGTTTGGGTCCATCTCTCTTAAACGAAAACTCTAGGTCCTCCACTACTGATGCCCTAACATGCAAATTCACTACTAGGAAATGTGAGAGTATAGACCCTTTAACAAGTCTTTAAAAAAATAAAGGGTTGCTGTAAAAGCAGATCCTTTGGCAAAGCAAAATTCCACTAGAAGGTCCAAGTAGTTTTGAAACCTATGGTAGCACTTGCCTCTGGACACATATTCTAACACATGCCTTCGAACTTTGAGTCCATAAATCTTGGTTTGTTTGATTGAAAGGCCTTGAACTCCTTTCTTCAGAGTGTTAAGTCACTTGGTTAGCTTTACAAGATGGTGTTTAAAAGTCTAAACAGCTAACACTCAATTATTTTTGCACAATTGGATTGGGTTTGGGGAAGAGAGGAAAAAGGAAGAAGATGAGAAAAATTATTTATTTTTGCCTATCCAGGGTCAATATTGACCCTCAACGGTAAAAATGAGGGTCGATATCAACCATCGAAAAAAGTGGTAAAAAAAAAAAAGGATTTAGTCTAATTTGTCCGATTTTATCCTCTGAGCACATTTAGTGTTTTTTCGGGTAAAACCATCATAAAAATATGACAGCTTTGCTTATGAAGTTGAGAGATTTTGAACTTTTCACGACCTTCTCTATGGTTTCTTCTTCTTCTTTCTTTCTTTCTTTCTTTCTTTCTTTCTTTTTGCTAAATTTTCTGTCCTATTCGTGGGCGACCACCGTAACCGATTTTCTTGTGTATGGACAACACCTATTATGTTTGAAGGAACATGATTATAGCGCCTTCAATCATTGTGATCCAAGCTAAAGAAGGGGCTGCAAAAGTGGGCTGCCAAAACCGTCCCAGAGCCTAGGTTTGGCTGCCAGCTTTAACTCCCTGCACATTCCAAATCCATGAAGCTCTCCTCAGGGCCTTGCTCTATTGTTCTTCCAGTGGGCTTCCCTATTTCTTCTTTTGTTCTGCTGGCCCCCGTTCCATCTTTTTTATTCTTTTGCTATTGAGCTGCTCCATATGGTCTCTGTCCTAAGCCTATTAGTTATTCAATATACCTTTGACATTTAGCAAAAACTGCATTGAATGGTAGTGCATCAAACAAATCAAGATTAATTGCGCACAAAGCCTTCTACAAGCAAGTGAAGTGGTTGGGGATGGTTTACAGAAGGGTAGCAGGGTGGAGTGGCAAAAGTTAAGACTGGATGCTCACATGATCGCTACAAATGAAACTGTAAAAGCAACAATCCATACGCACCATCAATATGAATTAGGTGTGAGCAGCGGAGTCAGGGTTTTTGTTTGGGTGGGGCTAGACTTTTTTTTTTTTTTACTTTGCAGACTCTTTTCACATTAACAATACAAAAAGATATATTGTATTGCATTTATATAGATACAAAGCTTTTTTCAATGCTCAGACCTCCTGTCCAATCGAAGGATCTTCCAAATACGTCTCCCAAATTCAGGTGATCATGAATTTATCATCATCAAAAGAGTTTAAAATAACATTTTCTTTAATCCTAGGTGTTTGGATGCCCTGAGAAGGTGATTTGGGTGAGCACCCAATTACCTAATTTTGATTTTCAAAGGGATTCTATTTAGATAAAATGAAGTTTTTTGTCCACATTTACCTTAGCTGTAAAAGTAATTCCATATAGTTAGTCATAAGCTCATAGCATAAGCTCATGGCAAAGAATGAAAATTACCACTTAAATGTAACTCAAGTTATCCAAACATATAAGCCCTAAGGCCTGATTTATGTATGAATTGAATATTAAAGTGTGCCCAATAGTGATTTGGTCATCTTGGGACTTGTAGATATGCTCAGAGTTGGTGATTTAGTTCTTAGGGTCTCAATTAGGATTTAGGGTTTGAAAATAACATTTAGCGATTATGGGTTCAAATTTAAGTATAAAGTGATTATGATTGTGGAGGGAGGGAGATTGCTTTATTTAGGGTTATTTGGTGAATGAGAGACTAACCACGAGAGACTTGGCAACGAGAAACTCGATTAGTGCGAAGAGGATCTTAGACTCTAACTAGAAATAAGATATCAAAAAATAATGACATGAAGAGGATTTGGCACTCTCGGCGGGAAATGTTGTCGAAAAAGATAAGTATTTTCATCAAGATTTAGTGATGTGGGGCAATCACAAGATTTAGAAGTGGGACAAATGTTTATTAAATATATGTGGACCATGTCTAGACCCATTCATATCTCTTGCAATCTCAAAATTTACATCGGGCTACCGCCCCAGGTCAATTATACATAGGTCCGCCAAGTGTGCATTGCCAGGAACTTGGGCTAATGAATCCCATACTTGCTAGTTCACATGGGGGCATCGGCTCAAATAGAGATTTTATATGCCAGATGGATTGATTTTCACCTTCTTTAGTGAGACCAACTCCTAAAAGAGTAATATTTATGGACGTCACATACAGAAGGGTGTTTCAAGTTGAGTAATTCTGATATTCAATAGGTGGGCTTTACTGTGATGTTCCACTCCCTACATTCGCATTTGGTGTTTACCAAAAAACCCCTTAAAGATGGGATCCACTACTGAAGATCCAAAAACCTTTAATATAAGTGGAGGAGCTCCCACCCAAATATTTTTTTATTTGAGGGTTTTAAGGGAAAGAACCTCTTACATGCCTGACGCATCAAAAATGACCAAATAAATCATCACAAACATAAAAAGCCATCCCTTCACTATTATTATTCTTATTATTATTATTTTGCCTTTCAGCCTTGAGTGTCAATATCAATTCTCGACAACAGTAATGAGCGTCGATATCGATGCTCAACTCGGTTAGTATTATTCTCAATTGAGCACCAATATCAATGCTCAACGCATGTTTGATGCTTTAGTAATATTGAGAGGCTGTAAACAAATCCCCATAGGCTCTCTCTCCGTCTAAGTAAGAATAGGAGGTCATGGAGGTCTAAACATTCTCTAGTCTTTGGGCAGCAATAGAAGAGATGATTAGTGTACAGAAAGAGATGCCACTTTTGGGTTTTGCAAAGATGGATTTGAAGATGGGAGAAAATGCAATAGGTGGACATTTGAGGCCAGAGAACTGCTGAGATTGAGATGCCATTGTTGTTTCTTTCACTGAGAAAATGTGGAGAAGAGAGAAATGTTTTGGAGTTTGGAGTTCTCTTCATCTTTTTGGTGTTTCCACTTTGCAAAGAACATTTGATCGAGATGGCGAGAGAGCCTCGTAAAAAGTACCCAAAATCATTTTCCAAATCCCACCCAAAAAACAACTCCTCCAAACGCCCATTGTTCCTTCCTTCTTTCCGTTCCAAACCACTCCTCCTACTCAGCTGTACCAACGACATCAAAGCAGCAGGCACAATGAAGGTTTTAAGATGCTCTTTAATGCCAGCATTATGCTAATGTGGCTCCTTCATCAACTTTCATTGGCATCATCCAAATTTTCTATTCCCCACCACCTACCCGACCCCGAGTCCGTCATCCACCAATTCAAGAGGGTTATCTCTTTCCAACCATTTCACTCCTCTTTCTCGTACATTCCTTATTCAACGTGGTTTTTTGGTGTTATGATGTTTTATAGCCTTTTGTTTTCTTCTAATATGATTCTTCGCTGTCAAAAAATAGAATAAAGAAAAAAAGAGAACCATTTCACTTCTTTGCTTTCCTCTTTTTATTTTTTCTCCCAAAAAAAAAATAAAAACCCAAGTTGATTGCCCAAATCGGCCAAAGAATATAAGAAAAGAAAGGAAAAGAACCGTGAAGGAGATCATCATTGCGGCAAAAAAATATCATTTTTGTGTTAGGTTTTTTTAAGATTATTAATATTATTACATTACCATATTAATATCTCCAATCTGATTAATAAGTGGGTGAGTTTATTAGATTGAGTTTAGGTCATGTTCTAATTGTTTTATATGATAAGAGCGTATGGCATATAGTTCCAGAATAAAATGGTTACTATTTGATGCTTCAATGATAATGATTATCAAATTAAATTAGAATTTAGTTCTTTATTTAATCCACATGATTCTTGTAACATTCCCGCACCATCCATATAGATCTATGTAGTAGGCCCTCTCGGGTGGGCTGAAATTGATGAGACTATGGTTTATAGGGAAGTTGCTAGTCCAGCAATGTCCTAACTTCTTTTTGTTTTTGTATTTTGGTTATTTCTTTTGTTTTATTTTTATTTTTTTTAACATGAGTTTAGGTCTTTGATCCGATAGGATTATTTTCTCGAATGGTGCCCCGCTAAACCCACGCAAATGCACACCGGATAAATCTGAGTGGGTTTCTAACACACGACGTGGAGACCAAATCCATGCCTTATGTAACTCCATTAACTCCTAGTCGGTCAATAACTGCCTAACTGAAATTTAGGATTATTAAAACCATAAGCTGAAGGTGGAGCTAGTAGCCAATGGAGGATCTTGGGCTGACCCCTGAGTTGATAGATTAGGATAGTTTACAATTTCATCTCATTTATTGGAAACAAAAAAAGAACCTGCAGCTTTGTCGTGTTAAGATTATCTCACATTTTTAATCAATACAAAGATGCTACAAAACTGAGGGTGAAAAAAAATTGGAATTAGTTAAGAGCTAACAATCCTAGGGAATGTTTTTACTGCATACTTCTCATATGCAATCGTTTGATATACACGTCTCAACATTGCAATTGTTGTGAGGTAATCGTTTGGTACTCTATGCAAATTGCAACTCAATGAGTTGGAAGAACTTCGAAATGATGCATATGAGAATGCCAAGATCTACAAGGAAAGAATGAAGTTGAACCATGATAAGTTAATTTTAAGAAAATCCTTTGAATCGGGTATAAAAGGCCTTTTGTATAAGTCTCGGTTACACCTGTTTCTAGGAAAATTACAAACCCAGTGGACTGGCCCATTCATTGTCAGGACTTTTTATTTTCATGGTGCTGTGGAAATTGGAAATCCCAAGAATGAGGATGTTTTCAAAGTGAATGGTCAACGATTGAAACCGTTTCTGGAACTGAATGATAAAAGCATTGAGGATATCCTTCTGGAAGACCCAATTTACCAGGAATAATCATTTTGGTCATGTTGGGCTAACGACATTAAATTTAGCACTATTTGGGAGGCAACCCAATTTTCGAAGGTAATTGAGCTAGTTGATCACATTATTTTACAATCCCCCCACATGGTAAGATGTTCTAATTTTCCTTATTGTTCATTTTCACAGTACACATGCGTTCATAACATTGAGGACAACGTTGAATTTAGGTTTGGGAGTGTGAGTTAGAACTTGACATGTGATCATTTGTTCAATATTCATTATACATTTTCTTTTTCACGTTGCTTTGTTTTAAAAAAAAAATATAAAAATAAAAAACAAAAAAAATTTATTGTTAGGTCAGAGGGAAACTTTCAAGAGAATTTTTTTTATTGGCTGAAGATATTTATTTTATGCAAAAGAAAACAATGATTCACTATTTTATTTATGGAAAGGGTTTTGGAAAAGTGCTGAATTTGATCCCTCACTTTTACACAGATTGTATACTTTTCCGAGATTTTGAATGTGAAGCTATGATTTCTGTTTTTATTTGATAATTAAAAAAAAAAATCGACCCTTAGTACATAGAGCTTCCTAGTTCGACAGGTGGATACATGGAAAGGGTTGCTTATTGTTGGGGACCGCTAAAAAATTGAAACAAAAAAAATAAAATAAAATAAAAAGGTGTTTAGAAGTCTTGAAAAGAATAAAAAATTTTATAACTAGTTTGGGTTTGTTGCCTCTTTAACCCGAGCCAGTAAGCCCTTAGGGGTATTTACATACTTAGTGCCCTAAAGCCATCTGGTTTGGCTGTCGTTGGCATAATGCTCGTTACATTGGTTAATTAGAAAGCTTAAAGGACCTAGGCATTGCACAGTCACATGTGTGTGTTTGAAAAAAAAAAAAAAAAGAAAAAAAAAATTGCAGCCTTTGAAAAAACAGTAGTGCGAAAGCCGTCATTATTACCTTGAGAGGAAGACTGTTTTTCTTTGCTAAGTTTAGGCAGCCTAGAATTTAAAAAAAACAAAGAAAAATTATTTTCACGGAAATTATTGGTGGATCATTTGATGCTTATTTCGTATACATACTTTTCACCGTGCACAATCAATTAGCATGATTTCGAGAATTTCTGACCAAAAAATAGGATTGGCGAACCAAATTTAAGATTTGTCTTTGAAAATTCCGAGAACCGAGAATAGTCAGTGTCTATAGATTTTCTCTTGGCAGAAGTTTCCCTGGATTTTGATAGGTTTAAACATATTTTGTAAAAAAAAAAAAAAAAAAAAAAAAAGGAAAAAGAAAAAGAAATTTTGTGGATATATTCACTGCAAACCCTCACGAGGCACAACTTGTCCACTAGGGGGAACCTAGGGGTTTAAGGGCTTGATGCATACGCTAAATGCAACCGAGAATTCTAGCGAAAGTGGTTTTTTTTTTCATATTTACTTTCTTTTCTTAAATTAGGTTAAAGAACTTCAAACTTTTTTTTCTCGCAACTTTTGCTAAGGGACTAGCAAAATGCTGGTTGGGGGGTGTGTTGAGTTCATGAATTTACACATTTATGTATCATTTTAGGATGAATTAGGGATTTAATTAGGTGAATTGCATCATTATTCATATAATTTCATCATTTCATGCATTTTCACCTAAGAACCTGAATTTTCATACTTTTTATACATTTTCTGCATTAACTTAGAATGTTTTGCAAATTTTCTCTGAAGAGTCCCAATTGGAGTAAAACTCTGTCCGGATGAGTCCCGCCTCAATATGGGCTCTTCAGTATTTGATGTGTTGAATTAGAATGTGTAGAAAATGAGAATTGCAGGCCTCTGTCACGGAACTCGCTTTCAAGCACACATTGTCATCCTGAGCCCTGCTTTGCTGAATTGAAGTAAATTGAAGAATTCACCATGTGAACCTCAAACACAAACTATATGCAAATTAATCAAAGGAGAGATCCACTCGACATGTCAGTTGAAGAATCATAAATACAGTAAAGGACTTGTCATAGGGCTCATTGTTCAAGCAAATGAAATGTCTCACATGGCAGGATCAACAGTAGTTGTAAATTTGAAATTATTAATGGATAACTCAAAGAGTACAAATTCTAATTGGAACAAAAGAAGAAGAGTTTGAATCATCCACATCTGATGTCCTTTCAAAAATGAAAGTTGTGCAGAGATAGAATCCATCACAAAAAAAAAAAAAATTGAAAGTAAATCTCATTTTCCTCAGGATAACTCATCTTCAAATAGCCATAACTTTTACCTACCGTTGGAAAGCTTATTCAAAGTAGATATCTGTGGAGCCTAAGAACGTGCAAATCAGAGTTATATTGAAAAAGTTATGGGCCCGGAGATTTTTATGTTCATTTTTAGACGGGATTACAATTAAATCCACACCGTTGATAATCAATTGTTACACATCCCTTGTAGGACCCCATCTGAATTTTAGCCAAGCCACCCAGAGGTTTCTAGAAGCTTCCACCTAATTCAAATTCAAAAAGGATAAGAGATATACCTTATCACTGAAGATAAATCAAATCTGCAAAGAAGGTGTCCAGATTCAGTATATCTATAAGATAATCGGAGATATATAAGGAACCAAAAGGTAGCATACGTGAGTAACTCCCTTCCCTTGGACGTCCCTAAGTATTCTCTCTATTCTTTCTCTTCTTCACTACTTCTTTTCTCTCTTTACCTTTTCTCTCTAGGAAAAAGAACTCCCTTCTCTTGGACATCCCTAAGTATTCTCTCTCTTCTTTCTCTTTTTCACTACTTCTTTTCTCTATTTACCTTTTCTCTCTAGAAAAAAGAAAAGAAAAGAAAAATATGTGGGTATTCTGGAGCCCTGTTCCAGAACTAGGTTAGAAGAGTATGAGAGAAAATTATAATTGCCATGAAGTTCTCAATGAAAATCACATCTTTTGCAATAGAGGAGTAGATTCCTGAATCAGAGTGTCAGATGAAGTAAAGTATTTCTCATCGTTAATATATATGTGATATTTTTGTCTCTTGCATATTGATTATAATAATAAATCTGCCTTCTATCATTGACCACCTATGTTATTCAATTTTTTTATATTTGAACAATGCTTTAATCATGTATGTTCTTTTAATAGATTATTCTTTGATTCAAATTCTTTGATAATCTATCTTTCATTAATATGTAATATTTAGTTAAGTTCATAATTTCATTAGATGAAGGAGATTTTTGCCTTAAATAAATTGTGAAAAATTGTGCTATTTGATAGACAAATTATCCGAATCATAAATATTCATTTGTTTATGATTTGATGAATTTTTTGGACAAATTTATTTTATCTAGTGCGTAGAATGATGATGGGACTACTTAATGGATTCATGATATTCTGGTCTGCATTTTCTCATATTTTATTGCTGCACTCTATATCTAGCATTTTCTCAATCTTATTATTGTTTTTCTTTACTTCATCTCTTTTGTCATTATCATTGATAAAAAAAATTATATTTAGAATTTTAACTTAGTAGTGCTCCATGTGGGATTCGACTTGTACTTGTCACTGTCACAAAAGGACAGCTATACACTTGCAATATTAAAATATTGAATTTAAATTCACATCATTTGTGACCTAGCTAGAAAAAGTAAACACTCAAAACTTGAACTCTCTTGATCTCTCCAGTATGGGTGGGTGAAGTTGTTCATGTTGTATTGCGATCCCTGTCCTCTTCCTCCTCATTTGAGGCATATCTTTTCCAGAACCAATGCTTGTTGAAAATCTTGGGCACATCCTCAATAGGAATGTTCCTTGTCTCGGGAAGGAAATAGTAAACGAACGATGTCATGATAATGAGGATACAAGCGAAGATGAAAAAGAGGCCGAACTTAACATGGCAAAGGGCCGGAAGGAAAGCTTGGGCTACAACAAAAGTCATGAAAAGGTTCACAGAGGCATTGATGGCTACACCCGCAGACCGGATCTCCAGTTGAAAGATCTCACTGGGCAACAGCCATCCAAGTGGGCCCCAAGACCATGCGAAGGCAGCTGTATAAGTGCAGATCAGGACCACCACCAAGACTGCCCATCCCGATGATAGAGTTGCCACGCCCTTAGTCCCAAATTTAGCAAGAAGCACGAACCCAATTGCTACCTGCATGAAGCATATAAAACATATCATTATTATTCTTGTTCTAGTTGTTATACCGTGAATTGAATAGAGAATCAATCAATGCGGAGCATTTTATTCAATCATTCACCTGTGAAATGAGCATCTGAAAACCACCCTCAAAGAACAAGACGCGTCTCCCAAACCTATCCACAACGAAGAATGCAACAAAAGTGGCAAGGACATTGACAAGGCCGGTTATCACGGCGGACATGAGAGAAGCATCATTTTTAAAACCTAAGGTTTGGAAGAGGACGGGCGCGTAGAACATAACTACATTGATGCCGGTAAGCTGTTGGAAAAAGGGAATCAGCAGAGTAATGAGGAATTGAGGCCTGTACTTTCTAGTCACAATTGCTCTCCATGGATTCTTGACCTTTTTTGACGCCTCGCTCGCTTCAAGGAGATCAGCAAACTCCTCACTGACATCTTCGACTCCTCGAATCTTCTTCAACATGGCCAAGGCCTTCCCTTCCTCGCCTTGCTCAATTAGAGAATTGGGAGTTTCGGGAAGAAAGAAAGTCCCCACAAATACTATAATGCCTGGGACCGCAGCTAACCCTAGAGATAATCTCCATCCAATATCTCCCTTCATCTTGCCCGTACCATAATTCACCAAATTTGCAACAAGAATTCCAATGGTTATCATTAACTGGAAACCGCTGTTCCAGAATCCTCTTTTCTGTGGCAGCGCGATCTCTGACAGAAACATAGGTGCAGCCTGCCCATATCATTAGTGTTTTAAGAGTGTTAGCTATTTATTTATACTTGTTATATATCCAATCAAACTAATTATAAAGTAACATATGCATCGAATAGGTGTTGGAACTGTAAGTAATTATCTAGCCTTATTAGGAGATGTCTCTTAATAAAGTTGAGACAAATTTTGTTAAAATGAACAAGACTGAAATATAAATATATATGTGTATATATGTATGTATGTGATGATGCTTTACTTGAATGACTAGACCGATGCCGGCACCGAGCAATAACCGTCCCAAAATGAGCATCCAAACTGCATAAGCTGCTCCGTTGACGGCCGCCCCAACGAGGTAGACCGCTCCACCAGACAACATTGTAGCCTTCCTTCCAAAGCGTCTAGAAGCATATGAAGCCACCATGGACCCAATCAATCCAGCAATATAGAGCGAGGAAGTGAACAATGTCAATAGTTGGCTGTCAAATTTGCAGTAATTGTTTTGGTTCGAAGATGCAGCTTGCTTTTTCATATAGACAGAAAGAAAAAACTTCTTCAAGAACACGTCCATAGAAGTCACTCCACCTGTGGACGTTATGAAAAAGAATTTTTCTATCAGTTCATCCTTCAAATTGATTCTGTTTTATTTTTTATTTTTTATTTTTGGTTGAAGAAATAAATAGCATAACTCGCATTAATGAGAAACTAAAACCCTTTTCATATAGTTTTAGCTACAGCTACATAGATAGGTTCATACCTGATATTCCAATGTCGTATCCAAACATGAGACCACAAGCGGCTGCCATGATGCCTGATAACCTCATAAATGTTGTGACCTTTCCTGGGTACTCCTTTGCATTATTGCTTGAGATAATGCCTCCAGCCATTTTCAGACTCTTTTTCTTATCTCTGTTCTGAAATGTCCAAAATAGAAAGGCCAGGCAAAGTGAACAATTTATTAGCAAAAGAGAGAATAGAATCGACCCCAAATATATAATCTTGATTCGGTAATCGAAATAATTTTATTTTCAAGTGATTTCAAGTGGTAAATGAATTTTTTTCCCAAAGACAGATAAAGGGTAAAAGTCTGGATTTCTTGTTTCTTTTCCACCCTCAAAAACTCCCTAGAAATTTTATCAGCCATGTCCATTCAAAACTCATGTCCTCCCTAGATTTTTCTTTTTATTTTTATTTTATGCTGCTGGTATTCTGGAGGTTATTGGCCCAGTAGGACTTATCCACCAAGCCGGTTTCCAACGTAAGACGTGAGGAGCAAACCCACCACTTATGCTACTCCACCAAACTCCCAGGTGCTTAACTCATGTTCATCCCTACTTTTTTTTGTTTCCCTTGCGAAGGTGAGAGTTGTATTTAAACTAAAAGGTCACAGTTATAGCACATAGGTAGAAAGGAAACTTCAGCAACGAACTTCAACTACTTAACAAATTAGGCGTGTCATGTTATTGTAGATGGTAGCACATGGAAACACACCAAAGAACAAGAGCTTATCTTTATATTACAGCACATATAGAAAGGAACCACACTGAAAAAGAAAGAAGAAAAAAAAAAAAAAAAAAAAGAAGCATCTGGCTAAGTACAGTAAAAAAAAAAAATCCAGGCTTATTGAATTATCACTTTTTGGCAAAAAATCTAAATAATTATCATTAATTAATTACTAATTAGTGGGTTTCTTTATAGTAAAATTCCCAAGACTGCACAAATAAAACAATACTCAAGTAATAATTGTGTTAAATACATTACTCAAATACATTCAATCGAACACCAAGATTACTAGGAAACAAATACAAAGGTAGAGCTAGCAAATCCAATCATTCCAATCAACAAGAAGAAAAGGAAAGAAGAACTTGATTTGTAACTATATGGTCCCTATATAGTATCCTTATAATACTCAGGAGAACAGAAGAAAGATTGCATCTTTCATGAGCGTGTGTGAGTATATAAATAGATGGATGAGTGTACAGTTATACTGGGACAAGGAGAACGACACTATTTGTAACTCCTAATTACAAATTCTCATGCAGAAGTACGTGAGTGGAAATAATAGAACTCACTGTGGGGCCCACCCTCGCAAAATCGTAGCCGTCTCCCTAGCTACATATCCGGGAATATCCTCAAACTTCATTCATTGGGTGGGTCCCAACGTTTGGAGATATTGAGTCCTGAGGGGATACAATATTCAATCAGTGGGCCACACCTGTAACACCTCCTGTTAGTGGGTCCTACAACAACAGGGAGATCCATTTGGGTATCATCTCTATGTTGAGTTTCAATATTTATCATGCATGTCTTTTCTGGATGATAAATTTGACCGTGGGCCTTTTTCTGATTGCAGTAAAAGTTTGTATTAGAGCCATAAAAAATTTGTGCAAGGGATAAACTACTCGAGTTTGGACTTTGGAGCCGTCCAAAGTTTTTATTATTAACTACAGGTACTTATTTCTAATTTTTTTTTAAATTTCAGAGATTATCTATTGTATAGTGTTCCTACGTTGAATGGGCTTTATATTTGTTTTTCTTCTGATAAAGACTATGCAATTGAGTTAAGTAATTACAGATTTCAATTGAAAACTGTACTTCATAATTTTAATGCCAGTTCTGAAGTGAGAAGCTGTAAATGAATAAGATGTATTGAAAAAAAAAAACCTGAAATTAATAATTTTCATTGAAAGTGTAAAAGTCTCAAAAATAATCAGATTGATGATAACAAAGTAATGAGATTGATGAAAACAGTCCTAGGGACAGCCATGACTACAGGACTAAGAAAGATTTTGTTGCACTGTTAAGAATGTGATATGAAAGACAACTGAAATCTCTTCTCTCTGAACTCTCTAAATGGAACGAGTAAAGGACATGACAAAGAGATGCTAACCACACATAAAATCAAAGTATAAAAAGACTTCTTTTTTTCTAGAAAAAGAAAAAAAAAACGCTGAAGAAGAACAAACTCACAAACATATATACCACCACCTTTATATGTGCGCTGCAGTACCCAAAACCTAAACAAATATCTCTAAGAACCGACCATTGAAAGATGAGTAGCAATCAAAATTTACGAGTTGCAGAAAGCTTTTAATGGCATCTCTCTTCTTGATGGTCTAGCCATGAAGAAGAGCTTCACTCCTGGTCGAGCAATGAGCACCGTGGCATAGACCCAGAAAAGCCAAGAAGCAACACAAACCGTAGAAAACAAATGCCGACAGCCTGACATAGCTAAAGAGATTTTTGTTTTTCAAAGGATCTTTCATCTTTAAGGTATAAGAAAAGCAAATAACAATCAACACCATCACTATCAGCAAACAAATACAAAGCTAGATCTAGCAAATCTAATCAACACTAACTACAAAAAAAAAAAAAAAAAAAAAGAGGTAGAATCCGTACCAGCAAACAAATACAAATTTAAGCTAGAGCAAGCGAATCCAATCAACACGAACAAAAACGAAATACGAACTAGAAGAGAAACTACATAGAATCTACATACCTGATGATCTAAGTTCCTCTCTCTGTCTCTCTCCAGTATCTTTCTAAAACGCAGGAGAAGAAAAGAACGATCTGAATATTTTCATGCGTGCGTGTGGATATATGAAGAAAAGAATGGGTGTTGAGTTGCACAAGAACTAGAGAACGAGTCTCACTGGAACTCTTTTTGTATAATCAATTACATGCGTCATGTAAACGAAGAGTCCGGTTAATAAAGAGTTCGGATAGTTTAGGTTTCTTGTAGAATCCGGTTAACAGTATCTTGCACGTGCACGAGACTTACAACCCATTTGACTTTTCTGAATCATGGGCCCACTCACCCATTCGTGAGGTCAGTCCATGTGTCTTATTTTCCATGGAGCCCACTTTATCCGTAACACATCAATGCTACTTTGGCAATGAGATAAATCTGATGGAAGGACCAATTCTTATTGGACTGAAATTTAGGATTATGTGAAGGTAGATAATATTCATCTTGATTGGTTTGGATTAATTGTGAGCCCACTGTGGATTTATAGAGATCTATCAAGCTGGAATATGACAAATTACGGCATTCACTAGTTTCCTATTGTACATCAATCAAAAGTTTTCTAGTTAAGCCAAAAGAATTAAGATGTCTCTCCTAACCAAAATATACTTATAGTTTTCTCTAATTTATATCTATGAAACGGCATGTACCAAGAGACTCCTTAATTTACATCAATCAAAAGTTTTCTAGTAGTTAAGCTAAAAGAATTAAGATGTCTTTCCTAACCAAAATACACTTAGTTTTCTCTATTATTATATATCTATCAAACTGGCATGTACCAAGAGACTTCTTAATTAATTGGTCTATGTGGCCATCCCTTTTCAAAGAGGTTTTTTTTTTTCACACTCCAACCACTTTTGTCTAATTATAAGTAAATATCTCTCTCTAGGTTGTGGTTTTGAAAAAAAAAAAAAAAAAAAAACTGAAGGGTGTCCCCACCCTTTAGGCCAGACTAAACCCTACGGGTCTAGAGAGAGCCGGGTAAATCCCCTATGGCCCCATTCTGGCAGCGTTGTTTCGAACCCTCAACCTCTCTAGGTTGTGGCTGGGTTGATGGTTGAGATCACCCTTCGTAAAATAAAGAATGATAGGGGAATGATAAAAGTGGTATGGTTTAGGGTAAATTAATACAAAGCTGTAGGACTAAATATGCAAACTACAAAGCCAACTTTTAAATGTGAAAGGCCTTAAAGAGGTTATAAAAAATTATCAAACGTGAAATAGGGACTTCGTGGGAATCCAGATCCGCTTACGTTGGTAGATTTAGGGATTCAGATTTGGATTTGAGAGCTTAGATCCAAATTGAGACTTGGTTGTAATCCATATCCGATCCAAGTTCCCAACATTTTCTTTGATTTCGAACATGCACGTAGTCTTTCTGGCAATCAGGCCTCTCACTGCAGAACAGATCTGGCTTGTCAAAGCTAAATTGATCGAGCCATAAAATAGCTAAGGTTTGATCCAAATCACAACTGGGTTGGGTTGGATGGTGTCATTCTGAGTCCCAACATTTGACCCAATGGATGGGATCTCAGTTGGGATCCCGTAGACATTATGATGATGATGGATAGACTTATACCTAGACATTATCATAAAACTATACTATTACAGTATTTTTTTTATTTTTTATTTTTTATTTTTTATATATTACTTGGTTTATAACCAATGGCCCTACCCATAACTGATTTTCTTTATATCAGGTATTAGTTCAGGGCCATTTCCCAGGTATAAAGGTTTGGGTTCCACTAGACTGACCTCTATAATCCCAATTTGGTCGGCCCGCAACGAGTTGGATCCAGTGGTATCCAATTAGATTTGGGCCCATTGACAAAAGATTATGGGCTCCATTCATGCATGGCTGGTTCAACATGGGTTAACCCAAATCCAAACCCACAACATCCAACCCAATCAACAGTGAAATTTAGGTCGTACGTGTTATCAGGTTCTGGTCAGGCCCTGGACTGAATCTTGAACTCCACATGGAATTCGGGTTGTCTTAGGTACCCGAATTTGTGCTTGGGTATCCAATATTTTAATGTATGCGTGCATGTGGGAGCGCTACAAAACACCCGAGCATTTTTACAAGGGGCCTTTAAAATTGATGAGGTACATTACAACATCTGGTATAATATGTTTTCTCGATATAGAGGGTAGAAAGCAGGAAAATGAGAAATTGAACTTTAGTCCAAGTTTTGTTGATTGACCATGTGTATAGGTAACACTGTAATATACTGAATAAAAATCAAAACGTTCATATGACATCCATGACTGACCTACTATCTGGGACATGAACCATATATGGCTACGGGTGTATTAGGTAAGAGACAGGTGATGGGTCGGGTGATTTGTGTTAAGAAGAGAGAGGCTTGTTGAGGGAGCCTTTAATATTACTTCTATTTAGAGATCAATTTTTACGGCAATTTTGGTGTGTGGTGTTTGACAATTAAGAATTAGACCCACATGAATATCTGAGGTTTGGCCCCAAAACCCAACTATTTGTTTGGGTCCATCTCTCTTAAACGAAAACTCTAGGTCCTCCGCTACTGATGCCCTAACATGCAAATTCACTACTAGGAAATGTGAGAGTATAGACCCTTTAACAAGTCTTTAAAAAAATAAAGGGTTGCTGTAAAAGCAGATCTTTTGGCAAAGCAAAATTCCACTAGAAGGTCCAAGTAGTTTTGAAACCTATGGTAGCACTTGCCTCTGGACACATATTCTAACACATGCCTTCGAACTTTGAGTCCATAAATCTTGGTTTGTTTGATTGAAAGGCCTTGAACTCCTTTCTTCAGAGTGTTAAGTCACTTGGTTAGCTTTACAAAATGGTGTTTAAAAGTCTAAACAGCTAACACTCAATTATTTTTGCACAATTGGATTGGGTTTGGGGAAGAGAGGAAAAAGGAAGAAGATGAGAAAAATTATTTATTTTTAAAGTTGAGACTGGATGCTCACATGATCGCTACAAATGAAACTGTAAAAGCAACAATCCATACGCACCATCAATATTAATTAGGTGTGAGCAGCGGAGTCAGGGTTTTTGTTTGGGTGGGGCTAGACTTTTTTTTTTTACTTTGCAGACTCTTTTCACATTAACAATACAAAAAGATAAAATGTATTGCATTTATATAGATACAAAGCTTTTTTCCATGCTCACACCTCCTGTCCAATCGAAGGGTCTTCCCAATACGTCTCCCAAATTCAGGTGATCATGAATTTATCTTCATCAAAAGAGTCTAAAATAACATTTTCTTTAATCCTAGGTGTTTGGATGCCCTGAGAAGGTGATTTGGGTGAGCACCCAATTACCTAATTTTGATTTTCAAAGGGATTCTATTTAGATAAAAGGAATTTTTTTGTCCACATTTACCTTAGTTGTAAAAGTAATTCCATATAGTTGGTCATAAGCTCATAGCATAAGCTCATGACAAACAATGAAAATTACCACTTAAATGTAACTCAAGTTATCCAAACATATGAGCCCTAAGGCCTGATTTATGTATGAATTGAATATTAAAGTGTGCCTAATAGTGATTTGGTCATCTTGGGACTTGTAGATATGCTCATAGTTGGTGATTTAGTTCTTAGGGTCTCAATTAAGATTTAGGGTTTGAAACTAACATTTAGCGATTATGGGTTCAAATTTAAGTATAAAGTGATTGTGATTGTGGAGGGAGGGAGATTGCTTTATTTAGGGTTATTTGGTGAATGAGAGACTAACCACGAGAGACTTGGCAACGAGAAACTAGATTAGTGCGAAGAGGATCTTAGACTCTAACTAGAAATAAGATATCAAAAAATAATGACATGAAGAGGATTTGGCACTCTCCGCGGGAAATGATGTCGAAAAAGATGAGTATTTTCACCAAGATTTTGTGATGTTGGGTAGTCACAAGATTTAGACATCGGGCAAATGTTTATTAAATATATGTGGACCATGTCTAGATCCATTCATATCTCTTGCAATCTCAAAATTTACATGGGGCTACCGCCCCAGGTCAATTATACATAGGTCCGCCAAGTGTGCATTGCCAGGAACTTGGGCTAATGAATCCCATACTTGCTAGTTCACATGGGGGCACTGGCTCAAATAGAGATTTTCTATGCCAGATGGATTGATTTTCACCTTCTTTAGTGAGACCAACTCCTAAAAGAGTAATATTTATGGACGTCACATACAGAAGGGTGTTTGAAGTTGAGTAATTCTGATATTCAATAGGTGGGCTTTACTGTGATGTTCCACTCCCTACATTCGCATTTGGTGTTTACCAAAAAACCCCTTAAAGATGGGATCCACTACTGAAGATCCAAAAACCTTTAATATAAGTGGAGGAGCTCCCACCCAAATATTTTTTTATTTGAGGGTTTTAAGGGAAAGAACCTCTTACATGCCTGACGCATCAAAAATGACCAAATAAATCATCACAAACATAAAAAGCCATCCCTTCACTATTATTATTATTATTATTTTGCCTTTCAGCCTTGAGTGTCAATATTAATTCTCGACAACAGTAATGAGCGTCGATATCGATGCTCAACTCGGTTAGTATTATTCTCAATTGAGCACCGATATCAATGCTCAACGCATGTTTGATGCTTTAGTAATATTGAGAGGCTATAAACAAATCCCCATAGGCTCTCTCTCCGTCTAAGTAAGAATAGGAGGTCATGGAGGTCTAAACATTCTCTAGTCTTTGGGCAGCAATAGAAGAGATGATTAGTGTACAGAAAGAGATGCCACTTTTGGGTTTTGCAAAGATGGATTTGAAGATGGGAGAAAATGCAATAGGTGGACATTTGAGGCCAGAGAACTGCTGAGATTGAGATGCAACTGTTTTTTCTTTCCCTGAGAAAATGTGGAGAAGAGAGAAATGTTTTGGAGTTTGGAGTTCTCTTCATCTCTTTGGTGTTTCCACTTTGCAAAGAACATTTGATAGAGATGGTGAGAGAGCCTCGTAAAAAGTACCCAAAATCATTTTCCAAATCCCACCCAAAAAACAACTCCTCCAAACGCCCATTGTTCCTTCCTTCTTTCCGTTCCAAACCACTCCTCCTACTCAGCTGTTCCAACGACATCAAAGTAGCAGACATAGTGAAGGTTTTAAGATGCTCTTTAATGCCAGCATTATGCTAATGTGGCTTCTTCATCAACTTTCATTGGCATCATCCAAATTCTCTATTCCCCACCACCTACCCGACCCCGAGTCCGTCATCCACCAATTCAAGAGGGTTATCTCTTTCCAACCATTTCACTCCTCTTTCTCGTACATTCCTTATTCAACGTGGTTTTGTGGTGTTATGATGTTTTATAGCCTTTTGTTTTCTTCTAATAGGATTCTTCGTTGTCAAAAAATAGAATAAAGAAAAAAAGAGAACCATTTCACTTCTTTGCTTTCTCTGTTTTCTTCGTTGAGCGTCGATAGTCGCTGAGCGTCGATATCAACGTTTGCCAAAAATAAAATAAAAGTGGAGAGATGGCCTTTTCTGTCGGTAAGTATATTTTGAGCCCTTTTCCGTGTACTGGACAACTAACCGCTTTTTCCATGAAGAATCCTCTTTTTATTTTTTCTCCCAAAATAAAAAAATAAAAAACCCAAGTTGATTGCCCAAATCGGCCAAAGAATATAAGAGGAGAAAAGAAGAAGAAAAAAATGGGGAAGGAGATCATCGCTGCGGCAAAAAAAATATCATTTTTGTGTTAGGGTTTTTTAATATTATTAATTTTATTACATTACCATATTAATTTCTCCAATCTGATTAATAAGTGGGTGAGTTTATTAGATTGAGTTTAGGTCATGTTCTAATTGTTCTATATGATAAGAGCGTATGGCTTATAGTTCCAGTATAAAATGGTTACTATTTGATGCTTCAATGATAATGATTATCAAATTAAATTAGAATTTAATCCACATGATACTTATGACATTCCCCCACCATCCATATAGATCTATGTAGTAGGCCCTATCGGGTGGGTTGAAATTGATGAGACTATGGTCTATGGGGAAGTTGCTAGTCCAGCAATGGCCTAACTTGTTTTTGTTTTTGTATTTTGGTTATTTCTTTTCTATTTTGTTTTTTATTTTTTTTTATTTTTTTTTTGTTTTTACATGAGTTGAGGTCTTTGATCCGATAGGATTATTTTCCCGAATGGCGCCATGCTAAACTCACGCAAATGCACACCGGATAAATCTGAGTGGGTTTCTAACACACGACGTGGAGACCAAACCCATGCCTTGTGTAACTCCATTAACTCCTAGTTGGTCAATAACTGCCTAACTGAAATTCAGGATTATTAAAACCATAAGCTGAAGGTGGAGCTAGTAGCCAATGGAGGATCTTGGGTTGACCCCTGAGTTGATAGATTAGGATAGTTTACAATTTCCTCTCATTTATTGGAAACAAAAAAAAGAACCTGCAGCTTTGTTGTATTAAGATTATCTCACATTTTTAATCAATACAAAGATGTTACAAAACTGAGGGTGAAAAAAAAAATTGAATTAGTTAAGAGCTTACAATCCTAGGGAATGTTTTTACTGTATACTTCTCATATGCAATCTAGCTCCAGCTTATGGGGCAAAACAGGTTGTCTGCTTATCAGTGGGGTTAGCATATATGGAAAGACCTCTTTAAGGATAAGGGTCAATAAAAATACAAGCATTATAAGATCATCTTAGCCCTTGATATAGTAGCCAAAAAATATAATGCGCTTCTAACTATAGATTTCTTTGAGACTCAATCCACCAGTGGATAAAGATTAGATGAGAGGGACTTTAGGCCTTGTACATGGGGGATGGGAATGTGAAAAGTCATGCAATGATCAAAGGTAGGCCCAAGTGGGCCCCATAGCACTCGACTGCAAAACAATGTTGTTCAATGGAGAACATTTCTCAACAATCCTTACCATAGATGACTCAAGTAGAAGTGACACATGAAATTGATTTCTGGGTAGATGACTGATGACTAATCATGATCAACCCCCATTGCATTTCATTTGGAAGGGTCAGTGATGTTGGGTTTTTTGTTTGTTTCAAAAATTCTAAAAGTGTTATGAGATATGGATCTTGGGTGGATGCCCACTTAAGATTAGGGTTAGTTTTAGGGTTTCTATCTTATGAGATCACTTTGCCTATAAATAGGCATCTCCCTATTGTATTTACATACAGATATTGAGATAATAAGAAACTCTCTCTCTACCCCTTCTAATATTCTCTCCTGCTCTCTCTCCTTTTACAATACGTTATCAGCACGAGAAAAAAAAAAAAAAAAAGAAGAAAAAAAGAAGAAGAAGAAAACCAAGCCTTCAACTTCGGTTGGCGTGCAACAAGGAACTTTACCGGCCCTTTTTCGCTGTGCATGTGGAAGAACTCAGGTCAGAAACTACTTTAGTTTACATTCTGATTTCGGTTTGCGTGTGGAATAATATATATATATACACCTTTATATCAGCTCGATTTGCGTGCATGAAAGCAACAAAGCAATGAAGGTGATTTATTTTTTGTCCTTTCTGGTTCTCTGCCACGTTCTTTTTTCTTCTTTGCTTTATTTCATGCCATTTTGCCTAGATTTGTGTGTAAAGAAAATAGAAAGAAAAGCTTGAATCCGTTTCTGAGAAATTTCTAAAGTGGCATCCAATATATGTACTCGGTTACTGAGAAACACAACAATTCCTACTCACCAGAAATTTCTGAGAAATTTTTTTTCTTTT